>ML661902.1:13991772-14090042 GCA_007570785.1 Antilocapra americana
ACACACACACACACACACACACACACACACACACACACACACACACAAATTCTAGTCTTGTTCTCTGGATTCTCTTGTTTGTGCCATTTAGACTCTTCCCACCTCTTTAATCTGGCCTGCTTTCCATGTGTGATTCAGTACAGACTGCAAGTATTTAAGGACAGGCAGAGTGAATTTTTGAACAATTTCCAAGTCGTTCTTATACTTACTGTTCCTTAGCAGAACCTTGGCTTAGTCTTGCTGTAAGCTATATAAAGCTTTTAAATAAAACACTGACATATCTTGATTTACTGGCTAGGCTCCTTTGATGTGACCCATAAAAATATTGTTTTATTGTAATAATATTTTTAAAACAAATTTGATGAAAGCAAGAACAATATGGATATACTTTTAATTGAAATTTAACTTATACAAATGCCATCTCCAGTAAAAATGTGTTCATATGGCATTGTTTTCTATATCACTACAAACTCTTAGCATAGTATAATTTGTTCATAAACACTTTTAATCCTGATGAAGAAATTAAAGGTAGGAGTATCATTGCCAATTTGTCACTATGTCCTTTGTATTGAACTTTTATAGTGTTTTGCCCTTTCTTTTTCTGCCTAATTGAAATAAGGATGCACTAAGCTTCCAAGCATGACTAATGGGATTTGAGGTGGAAGTAGTGGTTTTTGTATTTATGTTCAAAACCTGAGTGAATAAGTGACATCAAGAGCAACATTATGAACATCATCTCTCAAAAATCTGATCCATGTTCCTAGAACCTTAAGCTTTGTTTCTTTTCCTAATATTATGTCAATTAGAGCTATTAGATTTTTTGTTGTTGTTTTTGTTTTTTGCACACAGGCAGGCATGGGGAGGAAGGATAAACACAGATTTTAAAATTGTACTCAGTGGCACTTAAGAGGAGGAAGGCATCTGACACAGAATGTGATAACATCTTAGGACATATATCAGTTCAGTTGCTCAGTCGTGTCTGAATCTTTATGACCTCATGGACTGCAGTACAGCAGGCTTCCTTTCCATCACCAACTCCTGGGGCTTGCTCAAACTCATGTCCATTGAGTCACTGATGCCATCCAACCATCACATTCTCTGTTGTCCCCTTTTCCTCCTGCCTTCAATCTTTCCCAGCATCAGGGTCTTTTCAAAAGCATCAATTCTTCGATGCTCAGCCAAAGACATGTTTATTGTGCAGTTATATTAGATGGAGAAAGACCATGGAACTCAGGTCCTAGAGAGGTGTCAACCAAAGGTTTACTCTGTTTCACATTTGTGTGTGTGTGTGTGTGTGTGTGTGTGTGTGTGTGTGTGTTTTAGTGTCACACATTCATGCTAAATTACAGTGTTGGGACCTCTGTCATAGTTAAGAAGGCAAGATATATGAGTCAAAATATTGATTCCTAATATTAACATTTATTTTAATGGGAAGCCTGGTACAAAAAGTCAGTTCCTACAGAAAAACAAAACCACTACCATGTATCTCGTAAAAATGTGGTAGAAGGAAATGCTGACAATTTTCTGCAGATTAAGTCAGAATGCCTAGAAATTATCTATAGAGTATTATTATTTATTTGTCATGACTAAAATTTCATTTAATGTTAAGTGGCATTTGTGTTATTTTTATTGATTGCCAAAAGCATTCTAAGATCAGTTGCAATTTCATTTCCACCTTGGTTTTGCAAACCCTATGTTACAAGTAAGAGATCCAGTATGTCCACTTTTGTATTTTCCCTAACACATTGTGTACTGTTGAAGCTTGACCTAGCACTGAGAATACAACTCTCCTAGTGAAAGCACTAGAGCTTGGATCAGTTTAGAAGGCAACAAGGGAGGGTGTCAGATGGTTCTCCTTGTGGGGAAGACCTAGGTTCAAAACGGGAAAGGGAGTTTGAGAAGAAAGAAAAAGAGGATATTAAGGCCCAGTTCAGCTCAGTTCAGTCGCTCAGTCGTGTCCGACTCTTTGCGACCCCATGAACCGCAGCACCCCAGGCCTCCCTGTCCATCGCCAACACCCAGAGTCCACCCAAACCCATGTCCATCGAGTCGGTGATGCCATCCAGCCATCTCATCCTCTGTCATCCCCTTCTCCTCCTGCCCTCTATCCTTCCCAGCATGTTAAGGCTGAGAGGATTCAAAAGAAATATCAGGACATTTCCTCTCATTTTACTAATGCTAACTTTGACCTTTGGAAGTGTTTATAACCCACAAAAGAAGGAAATCTTGTCATTGTTTTATAGTAACAAAAGTTTCGCTTTCATACTTTCTCCTGGGATTATCTTTATGGAAAAGCCTGTAGGAAACGCTATTAATGCAAAGGCAAGCATATTTCTGTTTAGTTTAGTTCTGCCTCTGCTGCAGTGCCTTTATGTGTCAGCAGAAGCCCACAGTCTGAGCAAGACTAACTTTTAGAAACCTGCTAATGCAGAAATATGACTGAAAGAACATAGAATGTGATGCAAATTTTTTCCAATGTGGAAAATGCCCTGAAATTGAGAAACTTGAGCCTCTTACAATGAAAACATGCCATGGGAAACATTAACTAGATTAATAGAGAAAGGAAATAAAAGTGAGAAAAATACTGAAAATTTATTTGGAAAAGTTTGGCTTTCAAGTATAAATAAGCCAAAGTTACATAAAAGTCACTTTGACAAAATATGAATGGGGCAATGCCTACTAGTTTCCATGTATATTCCTTAAAAAAATACATTATCAAAACAATTGTTATAATGGGCAAATTCATTTATTGATTAGAAATATTTAGTCCAATAATAAAATTTCTTGAAGACATATTTAAATGATAAATTTTGCTAGAAAATTTTAACTATAATATCTAAACTCTATGATAAAAATTCAGGTTATGCTTACTTTCAATTTTGAATGATATAAAGAGATTTTCCTATTCTCAGCTTTACAGTCAGCCCAGTAGTTCTTGAAGAATCTTCCTATCTTGTATAGTATTGTGATATACAGAGTCCAAGAGTATTCAAAATAACATACTGAATTGCTAGTGTAATTTTTAAGTCTTTTCTATGTGTTTTGTTATTTGAAAATCATCAATACTTCTATATCAAATATAAATTATATTTTAATTAAGGCATTGGCCATGATATATCTATTTCCATAATGAAAACATGTGCTGCTTCATACATCAAAATGGTGAAATAATAAAACACACTCTTGCCATCTTCCATAAGAACTGCAGCAGTCCAAGTTCCTGATACCCTAGCTTTTCTCTGGCCCCTCTGTGACCAGGAGAATATGAGTGCAGGGGCTGTACCATCAGCTGATTACAGGAGAGCTTATGTTCTGAGAGGTTAGGAATAATAATTACAAGTAGAATGAAGGCATAAAGAGAGAAAGAAAGACAGATAAGCAGAGCTAACAGAGGAACAGATGAAGGAATGAAAGGAAGGAGAGAGAGATAAGGAAGGAAGAGAAAGAAAAAGGAAAGGAAAAGAGAAGAAGAGAAGAAAGAAGATAGAGGGAGAATATAAACACAAAATAAAATCAGGATAAGAATTAGGAAACAGCATCTCTGTTCTTTTTCTCTTTTTATCTTTCCAATGCCCAGTATATAAGCAAACAATATGAAAATGTATTCAGTCCAATTTTAGGACATAGCCTGACCCAGAATATAAATAAGGAAAAGTGACCACTGAATTACTCTTTAAAATTGAAATAAAAATGATGTATATTTTAACATAATTTCATTGATTTCAGAGAAAGGAAGTCGATGCTATACTCCCTAAATACTAATCCTTTGTGAAGATGAATTTACTTTACCAAAATGCTATTACACCATTTAAACTCCCATTCAGTTCAGTTCATTGTGTTGCAATTAAAGTCATGATACTTTGTTTTTTAAAATGTATAATAGCACTTAATCTTAACTAAAATATTTTATATGCATTTGACACAGAAATTCAACTAAGCATGTAAATCAGTTTAAAAACCAGGATACATTTATATGTAATCAAAGTTCAGAAAATTTAGGGATATTAAAAATAAAATTGAGGCATTAGGTTTGCTTAGGATATATTGGGTCTTAGAGATTTTTGAAGCTTGAGTAAATAAGTATCCTCGTAAGCAATATTAATGTTTTAGAGACAATATAGTATACAAATGTTTATATATTTTCCTTAGCTTTTTGTTTCTCTGAAAGCATCTTCTCAGAGTAGTGTGAGGGAACTGTAGATATGGTACCTTTCACACAGTGAAGGGTACCTTTTATAATATTCATAGAATGGGTGGGAGAAATAATGAGAAAGTGAGAGGAAAGATATGAGAAATTAGATTTACCTCGCATGCCACTTGATTTAAAGGAGGTTCCTGGAGCCCTCTGCCTTGCAGGATTTAATGACTGCATTTGAATTTGATGATAAAGGCATAATGGCAAATTAGCAGTGCCTGTCATGGGGAAGGGAAGTAAGATGAATGTTTTGTGTGGATAGGCAATTTACATCCCAATACGAATGGTAGGTAGACAGGCATAAAGGAGAACAGTGTAATTGACTCCCAAGTTAATAGAAATTTTCAAGACCCTGCTGTCCTCATTTCACATTTAAACCACGTGGCCTCTTCAGTAGCGAATTCTATTGTTTTTACAACATCATGATTCTTCTTCCTTAGTCATGTATGGTTGACCTAGGCATGAGAAAATTAAATTTCTCTCCTTGGGAAGAGAAAGATAACATGAGAGAGGATATCTCTTCAGATACAACAATATGTAATATGCAAAAATAGAAACTGTTGATGTCTATCATCTTCAAAACATAGAGAGAAGAAGGGGAAAATGTATTTTAAGCTTCAAGTTGCATATAAAGAGAAGAATAAAATAGAGAGAACCAGAAGTCAGAGGGAGAAACCTTATAGATGTCACTGTTTGTTTTCGCTTAGTTGTTTTTAACACAACTTGTATTTTCATTAGAATTACTACTGTTTTCTTAAGCTTGCTCTAACAGTTATTCACTTTCTTTTTGCAATGAAAATTACTGTACAATAAAATAAATGAGTATAAAGTAGAATGTGGAGAAGGTTTTTCTTCCAACCTTTGAAGAAAGAAACAATGTGTTTGTTAGGGAATTTATAAATATTTACGTAAATATAAGACACATGACAAAATCAGTCTTTGGCTACAACAATCAGGAATGTTGGAGCTGACTCATGATATTTTTGCCTTAAAAGTATGCTTTTTCACATCAACTGGAGGGAACTCAGAACTTCGTTATTTCCCCCTTTGCTCTTGTTTACTTATCCTCTTGTCACTACAGATTTGAGTATTTTGTTTCTATCTCCCACATCTTGGAAAATATAATGATTAACATATATCAAGTTAGCATGTTACTTATCCATTTGTGTGGAGAAAGGATGCTCTTTCTATCATTTCCTCTTCTAGTCTCCCAGGGAAGGTAGTCATAGTGACCTTATCTCAGTCCACCAACATCCTTGGTCTATGGCCAGTTCTTTGCCTTCCTTTGGAGATCTCCATGTAACTAATGTAAGTCACACCAGTGTTTTTTAGAAGGGGTGAGAATTGCTGAATTGTTCGTGTCAATGTACTAGAACTCTCCGAATTCCAGTAGATCTAACATTTTGGGAACTGTTTCTGCATTTACAAAATTTCTCAAATCTAAGTTTAAGACACTGTGAAAGAAAAATGCATATTTCGGTTTCTTTTTTCAAGATTTTAGAGGGAAAATAATCAAATTTTTAACGCTTTAACCACAAACACTGGTACTTCCCTGGCTCTTCACATCACGTGGCCAAATTATTGGTGCTGCAGCTTTAGCATCAGTCCTTCCAATAAATATTCAGGGTTGATTTCCTTTAGGTTTGAATGGTTTAATCTCCCTGCTGTGCAAGGGACCCTCAAGAGTCTTCTCCTGTACCACAATTCAACAGCATTAATTCTTTGGTGCTCAGCCCTTTTTATGGTCCAACTCTCACATCTGTACATGACTACTGGAAAAACCATAGCTTTGATTGTATGGATATTTGTCCAAAAGTGATGTCTTTGATTTTTAATATGTTGTCCATTTCTGTTATAACTTTCCTCCCAAGGAGCGAGCATCTTTCAATTCCATGGCTGTAGTCACCATCTGCAGTGATTTTGGAGCCTAAGAAAATAAAACGTGTCACTACTTCCAATTTTTCCCCTTCAATTCACTATGAAGTGATGAGATTGGATGCCACAAGCTTAGATTTTTAATGTTGAGTTTCAAGCCAGTTTTTCCACTCTCCTCCTTCACCATCATCAAGAACTTCTTTGCATCCTCTTCATCTTCTTCCATTAGAGTGGTCTCATCTGCATATTTGAGGTTGCTGGTACTTCTCTTGTCAACCTTAACTCCAGCTTGAGCTCATCCAGTCCAGCATTTCACATGATGTACTCTGCATAGAAGTTAAATAAGCAGGATGACAATATGCAGCCTTGACATTCTCCTTTCCCAATTTTGCTCCATGCTCTTGACCCTCATACAGGTTTCGCAGAAGACAGGTAAGGTGATCTGGTACTCCCATCTCTTTATGAGTTTTCTGCAATTTCTTGTGCTCCACACAGTCAAAGGCTTCAGCTTAGTCAGTGAAGCAGAAGTAGATATATTTCTGGAATTTCCTTGCTCTTTGCATGATTCAATGAATGTTTGCAACTTGATCTCTGATTCCTCTGCCTTTTCTAAACCCAGCTTGTACATCTGAAAGTTCTTGGTTCATATACTGCTGAAGCCTGTCTTGAAGGATTTAGTTCATAGCCTTACTAGCATATGAAATGAGCACAACTGTATGGTAGTTTGAACATTCTTTGGCATTGCCATTCTTTGGGATTAGAATGAAAACTGACCATTCTAATGAAAATAGTCCTGTGGCCACTGCTGAGTTTTTCAAATTTGGTGACATATCCAGTATTACA
Organism: Antilocapra americana; assembly: GCA_007570785.1. Lineage (NCBI taxonomy): Eukaryota > Metazoa > Chordata > Mammalia > Artiodactyla > Antilocapridae > Antilocapra > Antilocapra americana. Next base: position 13,998,686 of record ML661902.1, read on the forward strand.
CTTTAACAGCATCTTCTTTTAGGATTTGAAAGAGCTCAGCTGAAATTTTGTCACGTCCACTAGCTTTGTAGTAATACCTCCTAAGGTCCACTTGATTTCACACTCCAGGACATCTGGCTCTAAGTGACTGACCACACCATGGTGGTTTTCCTGGTCATTAAGACCATTTTTGTATAGTTCTGTGTACTTTTGCCACCTCTTAATCTCTTCTGCTTCTGTTAGGTTCTTTTTGTTTCTGTCCTTTATTGTGCCCATCTTCACATGAAATGTTCCCTTGGTATCTCTAATTTTTCTGAAGAGGTCTCATTTGTTGTTCAGTTGCCAAGTCGTGTCTGAGTCTTTGTGACCGTATGGACTGCAGCATGCCAGGCTTCCCTGTCCCTCACCATCTCCCAGAGTTTGCCTAACTTCACGTCCTTTGAATAGGTGATACCATCCAGCCACCTCATAGTCTGTTGCCATCTTCTGCTTCTACCTTCAATCTTTCTTAGCATCAGGGTCTTTTTCAGTGAGTTGGCTCTTCCTTTCAGATGGCCAAAGTATTAGACCGTCAGCTTCAGCATCAGTCCTTTCAATGAGTATTCAGGGTTGATTTCCTTTAAGATTGACTGTTTTGATATTCTTGCTGTCCAGGGGACTCTCAAGAGTCTTCTCTAGCACCACAGTCTGAAAGCATCAATTCATCAATGCTCTGCTTTCATTTTGGTCCAACTCTCACATCCGTACATGACTATTAGAGAGACCATAGTCTTGACTGTATGGACCTTTGTTGGCAAAGTGCTGTCTTAGATTGGCAACACGGTGTCTAGGTTTGTTCCTGCCAAGACACAATCATCTTCTAATTTCCCGGTTTCAGTCACCATCCACAGTGACTTTTAGAGTCCAAGAAGAGAAAATCTGTCACTACTTCCACCTTTGCCCCTTCTATTTGTCATGAAGTGATGGGGCCAGGTGCCAAGATCTTAGCTTTTTGGTTTTCTTTAATAATTGAGTTTAAACTGTCTTTTTCATTCTCCTCCTCATACTCTCATCAAGAGACTCTTTAGTTTCTTTTCATTTTGCCATTAGAGTAGAATCATCCACATATCTGGGGTTGCCGATTTATCTGTTGTTTTCCTCCATTTCTTTGCCTTGTTCATTGAAGAAGAACTTCTTATTTCTCCTTGCTATTCTCTGGCACTCTGCATTTAGTTGAGTGTACCTTTCCCTTTCTCTCTTGCTTTTCACTTCTCTTCTATCTTTAGCTAATTGTAAAGCCTCATCAGACAGCCACTTTGCCTCTTGCATTTTTTTCTTTGGGATGATTTTGTTCGCTGCCTCTTATACAATATTGCAAACCTCTCTGTGCATAGTTCTTCAGGCACTTTGTTTACTAGATCCAGTCCCTGGAATCTATTTGTTACCTCCATTGTATATTCAAAGAGGATTTGATTTAAGTCATGCCTGACTCGCCTAGTGGAGTAACAGGCAAGTTTGGCCTTGAACTACAAACTGAAACAGGGCAAAGGCTAACAGAATTCTGCCAAAAGAACATACTGGTCATAGCAAACACCCTTTTTCAATGACTCAAGAGACGACTTTACACATGGATGTCACCAAATGGTCGATATTGAAATCAGAATGATTACATTCTTTGTAGCCAAAGATGGAGAAGCTGTATACAGTCAGCAAAAACAAGACCTGGAGCTGACTGTGGCTCAGGTCATCAGCTCCTCATAGCAAATTCAGGCTTAAACTAAAGAGGACTCTGGATGCTCCCATTTCTATTTGTTTGCTCTGTTTACTTAAGAAGGCTTTCTTATTTATCCTTGCTATTCTCTGGAACTCTGCATTCATTTGGCTATATCTTTCACTTTCTCCTTTGCCTTTTGCTTCTCTTGTTTTCTCAGCAATTTGTAAGGCCTCCACAAATGACCATTTTGCCTTCTTCCATTTCATTTTCTTGGGGATGGTTTTGGTCACCATCTCCTATACAGTGTTAAAAGCCTCCATTCGTAGTTCTTCAGGCACTCTGTCTATCAGATCTAATCCCTTCAATCTATTTGTCATCTCTGCTGTATAATCATAAGGGACCTGGTTTAGGTCATACCTGCATGACTTAGTGGTTTTCCCTACTTTCTTCAGTTTAAGCCTGAATTTTGCAATAAGGAGCTCATGATCTGAGCCATAGTCAACTCCAGGTTTTATTTTTGCTGACTGAATATAGTTTCTCCATCTTTGGCTTCAGAGAACATAATCAATCTGATTATAGTGTTGACCGTTTGGTGAGATCCATGTGTAGAGTCATCTCATGGATTGTTGCAAAAGTGTCTGCTATGACATCCAGCATATTCCCTTGACAAAACTGTGTTCACCTTTGCCTTGCTTCATTTTGTTCTCCAATGCCAAACTTATCTGTTACTCCAGGTATCTCTTGACTTCCTACTTTTTCATTCCAATCCCTTATGATGAAAAGGACATCTTTTTCTGGTGTTAGTTCTAAAAGGTCTTGTCGGTATTCATAGAACAGGTCAATTTCACCTTCTTTGGCATCAGTGGTTGGGACACAGACTTGGATTTCTGCAATGTTGAATGGTTTGCCTTGGAAAGGAACCGAGATCCTTCTGTCTGTTAGTGGTTGCACCCAGGTACTGCAGTTCAGACTCTTTTGTTGACTGTTAGGGCTACTCCATTTCTTCTAAGGGATTCTTGCCCACAGTAGTAGATATAATGGTCATGTGAATTAAACTCACCCATCTCCATTCATTTTAGTTCACTGATTCCTAAGATATCTATGTTCAAATCTTTCCATCTCCTGTTTAGCCATGTCCAATTTTCTTTGATTCATGGACCTAACATTCAGGTTCCTATGCAATATTGTTCTTTACAATATAGGACTTTACTTTCACCACCAGACAAATCCAAAACTGAGTGTAATTTCCACTTGGTCCAGCCACTTCATGCTTTCTGGAGCTCTTGGTAATTGTCCTTTGCTGACTCAGACAGTAAAGCATCTGCCTGCAATGCAGGAGACTGGGGTTCGATCCCTGGGTTGGGAAGATCCCCTGGAGAGGGAAATGGCAACCCACTCCAGTACTCTTGCCTGGAAAATTCCATGGACTGAAGAGCCTAGTAGACTACAGTTCACGGGGTCTCCAAGAGTCGGACACGACTGAGCAACTTCACTCTCACCCTGACTTCCCCAGTAGCATATTGGACACCTTCCATCCTGGATGTCTTATCTTCCAGTGTCATACCTTTTTGCGTTTCCATACTCATCATGGGTTCTTCTTGGCAGGAATACTGGAGTGGGTTGCCATTTCCTCCTTCAGTGGACCATGTTTTGTCAGAACTCTCAACTATGACCCATCCATCTTGGGTGGCCCTGCACAGCATGGCTCATAGCTTCATTGAGTTATACAAGCCCCTTTGCCACAACAAGGTTGTGATCCATGAAGGGGAGACTGATTTACTATAACTAAATAAATATCTTCAGAAGTCTTCTATAGCAATTTTTTTAAAAAAATCTGATTTTCCACTCTTCAAATGTTGAACTTTTCCTTCTTATTCTATGCTTCTGAAAAGTGTGCTGCCATGAATCCAATTACTGCTGCTGGTAAACCAAAAGAGATCCTAAATTCCTTCTTTTTTGTGTGTATTGCATATCAAACATTCATAAAATGCTGTTATTCAACCTTTTAACCATTCCCTAGTTCAGCTTCCTCCTCTCCATTTCAGCATCATTGAGTTGATCTCAGACTTATGTTTCATTTTAAGCTTTAAAATAACCAGTACCCTGTCTCCAACTTTTACTCTTTTAAGTCATTTCTCCACAGTGCTGTCAGTATATTCTTTTCAAATAAAAACCTATTTATTTTATTTTCACCTCAATAAAAATACCACATTCTAACCATACCTGACTTTTAGTAGTGCTGTATTCATCTATCCATCCAGACTCACTGACTGATGTGGGTCTTTGCATTTTATATAGTGTTCTCCAAAAAGTTCAGAAAAACTCAAATGAACTTTTTGGATAATCCTAAATTAGTACTGAACTGCTTGTAGTTTCCTGAATATTACCTTTCCTTACACTCTTGCAGCAGGCACCTCTAGCTAACCTTTCAATGATCTGATTCAAATATCTTTTCTTCTTTCTCATAAATAGTTAATGGTTTATCCTCTACTTCAATAAGTATTGTGTACATATTTCAATTATGGAAATAAATTATTTTAGTACTATAATTAAAATAAAACTAAATAAATATATATACATGTATATACAAATGCATACACTTACCTATGTCTATATAATACAAATCTAACTAAATATACAATAATATATTACAGAACCTAGATTAGTGCCTAGTACCTCAAAGTCATTCAGAAAATTACATGAACGAATAGATGACTGGTGATATTTAAGTTTTATACAAGTTCTGATAAATACTTAAGCTGTCACAAGGAGCAAGAATGAAGATGTAGAAACAGCATGTCTGAACCAATAATTCTAATAATTTGCCTAAGAATATCAGCAGAAAGAAATGTGATTGTCAGTTGAAATAGAAATGGTAATACGAAGAAGAAAGATGTATTCTCTAGACAGTGGGATTAAGTGTGAATATCAATAATGTTTACAAGAATGTACGCGTGCATGCTAAATTGCTTCAGTCATTTCCAACTGTTTGTAGTCCTCTGGACTGTAGCCTGCCAGGCTCTCCTGTCCATGGGATTTCCCAGGCAGGAATACTTGTATGGGTTGTAATGCCCTCATCCAGGGGATCTTCCTGACCCAGGATTGAACCTGTGTCTCTTCTGTCTCCTGCATTGGCAGGCAGGTTCTTTATCACTAGCACCACCTGGGAAGCCCACAAGAATGTACAGGAAGTATTAAATACTACAGGTTAAAATGACTTATACAAATCTACATAAATATAGTCAACTAATCTTCGATAAAGGAGCAAAAGCTGTGCTATTAAGAGAAGACAGTCTTTTCAACAGATGGTGGTAGAATACCTAGACATTCTCCTACAAAATAATGACTCTAGACAAAATCCTTACACACTTCATAAGTATTAACTCAAGATGGATCAGATATAAATGTAAAACACAACACTGTAAGATTCTTGAAAGATAACAAGAAAAAATTCTAGATAAACTTGGTCATGACAATGACTTTATAGATAAAACACCAAAGTCATGACCCCTTGATAATAATAACTGATAAGCTGGGCTTCATTAAAATTAATTATTTTTTTACCTCTGTGAAACATGCCGCAGACTGAGAGGAAATATTTGGGAAAAAAATTAGTGAAGGGTTGTTATCCAAAATATACAAACAACTCTTAAAATTCATAAATGAGGAAACAACCTGATAAAAACCTATTAAAAAAGGTCAAAAGGCCTGAATAAGCACCTCACCAAAGAAAATGCAGGCTGTGCATGCATGGGAGCAGGGAGAATACACACTTACTCTTCAATTTTGCTGTAATCTGTTTTTAAAAAATACTCTGTTTAAAAGGAGAAAATATGATTGACAAAATCCATCTAAGTAAAATACCAAATCTAGTTTATTAAATTTAAAACAAGCGACTTTTGAGTGTCAGCACACAATTACCAATATTAATATTTTAATTATTATTCTTCTGTCTCAAGGCATTCAGATATATGAAATATGATACATTAAGTAATATATATTTCTCTATGACTGCATACACTCTTAAATTTCATAATATCCTAATGTCGGCATTTGAGTGTTACATTTCATAAGGTTACATTTGGTAAAATCAAATTTCAAAAAATTCCAAGATTATTAATTAAATTATTTTAAGAATAGTGTTTTTTCTTTAAGACTCAGCAGGTCTGTTTCCAAATTTATAAAAGTAAATATCTCATACTAAAATGATATTGAATACTTAGATAATGTCAAAATAAAGCTGGACATTTATACAAATATTGAAATTTATATATATTTGATTGTTAAAAATGGAGTGGTGTCTGCATTTGCCACTCCATGTTTCATTATGTAAGCTTAATTTTTGTAGGAAAATCTATTCAACATTGTTCTTCGTGTTAGAATAATCAAATATATAGAAACACCTTCAAATAGATCATGTAATAACCTATCACTAACTGGAAGTAAAACCATGAACAAAATGGAAAGCTTGTAGTGTTTTTCAGTTTAAATAATATTTTTCGGGATGTTTCTAAACTAAACTGTAGAATATACTCTGTATTTGCAAATTATATATATATGAGATACAAACATCAGATAGTCAGATATGCAGATATTATCACTAGCTTGTTAGCTAAATATTTTTGTTGTTTATCTGTTTTATACTTTATTGTGTGTATCCCACAAATAGAATCAAGTTTGGTACATGGTAGACCTTGATATTTACCCAGTTAATGTGTAAATGAATGTTTATAGTAAACATAATTGACTCAAATGTGTAGTCCAACTCTTAGAATACAAACGCCGAAGAATTTAAAATCAGATTTAAACCTGAAATTTCTAGGGAGACAATTTAATTCAAACGTTAGCAATATGGCATCATATACATCAAAGGAAAACTCATTGTTATCAAATTCCTAGACATGCTGGACATAATAAAATCTCCTTTTAAGTGCATAGACAAAGTCATAATAAAGTTTATTTTATGGGCCAAAATGTAAAGTAGCAGAGAGGGTAGCTAAAGAAGTCAGTGCTGTTCTCAGCACCTTAGCCCATCCTCTAACACACTATGGAAAGCTAAGTGATGCTTTAAATTGTGTGCATATATAACCTTGATAAAATAAATAAAATTCAATGTATTTAAAGTTAAAAATTTTTTGTAAGGAAAAAATAACAGAAAAAAAGAAGGAAGGAAAAAAGAAGAAAAAGAAAGAGGAGGGAAGGAAGGAATAAAAAGGGTACGAAGGATTTAAGAAATGAAAGCCTGACAGGAAAAAGGACAATAGTGTGCATGCTTCCCTTGTTTATAGTTTTCAGCTGAGGAAGGCGGCTTTGTTTTTATCATGCCATCAGTAGGTGGCAGTGGGAACGTAATATGCAACCTTCACCTATTAGTAATTAGACATTATGTACAAAAAAGTATGAAAGTATGGAACTCTTTTGATTAAATGCTTTTGCAGGTTATAATTTTTCTTAAAGCCACAAATGGGCATGGACGACCTCAGGGAACTCCTCAGGATTTTTATCTCATTATTATTATTTCACTCTGAAATGTGTTTGCCCTCTTTAGTCCATTCAGCCAGTTACACTGTGTGCCTATCTAGTCAAAAGCCTTCAGTGGTAAAGAATCTGCCTGCCAATGCAGGAGACACAGGAGATGTGGGTTCAATTCCTGAGTTGGGAAGATCTCCTAGAGTAGGAAATGGCAGCCTACTCCAGTATTCCTGCCTGGAAAATTTCATGGACAGAGGAACCTGGCAGGCTACTGTCTGTGGGATCGCAAAGAGTCAGACATGACTGAACATGAACGCATGGGATTTGCAAGGCGTACAATGGTAAATTACATTTTCTACTATCAAACTGTTCCAGTCTAGAGAAAGAGGAGGCAAGTTTTCAACTTGACATGATAAAATGCTAACAATGATATTTGGCTGCGTTAGGAAAAAATGCACTATTTCAGCTTCAAAACCAAAGGACATTATATAAAATACAAATACAGAAAATTCTTCATGAAACTAGCATTTGAGCTGAGTATTGAAATGAGAGAAAAGATAGAGAAGGTGATTCAAGGTTTTTTTTTTTTTTTTTTTTAAAGCTTATTACCTCCTTTAAGTTTGGAATGAGCTGTCTGTAGAGATTACAAATCAGGACTGCTTCTGCTCTGGAAAAAACAGCTTGTTATAGGCTAATCAGATCAACAGAGCCATTGAGCTTGAAATCATAGAGGAGAGCTTTTAAGTGAAGAGCAAATTTCTAGATAGAATGAGCATCAGTAAATTGTAATAATCAGAGGGACAGCATACCAACCAGTATAGTGTAGTGATGCAGAAACTCCAAGTCTCACAGTAGGCTGAGCAGGTAAAGAGCAAAAAGACTTCAGAAAATGAACAAGAAAGGACTGATTAATGTATGATCATTGAATCCTGTCATCAATAGCTAATTGGTTAGGAGGTTTGGACAGCAGTGTCAGAGATCAGAGGTAATATTGCAAGGAAACATTTAGTAAGTCATAACATCATTAACATTTGCGTGTGTGTGTGTTTGCAAGGTGATAGGCAGTATTATACACTTGTTCTACATATTAGCTCATTTATTTGCCCAAGGACCCTAGGATGTAATTTATGTTAGTTTTACCATTTTCCCAGTTGAAAAGATTAAGGTTTTGAGAGATGCTATAAAATTTAGAAGCTGTTTGGTGAATGAACAAAAGAAAATAACCAACAGCCTGTCATCATTACCTATATCACTCATTCATTCTTTTAGCAACACTGTATGTCTAAAATTTGTTCTTCACTATAGACTCAGAAATTCTGACATAGTGCCCATGCCTCATATGGAGAGTAGGGTAACAGAATTGAGTGTTTTATGAAATATTTTATAAATAAACATTTTATAACTTAGGTCCCAATGACAAAGCTGTCTCTGGAGCTGATAATTGTCTTTTCTAATTTGTCAGTGTTTCTTTGATACCAGTGTTTTGAAAAGCACCTGAGCTTGTCTTGTAGATCATAGGGTTTCTATTTTAGAAGAGAGTGTTATCCTTGTTACCTTTGCCAAGTTGCTTCAGTCGTGTCTGACTCTTCATGACTGTATGGACTGTAGCCTGCCAGGCTCCTCTGTCCATTGGGTTCTCCAGGCAAGAATACTGGAGTGGGTTGCCATACCCTCCTCCAGAGGATCTGTCTGTATTATATGTGTTAGAAATAAATATATCCTGATGGAAACTATATCTAGACTTTGTCGTATGAGTTTAGAACCATCTAAGATCATCTCTAACAATTAAAGTAGAATAAAGTTTCTAAGAGGCTAGAGTCCAAGGATTTAGAGGCAGTGGGACTGGGTTAGCAAGTACAAAGCAAGATACATTCTCAGAGTTCGGAGAAAATCAAGAGTTAGGGTGAAAGTGCAGGGTGAGATACACACACATCTGACATGCTGTTAGGGCTCTTCTTTAGGTAGGTCAGATGCTGCTCAGGTGACTGGGGAAAATATGTATACTTTCAGTAAAATAACAAAAGTGGAAGTGAGAGGACTACCATTACTGAGGGTGACTGGTCAGGATATGGGTCCTTAGCATCAGGTGAAATATAAAATTTGCCAAAATATAGTGAGTGATTAGATGACATTGTATCACATCTCTCCAATTTTAGAAAAAAAGCACTATGATTTTGCATAATAAAAAGAGATAATGGAGGTAACAGATAGTAGACTCACCAAAGTCCAACAATTGGAAGATACCCCAACAACAGGAGAAACAGATGAAAAATATCTAGGTTTGTATGAACCTTGGTGTGAAAGAATTTAGAGATTAGGATGGGTAAAGTATGAGTGGAAGACACAGAATATTGAGGACTACTGACGTGTGGCAGACAAGTTAATAAGGGTTGTGATAAATAAAATTGATAGAAATGAAACTGGTAGAAAGGCTAGAAACATTACTTCAGAATTAAAAATATAGGAAATAGGACATTTCTGATAAAGACACAGTTTAATGTTAGTTATTTGTTGGTTGCCTAATAATATAGTGAAGATTATTATAATTTTAAAAAAATCTGAGGAACATTGAGTTCAGAATTTGAGGAGTCTTTACTGTGCAGTTTTTAAGATTTTAAAAAAGATGATGATAAAGGACAAGTTGAAAAGGAAAATTGTGAATCTGTGAGCTAAAATCACTGAAGAAAGTGGATGAGTGTCCTCGAGTTTGTTAAATGGCCCAAGTGACAAAGATGGTAAAAGTGGTATCAGGATGGAAATCATTTGGCAGGGGCTTGTTAGGAGATAGGAGTTCTAGTGGAAGAGAGAGCCACAGAACCATAGTCTGTTCTTTGGCCAAAGTTGTAATTACTGAGAAAAAATCTGAAGGAAGAGCAGCTCACTTTGAAGAGCAACTCAAAAGGTGTATAAGACTAGAAAAACTTACAGTTAATGAGAGATTGTATATGAAGAGAAAAATAAAAATGATAAGGGAGTTTGTTCATGATAAATGAGTTAGCAGGTTGTGATTCCAAAACTTAAGTGCAAGAGAATCATATTCTAAGGTACTTTGTATGTTGATTTAGTACATCAGGGCTTCCCTGGTGGCTCAGATGGTGAAGAATCCACATGCAGGACAGAGACCCGATTTTGATCCCTGAGGTGGGAAGATGCTCTGGGAAAGGGGATGGCTACCCACTCCAGTATTCTTGCCTGGAAAATCCCACAGACAAAGGAGCCTGGCTGGCTACAGTCCATAGGGTCGCAAAGAGTCTGACATGACTGAAGCAACTTAGCATGCATGCATGCATTAGTACATCAATACAAAAGAAGAGCCATTAAAATTTAGTAACTTGCTGTGCATCACAACTTATATTTATCTTTTCATTCAAAGATAATGAGGATGTAATATTCTACCATGCTTTTTATAATGTCTATCAATTATTTGAACTTTGCTACTGGCACAGTAAAAATTCAAACACACTCAAATTAATTCAAAGGTCCACAGAAAATAATACATGATTGCTAATGAGGTTTGTGAATTAAACCTGCCTGGAATCACAATAATCTAAATCTTGTTGTTATGGGATATTTACATTCAACTCCATGTAAGTCATCAACAGAAGTAATCATAGTCAATATACTGTCCTAGAAACCTCAAATACCATTCACCTGGAACCTGTGGTTCACTGTCAAAATTACAGAAACAAAATACTACTGTGATAGTTAATGAATGAAGCTTAAAACAATAGTATTCTAGAAAATAGGTTTAATTGCATATGTTATTTACTTGTTTTGGAAGTAGCAAGTTACATATTACAAGACTAATAAGGTAAAACCTGGAAACCTTAAGTAGTCTTATTACATATTATGAGAGCTAAAAAGAGTGATCATAAGCAGTATAAACAAATTTTACTGAGATCACAGATACATTAAGTATATGTCAGTTAAAAAATATTACGTTTCTGGAAATCAAAGACAAATTCATTAGTTGAAGTCAATCTATATTTCACATAATAACTCTACACATATTTAAATGTTAACCCTATCACAATCCTATTCTAGTTGTCAAAGATATAAGAATAAACAAAAATATTAAACATGGCTTATTGTGAATTATAAAAATATCTAACCGTTTTTTATAATGAATGTGTTTGTCAAAATCAATGCACCTAGAATAGTTTAGTTTAAATGAATGGTTTAAATGAATGTCTATTATGTTATCTTAGTGAAATTGTTTGATATTCATTTAAAGTAGTGTATATTAGCTTCCAAATATGGTATCCAAGGTATATGTTCATATGTTATATATGTTACACATATTGACCTGTAAACAACATGGGAGTTAAGAGAGCTGACTCACTGAGCAGTTGAATATCCATACGTAACCTTATACTCCAACCTCACATCTGAAGTTCCACATCCATGGTTAAACCAGTCACAGATGGTGTAGTATTGTACTTATTTATTGAAAAAAATCTACATATAAATGGATCCACACAGCTAAATTACATGTTGTTCTATGGGCAGCTGTATGTTGCTTCTACCTAAGTGCATTTTCTAAAGCAGTTCAGTTTAGAGAGAAAGCACAGACCTAATAATGATCATAAAAAAAGATACCATGGATACACCTTAGATATTTGTAAAATATTATTTGCAAGCTATTTGAAGATTTGATGTAGTCCTAAATTCTATACAGGATAAAAATATTTTTGACAATAATAATTTACAAATTACATTGAGTGTCAGGATCACAGGAATCTATGTGATATGAAATTTTCGTGCATAGGCCTTTCCCTTGGAGACTTTTTATAAAAAAGATGTTATAGGACTCAGATATGTACATTTTAATAGAGTCCTCAGGTGATTTTGATGCTTAATAATTTTCAAAAGTATGTCTATGGTATACTTTACTGATGTTGTCATGAAATTATATTAGATTAAACCATTTTTCAAGTATTCACAAAGAAAGTTCCCCAAAAATCTTTAAAAAATATATAATTCAGCAAAAATATGTCATCATTTTTTACAGGACATAACATCTAATTCAAAAAATATGCAAAATCTACTTAGGGTCAATTTAGAACCTTTCACTTGTTCAAAATAAAAACACTAAGATGTCTTGTTTTAAATAAATCATAGACTGTATATTATATTATTTTCATAGACATGGTTATTAAAATGTTAACCTTGACTATAGTTTCCAATAAAAAAGAGATTTAAGCTATGCAAATGCTTCATAGAGATTAATATGCTTGATATTCCAAAAGAAAATATCAATTTCTATATTCCAGATAAAAAAGCAGTCTGAGTAAATTATCTGCATAATTCAATATAAAGCAAAATAATTTCGACATAATTACCTACTGAACTTTTGTTGCTTTGAGAAGTCAAGGTTTTTTTTCACGTAATTGTTCTAATTGTTCACTTAATTGTAGTTCTTTGCCCAGTTTTATAGACACATTCATAGGTATGGTTTTAAGATGTATACAAAGGTAGGAAGTTATAAGAAGGGAAAGCAGGAAAGGAAATTAAATATGGCATAAATATTGGTGAATTCAGGAATATGGTACCACATACCTGGTACTTGGCTAGATTTTATAATAACATTATTGTAGAGGAGAAACATTTTTCTACCCTTCTCCCCTTCTGGTAAGAGTGTCATGCTGGGGATACATATATAAGGGGCAGGATCTCCAGTGCAAAGTATCCTGGATCACTCTGCAACAGTTGTGTATCTAATCCTATAGGTCTAATCCTTCCAGGTCCCTGGCACCTGGAAGTTGATAGTATTAAGCTGTGCTGTCTGATTCTTTCTATTGAATATGGGTTTTACATCTTTTCCCTTCGGACAATGAAAAACCTATCTTAGTATTCTAAAACAATTAGGTGATTTTAATAGTGGAGACATCTGTGTTTAAATGATGCAGACATAATCAATGCAAACAGTCAAACAGTTCTTATTCCATGGAGAATAAAAAAAATCAAATAGCTTATTTAGTATTGGGAATGCCAAGGCTTTTTTCAGTTTTCAGGGATTATCCATGGACTTTATCAAAGATAATCTGGGTAACTGAAGCAGCTGTTACCTTGGTTTTATGCAGATGCAGTCTTGGGAACGCTTAGATCTTTCATAAACTACAAAATGAAATGGCTTTTCCTCTGGGATAGAAATGGCATTTTCTTAACTCACATCCCTTCTCTATTTTTCATTGAAATATCTTATTCTTTATCCTAATTCTCCAAATAAATTTATTGCTTATTATAATAATATTGCTTTTAAAATTAATTATATAAGAACTACTGTTTTTAAACATGCAACATAGAGGTAGGTAGATTCTCAGGTCCTCAGAAAAGTTTTGTTATTCACAGATGAGAAAAGTGAGCCTCAGAGAAGTTAAACTGTCTAGGATCAGGACTCAAAGTCATATCTGTCTGCCACTGAAACCACGCTCTTCACTGTGCCATGTTTTGGTGACAGTAAAATAGATCATCTATCCGCTTATACTTGGATGAGGCACTAATAGCTCTTTGGTTAAGCACTCAGATTTGGGAATGAAATAGCTAGTTGTCTGGCCCTGAGAAAGCTTACCCTAACTTTTTCTTCCATTTCCTCATTGGAAAAATGGAAATAACAGTAATACATACTTCATAGTATTATGAATAGAAATAAAATTTTATAGTAAAAAGCAATGAGAAGATTTGAGATCACCACATAATAACTGATACCATTTATTCAGTATTTACTAGAAATTCATAAACTGGAGGAGTAATACAGTGAATAAACAGATATATAGTTAAATTACCTGGGACACAATAAAGGTTAATGGATCCAAGTTTGTACTTCATCTCAAGAAAGAGTAATTGGATTTTTTCATTGTTCCCTGCAAATTAAGTATATTATAAAATAAGTAATGATTAAGGAGCCAAGTTATGAAAAAAATATGACTTCATATACCTAAAATGATTTTTATGATTACTCAAATTGTATTAGACTTTCCAGGAAAAGACAAATGTACAGTGAAACTTAAAAATTGTTGAAAAAAGTTTAAGTGGAGTCTATGAGTTGATTAAATATATACATTTTCCACAAAATTAGGTTGTATATACATTAAGAGAAGAAATTCCAGATGAGTACGAGACATTGTACAAGTGCATTAAAATGAATAATGAGGTATGTAATTAAAATCATGTACAGAAACAAGTAATGAGTCAGGATAATTAAAATTTAAATCCAAAATTAATATATGGTAGTAGGATATATTACAGGACCTGGGTGCTATTCCTAGCAGTGTCTCTGTATTAAGGCATAATACAGGGTATTTTGAGGCTGACCACTTATTTTTTTATTTCATTTTTTACTTCAGGCTCAAAAATATTTGTATTAATTTCTCTTGAGGAGAAATAACAAAAGTAAATACCAAACACAACTACCAGTGCAAAATGCTTTACAGTTACACATTACTGCTTTTGGATTGTGACTTGAAATCAATATTTCAAAAGCCATTATTGTGACTGTTCATTTTAAAAGTTTATTTTCTTTGTGACTTTTTAAATTAAATTTTTTAATTTAAATTTTAAGGACTTTTATAGAAGTTGAACATTTATTTTAACTGCCCAGAAATAATTTTGATATGCACAAAATATTATTAGAAAAATAGCTTCCATTTGACTTTTTAAATTCACAAAGATAAAAAGAACAAATGTAAAGAATTAAAATTACATCTGGATCTTAAAATTTGCAAAAGTGTTAATCACTCAGTTGTGTCCAAATCTTTGCGATCCCATGGACTGAAGTCCACCAGGCCACTCTCACTCTGTCCATGGAATTTTTCTAGGCAAGAATGCTGAAATGGCTAGCCATTCCCTTCTCCAGGGGATGTGCCCGACCCAGGGATAGAACCTGGGTTTCCTGCATTGCAGGCAGATTCTTTACTAGCAAAGCCCCCAAAGTGTCAATACTTGTAACTGTCTCCTCTCATGTTTGCATCCATGTGCACAATGGAGAGGAGGATAATTGATGATATATACATAAGTTGATTTCCACACCACCATTTCTATCACCACCCTTTGCACTCAGGGATCCAAACTGAGTGGCTGTTGTTCCAAACATATGCTTTTAAATGACTCTAGATGGAAAGATCAACTAGGACAGCTTGATGGAAATATCATTGATGTGGCTTAATGAGCATGTAAACTCTGGCAATTTGATGTTTATGTGACATTATTACTACTTGCACACTTGGGTTCCATAACTGGGTAATAAACATTTATTTTTTTTCTAAGGATCTCTCAAATTTAATGACTATGAATTTAAAGAGAATATGTTATCATCAACATCATAGACTTTTGAAGATTTTAAATAATCTAAACAAAGTGCTTAGAAGAGTGTTTGGAAAACAGTTCCCTGATATTACTGTAATTATTTTATAATTATTATTACTTTTATTCAATTTTGACTCTTGAACTTGTTACTGAGAAGGAGGCTTATTCTGTATTTATAGTGACTATGATCCCTAGATATTACTCCTGTAGTTCAGTTCAGCCCCATGAACGGCAGCACGCCAGGCCTCCCTGTGGTGTCATCTGCATATCTGAGGTTATTGATATTTCTCCTGATAATCTTGATTCCAGCTTGTGCTTCATCCAGCCCAGCATTTCTCATTATGGTCTCTGCATATAAGTTGAATAAGCAGGGTGACAATATACAGCCTTGACGTACTCCTTTTCCTATTTGGAACCAGTCTGCTGTTCCATGTCCAGTTCTAACTGCTGCTTCCTGACCTGCATTCAGATTTCTCAGGAGGCAGGTCAGGTGGTCTAGTATTCCCATCTCTTTAAGAGTTTTCCACAGTTTATTGTGATCCACAAGGTCAAAGGCTTATATCATAGTCAATGAAACAGAAGATGTTTTTCTGGAATTCTCTTGCTTTTTCTATGATCCAGCAAATATTGGCGATTTGATCTCTGGTTCCTCTGCGTTTTCAAACCCAGCTTGCATATCTGGCAGTTCTTGATTCAAGCACTGCTGAAGCCTAGCTTGAAAGATTTTGAGCATACCTTTGCTGTCATGGAAAGGGAGTGCAATTCTCTGGTAGTCTGAACATTCTTCTGTACTGCCCTTCTTGGGAATTGGGGTGAGGATTGATCTTTCCCAGTCCTGTGGCCGGTGCTTGGTTTTTCAAATTTGCTGAAATATTGAGTGCACCACTTTAATAGCATTATCCTTTAGGATTTTAAATAGCACTTCGAGAATTCCATCATTTCCACCACCTTTATTGGCAGCAGCACTTCCTAAGGCCCACTTGACTTCACACTTCAGGATGTCTGCCTCTAGGTGGGTCACCACACCATTTTTATTATCTGGGTCTTTAAGATCTTTTTTGTATGTTGAAAAAATAATACTGGATGGGTTGACTGAAAAATAAAGAGCAAGGAAGTCACCAAGAAGTAAGAGGCAGTAGTTTTGAAGTATATCTTTAGGCCAAATATTAGATTTGAATAAGAAACCAAGTTGCCTGGAGATTTTCACACAAGAAGGTAAACAGTAATACTGTGTATAATAAGATATGATTTACAATTAAAACATCACTCAAATCTGCCCATGAATAAGACGATACACAAATGGACTTGACGGAGTCAAGAGTAACTTGTTATAAAGATATATACTGTTGCAGAAAAACATAAATCTGAGACTGCAAAAAGTATGATAATGAAAAAAAAATTCTCTTCTAGTCCCAGTCCAGTTATTTCACCCCACACCCCAAGTGCCAGTGAGACAGATTATTCCACTTCCTCTGATCATGCCAAAGTGTTTTACAGTCCAAAACATTGTGATAGTATTTCTCTTCTAGAATGCACAGCAGTCAATAACTAAATATCTACTCCTATTTTTCACAGGGACTATTTCACTAAAAGTTTTCTAATGCTTTTCTCATCTTCAAATCCAGCACAACTATAAAAATTCCAGATACTGCTGGGAAGACTAGCTGTGATTCAAGGTGTCACCACCAAGGAATTGTATCCAGAATTTGGCCTAGACATGAATGACTGAGCCCTTTGTCCATGACTCACTGGGACAGGCAGATGCGGACACAAGAAGCAGTGAAAACAAAACCAGTGAACTCACAGGCTTTCCAGCAAGAAAACATCAGAAGCCCTTTTTCTAGAGAGCCAAAGTTGAGTCAGGAGGGAGCCCAGCTCTAAGGTTCCCCAAGCATTCCAATGATACCTGTGTATGTGTATAGGTATCCTGTTTATAAACAAACATGAGCGATTTTGGTTCAAAAAAAAAAGTTCCAGTTTATATAGATTTGTTTCCAACCTTTGACATATCCATTAGTCTGCCTCTTCTGCTCAATGGAGGCTTCACAGGTGGTACTAGTGGTAAGGAACCTGCCTGCCAGTGCAGGAGATGCAAGAGTTGCAGATTCAATCCCTGGGTCAAGAAGATCCCCTGGAGTAGGAAATGACAATCTGCTCCAGTATTCTTGCCTGAAAAATTCAATAGATAGAGGAATCTGGCAGTCTACCATCCTTGGGGTTGCAAAGAGTCAATATAACTGAACTGCTGAACACACACACCTGTTCAATAGAGGTTCTAAAGGGAGGCATTGTCTTCATTTCCTTCCTATCTATTTGAAGTGAAGTGAAGTCGCTCAGTCATGTCTGACTCTTTGCGATCCCATGGACTGTAGCCTACAAGGTTCCTCTGTCCATGGAATTTTCCAGGCAAGAGTACTGGAGTGGGTTGCCATTTCCTTTACCAGGAGATCTTCCCGGCCCAAGAATCGAACCTGGGTCTCCTGCATTGCAAGCAGACGCTTTACCTTCTGAGCCACCAAGGAGGTCTATTTGCATAGATTTTAATCAGACAATCTGCTAGGTAATTAGCCTAGGGGAATGAGAAGGATCTCAGCACTGTGAGGGGATGATGAGCCAGTAGGTTTGGGCTAAGAGAAAACAAAGGTTGTTGCTAGAAAATATTGGTAAGCCATGTTAAAGATTGGGAATTTTATCTTAAATGAATGAAAATTCTTTGAAGTATTTTAATTGTTGAAATCCCAGAACTATATGTACAATGGACGATGGAAAGAAGATCCGTGAAAGGGAAGGGTAAAGCTTGAATATGGACAGATTGATTAGATAGTGATTTTTTAAAGGCTGTTAATTAATAAGCTATAGTTCAGAGAATAGAACAAGACTACATCAATATCAATGGAGGACATGGATGGAGTCAAGAGTAATATAATTCAAGAGTCAGTTGCATTCAATCATATATTTTCTTATGATTCTCCTTCTGATTGCATATTCATTTGGTGAACATTTAGTTATTTTTCAAGACTAATTTCAAGCATCATACACAAGATGTTGTGTTTACAGACCATTGCATTTTATGGACCATCCCAGATCTGTGCACTTACTTTATTTGGTCAGCTTTGCCTGGGCTTCCCAGGTGGCACTAGTGGTAAAGAACCTGCCTGCCAGTGCAGGAGACAAAAGAGGTGTGGGTTTGATCCCTGGGTTTGGCATGAAGAGTAGCAAGACTCGATAGGTATTTAGCATGAATTTCTGGAAATGTTGGAGAATTATTGCTAATGATGGCCAATTTTTAACCAATAAAGTTGAGAGCCGAACTTAGTGGGTATTCCAGTAGTTAGGAATCTGCCTACCGATGCAGGGGACATATGTTCAATTTCTGGTCCAGGAAGATCCTACATGCTTTGGAGCAGCTAAACCCAGGCACCACAATTACTGAGCCCACATGCCTAAAGCCCATGCTTCACAAGAGAAGCTACCACAATGAGAAATCCAGGCCCCCAAACTAGAGAACAGCCCCTGCTGGCTGCAGTTAGAGAAAGCCCACGAGCAGCCACAAAGACCCAGCATGGCCAATAGTAATTTAAAAATTAAAAAAATAAGATGAAAGCCAGTAGAAAAATTTGTCTGCCTCTCTTCTCCCTCTACTCCACAGGCCATTCACAGGGCCTCTGTGAAGAGTGTGTGGCCAGCTTTTCTGTATTCCCTTATTATTTGTTTCAGTGGCCTTTTGTTCCTTCCCAGGAATCATACTTCCTAATAAATTATTTTAAGGGTTCCTTTGGTTTTTTAATATTACTTATTTAGTTAATTGTATTTTTGGTTGTGCTATGTCCTTATTGCTGTTTGTGGGCTTTCTCTAGTTGCAGCAAGAGGGGGCTCCTGTTTGTTGTGGTTCAAAAGCTTCTCTTTGTGGTGGCTTCTTTTGTTGTGGTTTACACAGTCTAAGTGCACGAGCTCAGTAGTTGTGGTGCATGGGGTTAGCTGCTTCAGAGAACGTGGAATCTTCCTGGACTAGGGATCAAATCTGTGTGCCCTGCAGGTGGATTCTTATCCACTGTACCACCAGGGAAGTCCTCTAATAAAGTTTGATCAGTATGTTTTTGCCCTTCCGTCTTTGTTTTCTGGGGATTCCAGTCAAAGTCTCCAGCTTTTTCAGTGACATTCATTGTTCATCATGGCCTAACTCTGGGTACCATGGGCACATCTTCTTTGTTCTTCCTTCTACAGAATCCCACAAGGAAATCCACACAATATCTATAAAATTGTACTGTGACACTTTTGTTTAATTTTCCCAGCTACTTCTACTAAACCTTAAGCTCTTTGAAGATGTTGTTGCCTCTGACACTTACCATAGGACCTCCAATACAGTAAAAATATTCAACTGGTATTTGTAGAATGGAGGGATAAATATAAGAGGTGATATAGTTCATAGGAAACACTACTCTGGAAATTTAACATCAAAAAATGTTTTCTGTCCTAAAGATAATGGTTCATAATTCAAAACTGTAAATTAACCATCTTCTCCTTTTTGTTTTCCTTTCATTTTTATTTCTCACATACACACACTGCTTTCTTACTTTAAATTTCTGAGCTTTCTTCAAATTTACAGTGCTTTTGTTCTTATTTTTCTTTACTTACCAGTCCTTTTGTCTCCAATGCTTTTTTCATGTAGCAAGAGTATAAATTATTAACATTGAGGGTAACACTGACAAACTTAAGAGCCTCCAGGGATCATTAAATGTTGAAAAGGTCTGTAAAATAGGACACACAAGGGACTATAAAAAGCAAGCAATATTTTTCCAACAATTGCTGAAATATGATAATATTGTTTAGATAATATAAATATTTTTAACTATAGGAAAAAAATACCGAAGAAGATATTAGAAATATTTCAGAGTTATATAAAGCCATTCTACCCAGTGTGGGATCACATTTCATTTCATCAGTAACACTGATGTTATTTTCTCCTTTATGGTAATTTTGGCAATAGAGAATTTTCCACTATAATCAGACCTCAAATAAAAAAACCTGAAGCTCTTAAATAACTACAGTTACAATCATTTAATTTGTTTTCTTTTATAAACAGCTTTAGAAAGAACTTCAGGCTGATATATACATTTAATTTCTATTTCAGACTCTCAGTATTTTTTATACTAATGCTGCTGCTAAGTCGTGTCAGTCATGTCCGACTCTGTGTGACCCCATAGACGGCAGCCTACCAGGCTCTGCCATCCCTGGGATTCTCCAGGCAAGAACACTGGAGTGGGGTGCACTAATGAGGCTTTGTGAAACTATGAGATTATTGACACTGTGAGCAGAGGGAGTCACATTCTTGTAGGAATTTACTACCATCATAATTAAAGTTGACTGGTATGACATGCATGGTAGTAAATATTCAAAGAAAGGTTAAGAATTAAAATAATACATTTTAAAATTGAAGAATGGACTATAAAATTACTTCTAATATTTCAATAAAATTTGAGCAAATATACTTTTGTCATTGTGTTGCTCTAAATCATGAGTTCACCACATAATTCAAACAGTTGTTTTAATTTAGAATTATCCAAAATGACAATTCATAATTAGGTCTGAGTCACTAGATTCTTTTTTCCCTAGTTTCTTTGTTTCAAAAATAAATATAGTTGCCATAATTTAATACCTCAAACTTAACATGAGAATTGCTCAAAAAATTATTTTAATCCTGTGATGGTTGTTCCTGTGGTTCCGTTGAAACTTGATCACTGGCAAAGATTTGTTAAGCTGGTACAAATGGCTCTACATTTTCTGGTATTTCCCCCAATGCCTCTACAAATATATTTTTCAGTCACTGAATTATTTCAAAACAAAGGTAAAATAAAGAAATGAATAAAAAAAATACCATAGATGCCTTTAATTTTAACTGGTTCAATTCTTAACTGGCTTTATTTTCACTAAATTTGACTTTGTGTTTTTGCTCAATCCCTAAGTCCTGTCCAAATCTTTGCAACCCCATGGATTGCAGCATGCCAGGCTGCCCTGTCCTTCACTATCTCCCATAGTTTGCTCAAACTCATGTGCATTGAGATGGTGATGTCGTCAAACCATCTCAACTTCTGTTGGTCCTTTCTCCTCCTGCCCTCAATCTTTCCCAGCATCAGGGTCTTTTCCAGTGAGTTGGCTCTTCTCATCAGGTGACCAAAGTATTGGAGCTTCAGCTTCAGCATCAGTCCTTCCAATGAATATTCAAGACTGATTTCCTTTAGGATTGACTGGTTTGATCTCCTTGCTGTCCAAGGGACTCTCAAGAGTTCTTCAGCACCACAATTCAAAAGCATCAATTCTTTGGTGCTCAGCCTTTAATGGTTCAACTCTCACATTCTTACATGACTACTGGAAAAATTATAGCTTTGACTATATGGACCTTTGTCAGCAAAGTGATGTCTCTACTTTTTAATACACTGTCTAGGAGTGTCATAGCTTTTCTTCCAAGGAGCAAGCACATTTTTTTGTTTGTTTGTTTCAACTGTCACTTTATTTTTAAGATGGCTGAATTAATTGCAAATTTAAACTATAACTTTGACAATTTTCAGGCAGGTACCAAATTTTATTCAAAGAAACTGCTTATTTAAAAGTGATCACAGGACAACTCAAAATGTACAGCAAGACGGATTAGAGAAAGATCTTACTGGCCAATAAATTGTTTTAATTCTCATCATATCAGACTCAAAACTTTTCATTTATAGGACAGGTAAACTGTAACTTCAGTAGATAGCAATACAGAAAGATTTTATCACATTGACTAGTTTCCTTTTAGTCAGTTAACTGTTTCTAGCTGTCTTAATGGGGACAGATATATTTACAGAACTGGCTGAGCTTGAGCCTTCTTTGCGATCAGCTTTAGATCTGCAATGCACTTGGCGATTGTTTCCTTCTCCTGCTGTGCAGAGATGCTCTGCACCACATGCTTCTCCACCCAGTTTATCATGTGCTCTTGTTCCTTCTGACGCATCATATTCTGCACAGAGATGTGATAGTCCAGGCAATTCTTTACCTCCCTGTATACTCTATGCAGCAGTTCTCGGTAAGTAACCTCCAAGGCCATAGCAATGTTATTCCTTTGAACATCAAAAAGGTAATGGCGCTTTTGAACCAGTGCCTGCTATGACTTCTCCATATCAATAGCATCCTGGATTTGTTTGATGGACGCCTGTTTCACCTCTTCCAGTGGGGCAATTTTTTGCTCATTGAGTTTATCGGCAAATTCCCCAACAGAGGCACCATATTTTTTTAACTACAAAGACAAGGAACCCTATTGTTGATATGGCAGAGAAGGTCTCTGGAGTTATCACGTATATTTCTTTGGAGAGTAAATATAAGATAAGCCCAGTTCCAAGCACATAGGGTCCTGTTACACCAGTTTTAGGATAAAGGAACTGGAAGAATTCCTCAGGGATTAGCCCAAAATGAACTTTTCCTCCATATTCAGGAAGAGGTGGTACAGGGGCAAGACTTGGCTGCCCTGTGTGAAAGATCCTTGTTGCCTGCAATACCCCTGGACCGAGGAGGGCTGCGTTCTTCAGAGAGGGGGCTGATGCTGCGGCGGCAGAAAGTACCACCCGGGACAGCATTGTCAGGTTGCGTCCACACAGCAATCTTCCCACCCCAGTGACCGCGACAGGAGAATCTGTCAGGGACAGAAGCAAGATGAGGAGCAAGCACATTTTAATTTCATGGTTGCAGTTTCCATCCCCAGTGATTTTAGAGCCCTGGAAAGTAAAATCTATCACTGTTTCCACTTTTCCCCCATCTATTTGCCATGAAGTGATGGAACCAGATATCATGATCTTAGTTTTTTGAGTGTTGAATTCAAGCCAGCTTTTTTCACTCTCCCCTTTCACCTTCATCAAGAGGCTCTTTAGTTTCTCTTAGCTTTCTGCCATTAGGGTAGTATCATTTGCTTATCTGAGGTTGTTAATATTTCTCCAGGTAATCTGGATTCCAGCTTGTGATTGATCCAGCCCAGCATTATGCGTGAGGCACTCTGGATATAGTTTGACTGCTTCAAGACAACTAAAAAATTTATCTGCCTATGTACTTGAGTTCTAATTTGTTACCTTTTTAGTTAGCACATAATAGCAAGTATACAGTTGTGTTTATTGGAATGTCTAGAGGAAAGTAGGCACTGGTGGATCTGTTCATAAACCAAGTACTTTTTTAGTTCAGATATTTTCTACTAGTGATGTTTGAGCAAAATTATGTTCCCTCCATCTTTTAATTAATGCAAGTTAAAATGAATTTTCTTATTTGGAAATTACATTTGTTTGTCGTTACTTGGCACTTCAGTTATTAATTGAATTTTATCAATTTAAATAAAATCAGAATGCACTTGATAGCATGATTAGACTTTTGAAAATATCAAGTCTTGATAAAGAATCATGCCTACACAAATGTGGAAAAAATATTTATTGTCACTTGAGTGACTTTAATGTAACTTCTACCTCTTTCAATAACCTTTTCTTCTTGCCAATCTCTTTTATTTTTATGGCATATAAAGGCAGAATATGATGACTTCAAATTTAATAAATATGCACTTAAAGAACTTTCCAGAAAAGGTTCTCCCTTCCACATATCTGCCACTTCCATGGTGTTTGAACAGTTTTTTTATGTGAATAATTTTTAAAATCTTCTATTTATAAACAGTTTTCAATTTTATGACTATATGAAATATATTGTGATCAAAGTCTTTTGATAGAAAGAAGGCCCTCAACCATTCCAAACAGACATCAATAGAAAGAAGTTATGGTCCAATCAACATTTTCTTCAGTGTACTGCTCCAGTACAGCACCTACACCATGTTGAGGTTCGGAATGTTTAGGAAACATGTGACTTGCCAAAGGTATTCACTAATTACCTCCCATCGCCATAGAAATCCTTTATTTAAGTAATAATAATAATAAATATCTAAGGTTAGAAAGTATAATTATGTCAGCTATAGTAAGTAGTTAGTAAGCAGTTTTAAAACTGCATAATTCTTTCTTCTTGGCCCTGAATCCCACTAATCTGCCTAGACCTTAGAAGAAATACCTTTATTTTGTCCTGGCCTTTCTCATTCAAAGATTTTTATAGGGACTTCCTTCGTGGTCCAGTGGATAGGAGTTTGCCTTCTAACACAGGGGATGTGGGTTTCATCCCTGGTCAGGGAGCTAAGATCCTACCTGCCTAGTGGCCAAAAAAACAGAATATAAAAGCAACAGAAGCAATATTGTAACAAATTCAATAAAGATTTTAAACAAAATAAAAGATTTTTCTAGAGCAGCACTTATTAAAATACCACTGGCCATCAATTTCATAATCTCACCATGAATTTCATACAGTATTGAAAGAGGCTGAAAAGCTTTTTAGAATGTAGGAAATTTTGTGTAAACCACAGAAGTCAGTTTTGGTCCATGTCCCCCTCATTAGAAACCAGATGTCATTTGATTTTGTGCTTTTCTGTGGCACATTAGGTTGTCTTGGGTGACCAGGGATATACTTTCACAATTCTTTTTGATCAAATCATGTTGACAAGGTATGTCCTTTACATACTTCTCATACCAACAAAGAGGGTCTATACTATATGCTCTTCTACTTTATATCATTCTTTTATTTGATATACTCTATTCAGCTGTGGGCAAGCAAGCAATATAGCATAAGCCTAATCACCTTCCTTGGAGTAATTAAAAAGAGAAACTCTCTCATCCTTTTTAGTTCAAGCAAGGAGGGCAGAGACTGTCTAGGTTCCTATCAGATTTGCTTTTTCTGCATTATTTCTGTACTCTGCCATAATTTTACCTATCTAACAGTTTAATTGCTCAACAAATTCCAGATGAGAGATCATCACCTTCCTACTTTGTAAACAGAAATAATTTGTCACTCATAACAAAAGGAAAGGACCTAACATTATCATTATCAGTGCAAACAAAGGAGGAGGAAAGACAGAAGAAGCTAAATTTTGATTGTTGTTTTTTAAATCAAATTCATAAAACCTCAAGAGGAAAGATGTGTTAAGGGTATATGCAGCCAAAAATGGAGTATGTTCTGAATTCTACCTTAAATGTAGTTCTTTAGAGGCAAATCTGCTCTAGTTAATGGTCTTCTCATTATTTTACCAAATTAAATACCATTCACTTGGTCATAGAGTGTAGACTTCACAATTTTATGTTAAATGGATTATTTTTACTTTCTTAAAAAAAATAAATAAATAAATTGAAACCTCAATTTTAGAGTCAGGTGACCAGAGGGAGGAAGTCTCATGTCCTATGAGGACAGCAGAGCCTAAAAGGAAGAATAATAATTCCTCCTTTCTCCTGGCAAGGACTCAGACAATGAAAACCCATACAGTCTTTTCTTACTATGGTCCTCCAAACTTTCTTTTCCTCCCTATGAAAGCATCTTCCGTCCCTTGCGCTGGGGGGAACTGTGTGTGGCTCATCGTGGCTGCAGACCCTGAACTGCAGTTCTTTGTTCATCCTGAATAAACCCATTTTTGCTGGCAGTGCATTTGTTTTAGGTTAGCACTTCTTATGGCTGATATTTAGGAATGATCATATTTGGGTGTTTTGTCTGAAGTTTGACAGGGGTGAAGGATGCAAACATTAGGTTGCCATTCTAAATACCACAGAATCTATAACTTTCTCGTGATAAGCTATCTAGAGGCATACCAGGACAAATGTCTGAAACAGGGGCCAACTTTGTAATGATAAGCTGACTGTTTTTCTGATAATAGCCTGATTGTCATGGTGTTTGGACAGACTTAAACTAGAAAGTGAATGAAATGCTACAGTGAGAAAAATGAGCCACCTTGAATTATATAAGCCAGTTCAAAATAAACAACTTACATATAAGTAGGAAATATTCATACATATGCTTTCAAGGTTCTAACAAACAAAGATGAGAAACGAATCTAATTTTAAATGTATTCTGTGTTTCTCCTCCTTTTTCTCATACAGTAGCCTAGTCTACACTGTTTTCTCAAAAATTTTAAATAGTAATTTATCTTGGAAATAATGTCATATAAATATATATTGCATAATAATATATTGTAATTTTAATCTCTAAGTTCTTTATAAGCTCCTATTGGGAAACATTTATGTTGTTTTCAATATTTAGATATTATAAACAATGCTATAATGAGTAGAGTAAATATAAAAATTTCAAGTAGAATTTCTTTTTGGTCAAAAAATATACAGTTATAATTTGGCTTGATTTTTCAAATGTGCTGCAAAGAAATTAGATTTTTAATAACTCATATATGAGTTATATATAATTTTTAATTACATATATATGTAATATACATACAAGGCAGAGCTTTACTATGCATTTGTGTGTATAGTAATTTTGTAATGTTTCTGTTTTTGTCTCAAATTTTAATTTTTTCCAATTTTATTTTCATCTGTTTTCAAATTTTTCATCTATTTTTTTAAGCTGGCTTTTCTTCCTTCTTTTATCTTATTTATTTCCATTTTATTTATGTTATCTATTGATTAAGATAAGTTTAAGTTGTTTTTTAAAAAAGAGATGCAAAACTATAGTTTTTCAGATAACATAGAAAACTGTATTTATTTCTCACATAATAGATCAGGCGGGGAGTGTAGGCAGCTTTATCCTAAGAGTTTCAAGGACACAGCTCTCTTCCCCTTATTCTGCCACCAACTAGGATGTTATTCCTGTTACCATTCCTGGCAGGGTCATTGCTGACTCACCACACCGCATCTTTGTTTTGGCTTATGGGAAGAGACAAGATGTACTGGCTAATCAGTAAACTCCTTAAGTGATGTGAAAAATGCACAAAGACACCCGTTCAGATCCTGTCACATTGTGTATATGTGTGTGTGAGAGAGAGACAGAGACAGAGAGATAAAGACTTTCATTAGCAAGAAAAGGGAAGAAAGAATGGAAAAGGAGGAGATTGACAGTGTCAGTCTGTTCAATTATTTCAAATTCCAATCATCTTTTTTTTGTCCCTTTCCTTTTTTGAGAAGGGGTTCAACTTAATGACCATCAGATATATCATCACCTTATGTGACAATTATCTTTACTGTGTTCTCATCTTTAACATCTTTAACAAAATATGTTTCCTACTGTGTAAGTCTCTGGCATCTCCTGTCCTTAAGCATCTCTGAAGGTGGTAATTTTTTGTTATTACCAAGCATCTTAGAGGAGTGTAAATATTACTCTGAACTTGCAAATATAGGGTGCTCTTTCCTTGGAAGGGTTTCATTTCCTTCCCCAAGTTCCAGAAAGAGGAAAGATTACTCGATGCTTCTCTGAACCAGGAGTACAGCTTTCCTACCTCCATATTAAGTGGATAAAGATATCACTTATTTTACAAACAAGGACAAGTCTTGGATAAGAAGTGGAACCTGATAGCTGTCCTGAGCAAACCGCTGTATACAGTCGTGCTGGGGCCTCTTAAAGCACCAGATCCATATAGATTCTCAGTTCCAACTCTCTGCCTCACACATAGCCAAACATTTCAAGATAGTATTTGAATAGCGGGGAGTGACTGGGAGATCAGCAGTGCCCATAGCCCTGGGGAGAGGGACTTGAGGCCCTGCGGTAGCTTGTATGCAAGTCCTATGACTAATGTTAGATTGTCTGGATTTAAGAGCCCATATGTCTGAACTAAACTCTAGGGAGTATTCCAAGGGATATTTTCTTCACACAAACTCTGTGCTTCCTAGAATCTATGCTCCTATTTTTCTAGTACCACATTAAGTGCATCAGATTGTGAAACTCTTTTCCATATTTCCTCACTGAGACTCGCAGGGCTTTTAATGTCTCCAGAATATATTTTCCATTTTTCTGTAAGACTTAAAAGTAACATAAACTCTAAAAGTGTCTGCTAAAAAGACTGCAAAAAGTAGACTCTGATAAAAATGACCAAGAGGAGATGAGTGAGCAGGCAGAAGAGGTCGAGGATGACCCCAGAGTGGCTGGAAATAGGAAGACCTGAAAGAAATAGTGCAACATTTTTTTGTAGAATGTTTCCCAAAAGATGGGCCTATATGTTGGAAGAAAATGAGAAAACCAGTTTCCAAGGAAGTGAAGTGACTGCCTGCAAATTCTATGTGCCTTTTGTGCCTGATTCTAAGACACAGTTAATGTAAGATAAACCTTTGATTCAATAATAGTTTCTTGAAGAGAAAAGGAATCACAATATTAGATATATGTATATATATGCATGTATAAAATTCCCAGGATTTCACAGAATGCTACAATGTGAGAAGTGAAGTGAAAGACACATTTTACAAGGTGGTCAGGCTGAATGGAGAAAAATTATGGAAAAATCTCTCCAAATAGTGCAAGTGGAAGATACATTGGATCTTCTCATTAGAGAGGATCAAGAAGCAGAAACAGTGATGTAGCTTACCTTAAAAAAAAAAAAAAAAGTTTTAAAAATGTGTTTGTACCTAGAAATGACCATGTAGTATTCATAAGCCAGAAAACAATTCAACTAAAAAAGAAAAACTTTAAATAGGGATAGCCTGTTTTAATGAAATAAAATAATGCATATAATGACTCCATCACACACACAGGGCCAGCAAAAATTCTACATAGAAATGTGATTTTAACACTTGTATCAATACAAAGTAAGATAAAGAGTTTTAATTACTTTGAGAAAATACACAAGAAGAGACCTGATTCATGTTCAGGCCTGAAGATACAAAATCTGCTTAATTATAGCTCTGAGCTGTTTTTGAACAACACCAGATACTCCCATGTTCCGTTTGATGTGTAGTATCTATCTTGGTACAGTATATTATTCATAACTTTTGAAAATTAGAAAAGAAAATTAAGAGTTTCTGCTCATACCAGAAAGGTAAATTTTTATTTCAACATATGTCAGTTTGGAAATAAGTCTCCCCTTTTAGACTTACATGATTTCACTTTTACTGTTCTGGTCTACTTGAAAGGGTAACCCTGAATCTGTGCCTCACTTTTGCTTATGCTAATTCTGTGGCTCATGTAGAACTTGGGTGAAATATGTATTTCTTCCAAACATTTTATTTTTAAGAAAACATAATAAAAAGCAGCATATTCTTCAATGCAAAATAATGAAAGACAGTGTTATTCTAAAATTCATCTTCAGGCGTGAAAATATGTATTCAGTTGTTGTAAATTAAAGATGGAACTTTAAACTTTTAATAGCCAAAAAATAAAAAATGTAATCTCTCTTAAGACTAACTCCAGATAAAGTTTTGATACCTTCTTATCTTTTTAAAAGAAATAGCAATATAAAACATAATGCATAGACAGTTGCCATTCTACTTCCCCTTAGCCCTTGATTCCATGGTCCACAGACTTTATGTTTTCTCATTTTCTCCCCAAAGATATTTGAGTCACAAACTAATAGGATTCCTGGCATTGTTCTCCTCCTTCCACATACCGTGCACCATAGGTCATGCCATCTCCGTGTCTTCTGTGCTCCCAATACCAGTAGGAGTTGAAGTCACTGAGAGAAGTTGAGGCAAGAGAGAACAAGGGAATTTAGCAGCCCTGGGAAGGGTGAGTGCAGGTGAATGTGGGTGTGTGGAGGATGTAGCTGGGTGTGTGGTGTGGGTTTGTGTGTAAGTGGCAGAGGGTCAGTGCTGAGAGTCACTGAATGCATTCTTAGAGCTGGAGGAAGTTGAGTGTACCTAGGTCACTGTTTGGAGACAGAGCAGTGCGGTTGAGATGCGGTGCATTGGTACTACTGACTCTGAATGTAAGCATACCTGGCCTTGTTGATTTAGACATTAAGCTGGGAGTTTGTCTGAGAGGCAGACGATAGTGAGGATAGGCATGCAGTGACAGAGAAAGAATATGTAGAAGAGAGGAACTGTGAGAGTCAGGCTATTTTAAAAGATAATGTGTCTATGAGAAAATGCAAGTGACAAGGAATTGTAAGTCAGAATGAATGAGCGTATGACAGGCAAAGTGCTTAGAAAAATCAGGCTGCAGATATCAAAAACAGGAGTACATGTGCCTGGCAGCACAAGTGGGAAGCAGACAATAAAAGAAATGAGGTGAAAGCAGGAAACAGGGATGTCTAGGGTAGAAGGAGAAGGCAAGAACGAGTAAGAAAATGTAACCTTAGGAAATTTTTATTCCCAGGGTGTTAAAAAGATACAAACAAACAAACAAAAAAGATTTGTTTCTTGATGATGAGAGTAATTGACTTAAACTGTATATGAAACTTTCAGGAAACAATTTAAGAAGTGGTAAAAACAATGACAAAGTAATACTCAGTATTTTATCAATACTTAGCTCTATTTATTTCCAATAACCCTGAATGACGAGAAGGTGTGATATAAGCCAGAAAAACTGAATTTATTTCCAGTACTGAAACATAAAATTGTAACATTTGATTTTTGAAAAAAGCAGCATTCTGCCTTAGTTTTTTCTGTGTGAAACAGATTTGATGCATTGTTTTACTACCTAGGAAATCAAATCCCATAAAAACTCGGCGCCCTTTCCCAGTTGTTTCCTTACATCCACTCTGGCTTTACATATATGCTCGATGCAACCAAGTTGTATTTTCTTTCTCAATTCACCACCTTACCATCCACTACTCAAGATCAAGGATTGTACATTATGCACCATTACATCCTTGAATACTAAAAAATAATGAATGGAAAAGAAGGGAAATCCCATGTTAGATCATTGAACTGAAGGATTCCCTTGTACTATGAAATGGATATGCCTAGTGGGTGTTGGTTATACATTAGGCTTTCTACATACAAACTCATCTTTCCTGAATGGCTGTACAGATCTTTTTCATTAACTGGTGACTCTGAAGATTGTTTACTCCTTGTTATATATTCTCTGTTCAGAAGCACACACAATTATGGAAGTATTTCCATTTTCATAATTTCAGAGATTTTATTATAACAATATTCAGTATTAATATTCAGTATTAATCATCTAAGACTTATAAACAAACTTGTTTACAGTAAAAAAAAATAAAGCAAAGAGTGAGTCTAGTCACATTAGTGAGATATGAACTCTCCATTTCCCTCCATTATTTTTACATGTTGTTATTGTTGTTGTTCAGTCACTAAGTTGTATCCAATTATTTGCAACCTCATGGACTGCAGCATGCCAGGCTTCCCTGTCCTTCACTATCTCCCTGAGTTTGCTCAAACTCATGTCAACTGACATGGAGATGCCATCACCATCCAACCACCTCATCCTCTGTCTGCCCCTTCTCCTCCTGCCCTCAGTCTTTCCCAGCATGAAGGTCTTTTCCAATGAGTCAGCTCTTTGCCTCAAGTGGCCAAAGTATCAGAGCTTCATCTTCAAGCATAGGTCCTTCCAATGAATATTCAAAGTTGATTTCCTTTAGGATTAACTGGTTTGATCTCTTTGCAGTCCAAGGGGCTGTTGGACTGTGGTGCTGGATTAGTTCTTTGGCACTGAGCTTTCTTTACGGTCAAACTCTTGCATCGGTACATGACTGCAAGAAAAACTATAGCTTTGACTATATGGACCTTTGTCAGCAAAGTGATATCTCTGCTTTTTAATACTCTGTCTAGGTTTGCCATAGCTATTCTTCCAAGGAGCAAGTGTCTTTTAATTTCATAGTGGCAGTTACAGTCCACAGTGATTTTGGAGCCCAAGAAAATAAAATCTGCCACTATTTCCACTTTTCCCCATTCTATTTGCCATGAATTTATGAGACTGGATGGCATTATCTTAGTTTTTGAATGTTGAGTTTTAAACCAGCTTTTTCACTCTTTTTTAACCCTCTTCTAGAAGTTCTTTAGTTCCTCATCACTTTCTGCCATTAGAGTGGTATCATCTGCATATTTGAAGTTGTTGATATTTCATCCAGCAATCTTGATTCCAGCTTGTGATTCATCCATTCTGGCATTTCACATGATGTACCCTGCATATAAGTTAAATAAGCAGTGTGACAATATGCAGCCTTGAAATATTCCTTTCTCAAATTTGAACCAGTCTGTTGTTCATGTCTCATTTGACCAGTCTTGTGGCCACTGCTGACCTTCCAAATTTGCTGACATATTGAGTGCAGCACTTTAACAGCATCATTTTAAGACTTGAAATATCTCATGTAGATAAAGCTAAATAAATGCCAATGGTTTGTTAGCTTGGAAGCACTATGAACTATTATGTATTCTTATATTCAACATTTTTTTTTTACTTTTCTTAAAAAAATATTTTATTTTTAATTGGAGGGTAATTACAATATAATGATAGTTTCTGTCATACATAAGCATGAATCATCCATAGATATACATCTGCCCCCTCCCTTTTGAATGTTCCTCCCCATGCCACCCCTCTAGTTTGTAACAGAGCAACACCTGTGGATTCCCTGCATCATACAGCAAATCCCCACTGACAGTCATTTTTACATATGGTACCATTATATATGGTAATATATGTGTTTCAGTACTAATAATCTCTGAAGTCATCCCACTCTCTCTACCTCACTGTAACCAAACATCTGTTCTCTGTGTGTGTGTCACCTTTGCTGCCCTGCAAATAGCACCATCAGTACTGTCTTTCTAGATTCCATATATATGTGTTAATCTATGATATTTGTTTTTATCTTTCTGACTTACTTCACTCTGTATAATAGGCTCTAGGTTCATCCACCTCATTATAACTGACATAAATTTGTTCCTTTTTATAACTGAGTAACATTCAATTGTATGTATGTACCACAACTTCCTTATCCATTCATCTGTTGATGGACATCTAGGTTGCTTCCACATCCTTGCTATTGTAAATAGTGCTGCAGTGAACTTTGGGGGTACATGTGTCTTTTTCAATTATGATTTCCTAAGAGTATATGCCCAGTAGTGGGACTACTGGGTCATATGTTAATCTTATTCCAAGTTTTGTAAGGAATCTCCATACCATTCTCCATAGTGCTAAGTTGCTTCAGTCATGTCCAACTGTTTGCAACCCTATGAACTATAGCCCACCAGGCTTCTCTGTCCATGGGATTCTCCAGGCCGGAATACTGGAGTGGGTCACCATTGACTTTTCCAAGGGATCTTTTGATCCAGGGATTGAACCCAGGTCTTCTGCATTGTAAGCAGATGCTTTACCATCTGAACAATTATAGTGGCTGTATAAATTTGCATTCCCACCAACAGTGCAAGAGGGCTCCCATTTCTGCATGCTCTCTGCAGCATTTATTGTTTGTAGACTTTTCAATGATGGCCATTCAACCTGGTGTGAGATGGTACCTAAATGTAGTTTTTATTTGCATTTCTCTAATAATGAGTGATGTTGAGCATCTTTTCATGTGTTTATTAGCCATCTGTATGTCTTCTTTGGATAAATGTCTGTTTAGGTCTTCTGCCCACTTTTTGATTGAATTGTTTGTTTTTCTGGTGTTGCGCTGAATGAACTGCTTGTATAATTTGGAGATTAATCCTTTGTCAGTTGTTTAATTTGTTATTACTTTCTCCATTCTGAGGGTTGTCTTTTCACCTTGGTTATAGTTTCCTTCATTGTGTAAAAGTTTTTAAGTCTCATTTGTTAATTTTTGTTTTCATTTCCATTACCCTAAGCTGTGGGTCATAGAGGGTCATACTGTGATTTATGTCAAAAAGGGTTTGGCCTATGTTTTCCTTTAAGTGTTTTATAGTTTCTGGTCTTACATTTAGTATTTAATCCATTTTGAGTTTACTTTGTGTATGATGTTAGGAAGTGTTCTAATTTCATTATTTTACACATATCTGCCCAGTTTTCCCATAATCACTTATTAAAGAGATTGTCTTTTCTCCATTGTATATTTTTGCCTCCTTGGTCAGATATAAGATGCCCATAGGTGTGTGGATTTTATCTCCAGGCTCTCTGTCTTGTTCCATTGGTCTATATGTCTGTTGTTGGACCAGTGCCATACTACCTTAATGACTATAGCTTTGTAGGTTAGGAAGGTCAATCAGGAAGGTTGATTCCTCTAGCCCCAATCTTATTTCTCAAGATTACTTTCAACAGATTATTTTTAACAGTATATTATGTGCTAGATTGTCTCCTAAGAGGTTTGGTTAGACAGCAATGAAAAGGATAAGTTGCTCCTCTCTATGAGTGTTAGTCGCACAGTTGTGTCCAACTCTGGAACCCCATAGACTGTAGCTTGCCAGGCTGCTCTGTCCATAGGATTTTCTAGGCAAGAATACTGGAGTGGGTTGTCATTGCTTTCTTCAAGAGATCTTCCTAACTCAGGGATCAAACCTGGGTCTCCTGCATTGCAGGCAGATTCTTTACCATCTGAGCCACCAGGGAAGCCCTCTGTAGAGAAAGCAAAGTAATAGACATTTAGCAGCAGACTATTCTATTTTTTATTTAAATTGAGATACTTTGTCATGTCCAATGATTGCAGACTATAAAACTTATTTCCAATACATATACAATAAAAAATATATATTTTCAACAACTTTACTTTTTGCAAGTAACATAATGCTTTAACAGAATTTTCAGAGAATAAATTAGTGGTTTTTAAATACTATTATAAAAAGGTATAATTCAAGAGGTTTTATTGTTGTTTTTCAGTCATTAAATCATGTCCAACTCTTTGTGACCCCATGAACCGCACCATGCCAGGCTTCCCTGTCCTTCACTATCTCCCAGAATTTGCTCAAACTTATGTCCATTGAGTCGATGCCATCCAATCATCTCATCCTCTATCACCCTGTTCTCCTCCCCCTCAAGAGGTTTGGAGATATCCAAAAGATAAGAAGCTATGTCACTATATTTCTTTGCTGCCAGGAAATGAATGAATATATCAAGAAGTTTTTCATTATATAGTTTAACCTCTCAGGTTGAATCACTGCAGATTAAGATCTCAATCACAATGTGCTTCCCTGGTAGCCCAGATAATAAAGAGTCTGCCTAGAGTTCAGGAGACCTGGGTTCAACCCCTGGGTCTGGAAGATCCCTTGGAGAAGGGATTGTCAACCCACTCCAGTATTCTTGCCTAGAGAATTCTATGGACAGACCGTGGGGTAGCAAAGAGTCAGACACAACTGAGTGACAAACACAAGAAAGAAAAAAGGCAAGAAAAATAATTTGGTATAGCTATATGTTTTATGGACTAATCCTCATATTTTAATACCATATCCTAAGGCAAAACTAATGTGTGATTGCCTGGGCTATGCCTTAAATAATTCACTAATCATTTTCCTATGGATGCCACTACTTCTCTTCATTTTGTCAGCTTCCTGCTTGGTATTACCTCTCTAAGCTTATTCTGAAATGTGGTCATGTTGGTAAGATGGCACAGGGACTTTATTTCATTATTCAAATAAAATGTGCCCCATTTAAAGACAAGCATATTCTTGTGAAAATATCATTTGACTTTAGAACTTCCTCTTTACCTTTCACCCTTTTTTCTGTCTTTTTTCTTTTATTTCTCTTTCTTCCTTCTCTTTCTTTTCCTCTTGATTTCTTCCCTCTTTTAAAATTTTTATTAGTATTCTTAGTATCATACTCATTGATTACTATCACTCTATATTGACTTTATCTCAGCACTTATAGTTTAGGCTTATCATAAAAGGCTTCAAATGATTTTTTGCCCTTTGTATGATTATATACCTTTTCTATACATATACCTAACAGTTTTTCACTTAAATTATTTTACTTTATTTTCTACAGGAAACAAAACATCCTTTATGTTCCCACAGTTCTCTGAAATACATAAAATATGTTCTTTTTTCCCAGAGGAAATAACTAGTATGTGCAGCTGGAGACAATTTCAGAAGCATGCATGTCATTAATATGATAGAAGAGTATATGTAATAGGAACAAATCATCTATCCTGGGATATTTTCCCTCTCCCCTTTATATAGCAGAAGACAGTCAAGGACAATAAATACTGAAAGGAACCAGAAGTGGGAGGGGGAAGGAGAGTAAGAAAAGGAGAAGAAATTCAAGGAAAGAAATGTTGGAAATTTACCTTTCACACATTTTTCTTCCTAGAACAATAACTAAGCCTTAGTGTTCTAAAGACAAGCTCTTCTAACCACCCTGGGTTAGTGGACCATGGAGGACATTCCCCAATACCACCTTTTGCCTTCGAGTTTGAGGATTAACTCTTTAGAATCACACTCATGTAGCTGGGTGCCGGTAAAGAGAAGAGAGGCTGATGACTTGAGTGGGAGAGCAGGAGGAACGGTCAGCCCCCAGGGGAAGATTTCTTAGGCTGGACACTAGAGAAGCAGACAGTTCCAAGTCCAGGACACATACCCCGTGGTTCTGCCATTGGCCGGAGGAAACACTCCCGCAAAATGCCTCATAGGTGAGGAGAGGATGTGTACACGTGGGAGGAGGCAGATCCCGAAGTCCAGTGAACATGGGTACATTTGTGAAGGGACAAGTGGAGAGCCCAGTGACCAACAGTTGAAAAACATGCCTAGAAGGCAGCAGCATTGCTGATGGTAACAGTGGCCACTTAAGCCTAAATACTATGTCCATCTAGCCTGAGTAAGTTCATGAGGTTCCATATGTCTGGTTATAGGCAGAAAAATGTCCTCTTCCCAAAAATGCCCACATCCAGTTTCCTGGTAACTATGAATACTTCACTTTACATGGGGTAGGAGCATTAGGTTGCAAATAGAACTAAAGGTTGTTACTCTGTTGTTTTCAAAATAAGGAGATTCTCCAGGATTACCCAGATAGGTCCAATGTACTCACAGGCTTCTTAAAAGTATTGAAGAAGATGGAGGCAGAGAGATCAAGGTGATGGGATGTGAAAAGAACTCAATCTGCTCATATTTGTGAAAATGAAGGAGAAGGTCTATAAGCCAAAAAATAGCTGTGGTCTCCAAAATCTGGAAGAGGCAAGAAAGCAAATTCTCCCCTGCAGCATTTCCCTCCTGCAAGAAATGCACCCTTGTCAATACCTTAATTTTAGACCCATGAAAACTGTGTTGGGCATCTGACCTACAAAACTGTAAGGCAACAATCTTGTTGTTTTAAATCACCAAGTTTGTCTTAAGTTGTTACAGCAGAAATATAAAACTAATACCTCAAAAAGAAAAAAAAAGAGAGAATATTGAAAATTCACTGTTAGCCTTTACCATCAAATTTAACTTGATTTATAAAAGTAAGAAAAGCAGTGTTACACATGTGCGCGTTATGTAACAAACTCAGACTTGCTTCATAAATTCTGGCCAAAAATAATCACCCATATGTAAAAGTCTCATTTAATGTTGAAGTACACAAGCATACCTCCTTAGAATCTTCAACTCAAATGTTTAGATTAAAGCTATCTAACAAAGAGAAAAGCTGTCTCTAGCAAATAAGAGGCTTTTGTGTATATGTATCCGGAAAGGCATTGCACTGAAGGTTAAACCCCCAAAGCTGAGGCTGTTAATAATGGAGCTTGGGAGAACACTCAGCCTGACTCCGCTTACCAGGTCAGTGTCATGACTGACCCCAGTCAAGTCAGCAAGCAACCCTGGGGAATCCTTTTATTGCTCAACTGTCAACTGCAGAGAGCTGAGCAATATCCTGTAAATGCCGTATAATGAGGAGATTTTGTTCCAGAGGGTAGCTATTACGTGGACAAGAACTACAGAAATCCTCTGTTTAGATTGGAGGTCAAATTCACAGCAAGTAAAGCTTTGTGTTACCACTTTACTGAGCAAAAAGAAAAGTGAAACACTGTGCACTTCCCCACAATACGTTTTCCTTCCTGTCAGCTTTTTGCCTAAAATACAGCCTAGTGACTGAGGTTAAACCCCATCCAGGTGCAGACACTGGCAGAGGGCTGAAGGTAATAAAGTTCTCCCTTTATCAGATGGAGACTGATTCCACACAGATCCTGGCACGTGATCTTTCATGGACAACATATATGTCCCATAGGTAGAGCCAGAAGTGTGAGAAATATCTGCTTAGGTCTGAGTGCATTCACCCATAAGCTGCTGCTTAAGAAGGAAAAAAGCCTCTGTGAGAGGAGAAAAAAAGGACTGTAATGTCATTCTATCATATATATGATGGGGTATTTATAATGCACGTTCCATTTCCCCTCTTATTTCAATCTTATTGAAAAAAATTATAATCTACTGCACCAAAACTCACTGTGTTTCACTTTAATCAAAGTTGGTGTCTGACAGAGTTGGCTGTTGAAGAGCTGCGAAGGGTCTCTTGATGTCAAGAGGTCTCACTCCACTGGTCCTCTCCAGCAAGACAATGGTGAACTATTTTGTCAAATATTCAGAAAGAGAGCCCAGAGAAATGTCTTTCTTTGCAGGGAGGAAATAGAAGCTTTCCTCTCCTGAGAAAGACTAATATCGTTAATCCTCCTTACACAAGAACACAAATTCTTTATTCTTTGAAGAGAATACTAGAGAATGGTTTAAGTTTAGGTATTCATTCTGTATCTTTACGAGTCCACATAAATGGGCCTTGAAGGCCGATTGCAATTACAGGCAAGGAAGGTCAAACCTTGCAGACTCTGTTAACTCAGCAGCCTTCCTAAGGGGCCGCAAGGGTTCACGGATCTTTACACTCTTCATATCAAAGCTTGCATCAACATAACAGTTATTACTCTGGACCAATGGGGGCAATTTCTTCTTATTTGAAATTTTCTTTGAGGTGACTAGGGAATGAAAAACTTTGTTGACTTATTCACAAGGAACATCTATAGTAGAAAATTGCTTGGCATGTGATTGCAATTTGGAGATATGTTATTTAGTGAGGAAGGGCTAGTTTTCAAGTTACAGTGGAATTAAATATCTATTGGTTATCATTTTTGCTAATGCAATTAGATAACATGAAATCTACAAGTCTCTAAAAATGTGATGTATAGCCAGTTATACCACAGATCCCAACACTAGTGAATTGTTATAGAAAGTAACTCACAACATAAAAGAAAATGTATTATTTCATTGGAAACTGCTGTTTAACTGACACAAAGGCTAGAGTATCATTTAATGCACATGTAAAAGTCGTGATTGTTTTCCATGTTAGAAGAAATTACTGAGTTTTTTTTTTTTTTTTTAATCATTCAAGTAAGGACTTCCCTAGTGGTAGAATGGATATGAATTTGCCGGTCAGGTCAAGGGACATGGGTTGGCTCCCTGGTCTGGAAAAATTCCACATGCTGCAGAACAGTTAAAGCCCATGCTGTACAACTTCTGAGCCAGATTTCTAGAGCCAGAAAGCCACAATTAGCAAACCCCTGTGCTGCAACTACTAAAGCCCATGCACTCTAGAGTCTGTGCTCTACAACAAGAGAATCTACAGCAGTGAGAAACTGTGCACAAGGAAGAGTAGCCCCTGCTTACGACAATTAGAGAAAGCCCATGCACAATGAGGAACCAGTGCAACCAAAAATAAATAAGTAAATAAATAAATCATTTGAAAAATCGACACAAGTAAGGTTTAGCTACATTTGGAGCAAGAATAAATAAAATCTAATCATTTTTAATTAAAATGATACATTTAACAACTGATGAAAACATCCATGCAGATTGCTAAGAAAAATGACACAGTAGAATTATTTTTTTCTTTTGTCCAAAGAAACATTGAGTGAAATAAAAATGGGGAAAAGATCTAAAAAATATATTTTCAAAGGCTTTTAGAGAAAGGATTACATTCACAGCAAAATTGAGAGGAAGGCAAATGTTTTGATGATGAGTATATGAAAAACAGATTAAATAAAAAGACAGTAATGCCTTCCCAGCTACAGCTTCCCACATCTCAGAAAATTAAGTTAGTTGGACTCATTACTATATGATTTTTGCCAGAAAAATTAGCTTTATTAAAAAACAAAAAGTCATTGAAATAATTTATGGAGGACTTCATATAGCCTATTAGAATGTTATAGTGTAAGGTGAACTTATTTTCTTAATCATAGAAATATCAAGAAAAATTGTGATTAGTTTCTACATTTAATGCTTCCATTCAGTAGAGAAGAACTGGAGTCACCACAGAGACTCTCTCCGTTTAAAGGCCTTGCTTGCCCAGAGAGAGGACCGACCTAGGAGCCTTTGTGATCAAATAGGCAAGTATGAGTTCTTAGTCACTCGGTCGTGTCTGACTCTTTTGAGTCCTCATGGACTGTAGCCCGCCAGCTCCTCTGCACATGGAATTCTCCAGGTGAGAATACTGCCCTTGGATTGAATGTGGGTCTCCTGTGTTGCAGGCAGATTCTTTACCATGGGAACCAACAGGAAGCCCAGCTGCTGCTGCTGCTGCTAAGTTGCCTCAGTCATGTCCGACTCTGTGCGACCCCATAGATGGCAGCCCACCAGGCTCCTCTGTCCCTGGGATTCTCCAGGCCAGAACACTGGAGTGGGCTGCCATTGCCTTCTCCAAGGGAAGCCCAGAAGCCAGACTGATTATAAATTCATCATCAACAGCTAGAATTCTGGGGGCTCATTCTAGTATTTCTAATCTCCCACTCTGTCCAGCTTCCACTCTGAGATCCAAAAGATGGAGAATGGACTTCCAACTGACCTGGGTATGTTAGTACTGGAAACATACAATAGTTAAGTGTGAGAAAATTTAGAAGTATGGCATTATTTACATTTGGAGGCAAACGGACAAATAATTCTTAACTTCTTGTGATCTTTTTGCTTCTTAATTCCTTTCTGGAAAGCTCTAGTGTGAGTCCGGCCAGCACTATCTAGCACGTCAGTTGTCATTTTTTCTTTCTTTATAAAAATATTCTCCGTTTTCATTTTCAGAACAGACAGAACTTTTAAAGGAATTTCATGAGAGACTCTAAGCTAAAAAGTTGGTCATGCTTTTTTTTTGGCCATTTTACTACTTTGGAAATAAGGAAGAAGGGTCTCTAATAATGATAGGAATGACATATTTGGAATGTTTTAAAAAATATAAAAAGATATTGTCTATTCACCCAGCTCACGAGGTCTGAGAGGGACTACATGATTTGAAGGGTAGGGGAGACTACCTGACAAGGGGAAAAAGGGAAATTGGCGTTTAGAAAAAACATGATCTGGAGAAGAAATAGAAAAGATACCACATCCTCACAACCTGTTTTACCCTCTGTGATAGTTAATTTTATGTGGCGACTTGACTAGACTAAGACATTCAGATAGCTGGTAAAACATTATTTCCAGGTCTGTGAGAATGTTTCCTGAGGAGATGAACAATTAAATTCGTAGCCTGAGTAAAGAAGATTGCCTTCGCCTCTGCAAGTGGGTGCCATCCAGTCCACAGAGGGCTTGAACAAAACAAAAATGCAGAGAAAGGGTGAATTTACTCTTTGCTTGACCTGAGACATCAATCTTATTGTGCCCTTGAACACTGGCACTACTGGTTCTTGAACCTTCTGACTCAGACCAGGACTTATACCATCAATGTCACATTCTTTGCCCTTTAGACTCAGACTTAAATCTTTGAGTTCCTTGACTCTTAGGCCTTTGGACCCAGACTGGATTATAGCCCTGACTCTTGATTGTCCAGCTTGTTGACAGCAGATGGTGGGGCTTCATAATTGCATGAGCGTGAGGTAATATGATGCACATATATATATACATATATATATACACACATATATATTGGGGTGGTATATATATATATATATGTATGGTGGTATATATGGAATAACTTATAGACAGGAAGCATGACATAGCAGTGAGACATTGACATCTACCTACATTGTCATTGATGGTGGTTATTAGAAGAAGGTAGCTCTTTGGTTGTAACCAGAGGAAAGATTAAAGTGCTCTTCTTTCCAGTTAAAACAAATCTTGCACTTTTTCCCTTAAATACTATTCTTCTTCAAAAGGAATACAGGCCTGGATTAAAGTTTCAGAGATGTAAATTGAGAGAAATGCATTAAACTCAGCTGAAATGTAGCTTGAAGTATTTTAGAATGCAGGGTGTTGATGGGCATCTTGGCGGGAAGTTCAAGGACTGAAGGTGATATGGGTATTGCCTTTACCACATCCTAGTGCTCTTCTTAAGCAGAGGAAGCAACATTCATGTAACAATACTAACTTAGAGCCATTCGTTTATCCACTGCACAACAGGAAAAATTAAATGGCTTATGCAGTTGGTGGATTTAGAATAAACATATAAATGTATATGTTTGTCAATATTTTTCAATTAATTTATCATTTGGGTGCTGGGGTGTAGTGCTAATTACTAATTAATTAAGCCTCCTTTTATCTCAATGTGCAGTATGTGGCTGAAATATGTAAGCAGTAGAATATGGAAGAGAAAAATGAACATTACAGAAAGATATTGTTGAGATGAGGGTACATGTGTGTGGTGCCTAGAGTTTATTTTTGTCTGGAAACAGCATCTTGACTCTGCTGTTTGTAGATGCCTATTTCAAGCAATTAGGCTGTTCTTCCCAACTGTATAAGTGTATAGTTGTTGCAATTGGGCTTTTGTATGTTGGCCTGAACAAGAGATAGGAAATCTTAGGCTTCTTAATGATGCTTTATCCCCAAGTGAGTGGCTGTTTCTCTGGATCATCAACAGTTTCTTAATATTTAGCCTGTGTGTGATAGACCATAAATAAATGGCCATGGACCCCAACAATCACAGGAGACTTATAGTCTTTAACCGAGGCAAAAGCATGAGGGGTGTTTGAATGTGGCTAGAGGTTGATTCAATCAAATCTGAAGTGCAAATGTAACCTCAACAAATGCCAGCCACAGGAGACTTGGCAAGTTAATGCCCTCCAGGCAGGACTTAACAAAGGGATGGGATTTAGCAGCCTCAATAGCTTCAGGTTGCAGACTACTGGTGCTTGACCATGAACTGATTATACAATTATAGCTTTGCCTGTCTCAGTTATTGGGAAAAGAATCTTCTGCATATAAGCCTTTCAAATATTAGGAGTTAAAAAAATATATATAGTTTTCCTTTAGAACTTTAAGGCACCTGAGTTCTGAGTGTATCATGGAATACTTAAAAAGTGTTAGCTTTAAATGGTTAATATCAGGCCTTGCTAAGCAAACATAGATTTTTCCATTCTGGCTCAGACAGTAAAGAATAAGGAGACCTGGGTTCAATCCCTGGGTTGGGAAGATCCCCTGGAGAAGGGAATGGCAACCCACTCCAGTGTTCTTGCCTGGAGAATCCCATGGACAGAGGAGCCTGGCAGGCTATAGTCCATGGGGTCTCAAAGAATCAGACACTTTGAGCAACTAAAATTTATAGATTGGTTGTCCCCAGAATCCATTCTCCATTTAAGCCATGAGAGATTTTTGAAAAAGTAGCTTACTGACATGCTCAAAAGTCAGAAGAAATTTAACTCAAAGAATTGAACAGTAAGTTCCAGGGCCATGCAGGTATTTAAAATGAATATAGCAATTTCCCTAAGAGAAAAGTCCAATGTAATTCCTAAAATTAATATTCTAAAGAACAATAGGGAGG
Source organism: Antilocapra americana (assembly GCA_007570785.1). Lineage (NCBI taxonomy): Eukaryota > Metazoa > Chordata > Mammalia > Artiodactyla > Antilocapridae > Antilocapra > Antilocapra americana. The sequence goes on from ML661902.1 coordinate 14,042,469, forward strand.
CACATAAGGGCAGTATCAGAAGTATATTAATATATTGAGTCCAGATCTAGATTTGATGCTGGTTGTGCTGTACTGTGCTTAGTCGCTCAGTTGTGTCTGACCCTTTGCGACCCCATGGGTGGTAGCTAATCAGGCTCTTCTGTCCATGGGGATTCTCCAGGCAAGAAAACTGTAGTGGGTCCCCTGAGCCACTAGGGAAGCCCAAGATTACTGGAATTGGTAGCCTATCCCTTCTCCAAGGGAGCTTCCCGACCCAGGATTCAAACCAGGATCTCTTGCATTGCAGATGGGATATTTACCAGCTGAGCTACCAGCAGGGTGGAGGGTTGCTGGTTGAGATTTACCACTTTAAGAAATTGAAAGTAGATAAGATGCATTGTCATTAGCGAATATTTTGTGCATATCCCCCGAGACAAAATCTAGAAGGTTATTGTACCACTACAGGTCATTAAGAAAAGGAAAACAGAATGTAGGTTAATTTTGCAAATATTATTAACCATATATATATATATCATGGAAGGTGAAGAAAAAAATTAAGAAACATATTAAACTGCTCTGCAGGGATATCTTTCTGAAATGCATTAATGGACAGTATGAACAATAAAAATATAACAGCTATAAAATATAACAGATATACCACATTGGTGCCAAACATGCAGCTTTTTGCATCATGGGATAAGGAAGCATTTTATATATTGCTATGATATAAGAAAATGGACAAAAGAAAAGTACAAAGTAGCATGAATAGAAAGGTATACTAATTGCTCATATATCTAAGAAATATATTTGGAACGGTGCATAAGGAATTGATAATCTGGAGATGGAATGTGAATACCAGAAGGAAAAGGAAAAGAATGAGTCTTTATGCAATGTGTGTGCTTTTATACCCTTTGACTTGCATGTGAATATTTATTGAAAATAAAATACAATGAAGAATGCATGCCAAAAAAAACTTGTAAGAAGTAATAAACAAATTCAACAAATTTTTAAGACCCAAAATCAATGCACAAAAATCAGTTATATTTTATGCACCAACAATGAATAATCCAAAAAGAAGATTAAGTAAAGAAATTCTAATAGCATCAAGAAAATATTTAGAAATAATCTAACCAAGGAGGTAAAATAGATGTACATGGAAAGATGCAAAATATTGCTGAAAGAAATTGAAGAACATGCAAGTAAATGAAGACATTCCATGTTCATGCATTGGAAGCTTAATATTGTTAAGACATCAATACTGTTCAAAGTGATCTGTAGAATCAATTCAATCTCTACTAAAATTCCAGTGAAAGTTTTAGCAAATTTATTTTATTTTTATTGATATATAATTGATATACAATATTATATGCTATAGGTATACAACAGAGTGATTCACAATTCTTAAAGGTTATACTCCATTTATAGTTATTATAAAATATTGGTTATATTCCCTGTGTTGGATAATGTATCCTTATAGTTTATTTTATACATAATAGTTTGTACCTCCTAATTCCCTACCTCTATATTTTTCTGTCCCATTCTACTTTCTCACTGGTAACCACTACTTTGTCCTTTAGAACTGTGATTCTAATTTTTTATTGTATTTAATAGTTTGTTGTATGTTTCTGATTTGACAGGTACAGTATTTGTCTTATTCTGTCTGACTTATTTCACATTGTATAATACCCTCCTGTTACAGTCTTTGTAGACCGGTACTTGGGGATTAGAGTCAATGAGAAGAGGTACGCAGGGAACCCAAGTTTCGAGTGAAACAAGGTTGCTTTATTTGCAGAAATGCATGTTTATATATTTTCATACAAGGCAGCTTTAGGAAGTAAAAAAAATTGAGCAAAAACAAAGCCAAGCAAATAACAATCTTCAAAGGGCCAGAAAGTATTCCATTTCCTGAGTAAGAGGGGCATAACTGAATAAATTACATTTAAGTAAAGTCAGTGAAGGGAGTCACTGAAAGGAATCCAAGCAGGTGCCCTTTCTCATGATCTCAGTCCTGAGAACTGGGTGCAGCTCTGCATCTTCCTGTTTTCCAGGAACTGATAAGGAATAGAGAATCCTTGAGAAACGACACACAAAAGAAAAGAATAACATATTGGATCCCTTAAAGCTGAATGTCCCCTGACACCCTCTAAGTCCATCCATGTTGCTGCAAATAGCAACATTTCAGGTTTTATGGCTGAGTAGTGTTCCATTGTATGTCTGTCTGTGTGTGTGTGTGTGTGTGTGTGTGTGTGTGTGTGTGTGTGTGTATTTACATCGTCGATTTTCATTGTCACCAACAGGATAGGAAAGTTTCCTTTCTACATCCCATAAATAACATTTGTTAATTATGTCCTTTTGATGACAGGCATTTGACAGTTGTGAGGTAATAATTAATTGTGTTTTGATTTGCAGTTCTCTGATGGTTAGCAGTGTTTTGCATCTTTTCATGTGCCTGTTTGCCATCTGCATTTTCTCTTTGGAAAAAGTGCCTGTTCAGATCTTTTGGCCATTTTTTAATTGGGTTGTGTGTTTGATATTGAATTGTATGAGGTGTTTATGTATTTTGGATAGTAACCCCTTATCAATTATATAATATGCAAATATCTCTCCCTAAAGAAACCACTATTAGAGCTCATCAATGAATTCAGTAATGTTGCAGGATACAAAATTAATACATGGAAATCTTTTGCATTTCTGTACACTAACAAAAATCCCATTTACCATCGCATAATAAAGAATAAACACCTAGGAACAAACCTACTCATGTAGATAGAAAACCATTACACTGATAAAAGAAATTGAAGAGGACGGAATCAGATATACATGTTCTTGGACTGGAAGACCTAATATTGTTAAAATGTCCATACTACCCAAAGCAATCTACAGATTCAGTGTAACGCACCTATCAAGACATCAGTGACATTTTTCAGAGAACTAAAATAAAAACTTAAAATTTGTATGGAAGCACAAAATACCATGAATATTGAAAACAATCTTAAGAAAGAAGAACATAACTGGAGAAAGTCAATTATGCTTTTTAAATAAATAGAAAACTCAGTGTTAAAATTCATAGTATCATAGAACTGAATTTCCAAAACAATCTTGAAAGAGAATAACAAGGATGAAGGGCCCATACTTTCTGATGCCAAACAACTTTGTTACAAAGAAATAGTCAAAAAAGAGTTGTACTAGAATAAAGACATATAGCCTGATGGAGTATAATAGAAATCCCAGAAATGAAAGCTTGTATATATAGTCAAGTGACTTTGATGAGAGTGTCAAGATCATTTGATGGGGAGGTGACAGTCTTTTCAGAAACAGTGTTAGGAAAATAGGACATCCAGATACAAAATAGCACATAACACTTACCTATTTGTGAAGATTAATACAAAGTAGATCAAATATTTAAATATAAGAGATATAACCATAAAACTCCAAAGAAACAAGGGGAAAGCCTCATGACATTGAGTTTTTCAATAATTTCTTAGATATCACACCAAAAGTATAGGGAGCAAAAGAAAAAATAGATAAACTAGACTTCATCAAAATAGAAAACTTTTTTGCATCAAATAACACTAGCAACAGAATTAAAAGACAGTCTATAGAATGGTAGAAAATATTTGCAAATCTCAAATCTAAAAGGGAATTACTATCCAGAATATATAAAGAACTAAATCTCAATAGAAATACAAACAAATCCATTAGTAAATTGACAAAGGACTTGCATAGATTTTTGTTCAAGTAAGATGGCCAATAAATACATGAGAAGAACTCAACAGCACTAATATCTAGTGAAATACGAGTCAAAACTGCCATAAAATGCTACTTCAAACCCATTAAGATGGCTATTATAAAAAAAAATGGAAAATATCAAGAGTCAGCAAGGATGTAGAAAAAAATGAATCCTTTCGTATTGCTGGTAGGATGGTGAAATGGTATGAAAACAGTACCATGATTTCTCAAAAACTTAAATTTGGAATTACTATATGATCCAGCAATTCTGTTCTGGGCACATACACAAATGATTGTAAGCAGAAACTCACACAGATATTTGCCCGTCTATGTTTATAGTAGCATTACTCATAATAGTCAAAAGATGGAAACAATCCAGCTATCCATTGATGGATGAATGGATAAACAAAATGCGGTATATACATGCAATAAAATATTCATATTCTTCAGCCTTAAAAGTGAAAAAAATTTTAACATTTTACAGCATAGGTGAATCTTGAAACAGTATGTTAGGTGAAATAATACAATCACAAAGGATAATTTTTGTAAGATTTTACTTATAAAGGGATTTAGAAGAGTCAAATTTATAGAGAGAGTAGAATCATGGTTAGCAGGGGGTTTACGGAGAGGAGACTGGGTAGTTACTGCTTGATGGGTTTACAGTCCCCTTCAGGCTGACATAGGAGTTTTGCAGATGGACAGTGAGGACCGCTGCCCAACAGTGTTAATGTGCTTAATATCACTGAGATGTACATTTAAACATGATGTAAATGTTAAATTTATGTTATATATGTTTTACCACAAAATAAATAAGAAATCAAATTTACATTCAAGAAAGGAAAAAGAAATCTATGCAGTTTTCCAAATACTGTTTCTAATACCCAATCCAGCTTCATAGCTCTGAAGTAACCACTGACAACATGTTCTTGCATGATTTTCCAGATAAGGTTTCTGAAAATACAATTATGTGTGTGGATAGCTGTGTGAATTTGAGGGACAGTGAGTGATAAATATTGTCAAATTGCGAAGAGTACTAACTCACCCCAGGAGCATTATAATCAATCTGTCAAATATCCATGCTGAGGACTAAGTTCTGTCCATACAGGAAATTCATTGACGAAAATCTCATGCTTCTAAAAAGTACATGAATGTAATGTGCCATGTCCTCAGCTGTGTCCGACTCTGCACCTTGTGGACTGTAGCCCATCAGGCTCCTCTGTCCATGGAATTTTCCGAGAAAGGATACTGGCGTTCCATTTCCTCCTCCAGGGGATCTTACCTACCCACGTTTGATCTGTAGGCTGATCAAACGTGTGCATTGCAGGCTGATTCTTTACCCACTGAACCATGTAAAATCCTCCTAAAAAGTACTGTGATATCTTATTACTCTTGTGCAGAAAAGGACAATGCTTTCATATCCCAGGACGTGTAATTGGGCTATAAAAGAATGGCTGCTTGCAGGAAAATGTTGGGGAAATGAAATTAAAAACAAAATCTCCTCCAAACCAGTAAATCTCTCCAGAGTGATAGAAGAGAAAGAAAATGATTCCATATTAAATAAATAACAAACCAGATTATGACAGTTATCACAGGCAATCTGCTAAGAGATTGCAAAGACATTCTTTTATAATAGGAGGGAGTTTTGCAATTGGGAACTAGGCACCTTGAGGAAGATCCCCTGGAGAAGGAAATAGCAACCTATTCCAGTATTCTTGCCTGGAGAATTCCATGGACAGAGGCACCTGGCAGGCTACAGTCCATGGGGTCGCAAAGAGTCAGACACGACTGAAAGGTGTCACCTGAGCAAGTCAGACTTCTGCCTTCCCACAGAAACTGGAAGGTAGGGTACTATCTTCCTTGGTGTATACATTTCAAAGAGATGGCATCAAGTCCTTAAGAAATACATATCAGGGTCATCAAGTTGGCAAAAGCCTTGTTCATATTTTCATAAGTTTTACATATACTTCAAAAATACATATAAAAAACTTTATAATTACATTTCCTAAAAGTAAATACTCTGTTTTTTAAATTTTCTTTACTTTATTGTGTTGGTTTTGCCATACATTGACATGAATCCGCCATGGGTATACATATGCTCCCCCTCCAGAACCCCCCTCCCTCCTCCCTCCTCCCTCCCGATTCCCTCTCCCTGGGTCATCCCGGTGCACCAGCTCCGAGCATCAAACCAAACCTGGGCTGGTGATTGATTTCACATATGATAATGAACATGTCTCAATGCCATTCTCCCATATCATCCCACCCTTGCCCTCTTCCCCAGAGTCCATGAGACTGTTCTATACATCTGCGTTTCTTTTGGTATCCCACATGCAGGGTTCTCGTTACCATCTTTCTAAATTCCATATATATGTGTTAGTATACTGTATTTTCATTTTTCCTTCTGGCTTACTTCACTCTGGATAATAGGCTCCAGTTCCACCCACCTGAGTAGAACTGATTCAAATGAATATTTTTTTTAATGCTGAGTAATATTCCATTGTGTATATGTACCATAGCTTTCTTATCCATTCGTCAGTTGATGGGCATCTAAGTTGCTTCCATGTCCTGGCAATTGTAAACAATGCGGCGATGAACATTGGGGTACACGTGGCTCTTTCAATTCTGGTTTCCTCGGTGTGTATGCCCAGCAGTGGGATTTCTGGGTCATATGGCAGTTCTATTTTCAGTTTTTTAAGGAACCTCCACACTGTTTTCCATAGTGGCTGTACTAGTTTGCATTCCCACCAACAGTGTAAGAGGGTTCCCTTTTCTCCACATCCTCTCCAGCATTTATCGCTTGTAGACTTTTGAATGGCAGCCATTCTGACTGGTGTAAAGTGGTACCTCATTGTGGTTTTGATTTGAAGCAGAGACATTGCTTTGCTGACAAAGGTCCATCTAGTCAAAGCTGTGGTTTTTCCAGTAGTCATGTATGGATGTGAGTGTTGGAGGGTGAAGAAAGCTGAGCGCTGAAGAATTGATGCTTTTGAACTGTGGTGTTGGAGAAGTCTCTTGAAGAGTCCCTTGGACAGCAAGGAGATCAAATCAGTCCAGCCTAAAGGAAATGAGTCCTGAATATTCATTGGAAGGACTGATGCTGAAGCTCCAATGCTTTGGTCACCTGATGCGACGAACTGACTCTTTGGAAAAGATCCTAATGCTGGGAAAGATTGAAGGCAGGAGGAGAAGGTGATGACAGAAGATGAGATGGTTGGATGGCATAACCTACTCGATGGACATGAGTTTGAGCAAGCTTTGGGAGTTGGTGATGGACAGGGAATCCTGGTGTGCTTTAGTCCGTGGGGGTTGCAATGAATTGGACACGACTGAATGACTGAACTGAACTGAAGTGATTGTTTTTATGTGGGCTTCCCTGGTGTCTCAATGGTGAAAAACCTATTTGCAGTGTAGGAGATATGAGCTCGATTTCTGGGTCAGGACAATCCCCTGGAGGTGGGCATGGCAACCCACTCCAATATTCTTGCCTGGGAAATCCCATGGACAGAGGAGCCTGGCGGGCTACAATCCAAGGGTCACAAAAGAGTCAGACACAACTTAGTGGCTAGATGACAACATTTTTTTGTATGTATCCTGAAAAGTTACTGTTTTAATTTTCATAATTATTAATTACCCCTGTGGTGGCAACAATGGAAGCTTCTGTAAGCTTCCTCTCATCCCACCAGTAACTCAGTTGGGATGTCCTTGAAATATTATAGCTTTGTCTTTAAAAAAAGAAAGAGTTCATTTTCAAAAGTCAAAACATTTTGGGTTGGGAGGAGTAGGCTGAGGCAAAATATCACAGCTTTCCCAAATGTTACTTTTTCCTGTGAGCCCAGTAGAACTTAGTCTGAACTGTGGAGCTCTCTCATTTTCTGCCCTGTAATGGTCCTTTAATTTCCTGCCTGATCTCCCCTGGTACCATGGGTAGAACCACAACAAATTTGAATTCCTCCTCTTATGTCCACATCTCCTAGCACAGTGCTTTGTATAGTGTAGGGGTTTCGTTTGTATATATATATATATATATTTTTTTTTTAATGAAAAAAAAAAGTAAATACTCTGAAAAAAAGAAAGGGGGAGATGCTTGCCCTTTTCTTTCACTTATTTTTCAACAGGTTGAAAGACTTCTTAATTTTAATTTGTATTTGCCCTTACAACAGGCATTAGAATGCCAGGTTGAATTCTTACTATATCTCAAAAATTTGGCAAGCCCACTGCTGTGAGAACAGAGTTCCAGAGGTTTCTTGACTTTAGGATCTAGAAAAGTAAGACGTCAGACTTTCACCTGGAAAAATCTGAAGGCAGAAGGGTAGAAACAGCAATCTTCAAAAACATTACAAAAAAAAATAGAGGGAAGTAATGGTATAAAGTTCACCTCTATGCCACATGGCTCAGAAGGTAGTGTCTGCCTGGCAGGAGACCCAGGTTCAATCCCTGGATCAGGGAGATCTTTGGAGAAGGAAATGGCAACACACTCTGGTAGTCTTGCCTGGAAAATCCCATGGATGGAGAATCCCGGTAGGCTACAGTCCATGCAGTCACAAAGAGTGGGATACGACTGAGTGACTTCACTTCACTATACTTAATGGTATAAAAGCCAATTTTCATGTGGATGCCATCTTGATATGCTAAATTCTAGGAAAAGTAGATGTCAGGCAGATAACAAACCAAGGAAGCATAAAAAGGGGACTCTGAGAAGGTAAAACAGAGGAGGCATCACTCAGGGGACAGTGCAGTGTGGAGGCTATGGCGTGAGGGAGTCCTCCAAAGAACCCATTCATGGACCCTCATCGAAACGTTTGCATTTAGAGATGGTTGGGTAGTAACACCAACTCAATGGACGTGAGTCTGACCAAACTCCAGGAGACAATGATGGACAGGGAAGCCTGGAATGCAGCTGTCCATTGGGTTGCAGAGAGTCAGACAACTTAGCATGCTGCTGTTGTGCTGCCAAGTCACTTCAGTCGTGTCCGATTCTGTGTGACCCCACAGACAGCAGCCCACCAGGCTCTCCTGTCCCTGGGATTCTCCAGGCAAGAACACTGGAGTGGGTTGCCATTTCCTTCTTCGATGCATGAAAGTGAAAAGTGAAAGTAAAGTCACTCGGTCGTGTCCGACTCTCAGCGACCCCATGGACTGCAGCCCACCAGGCTCCTCTGTCCATGGGATTTTCCAGGCAAGAGTACTGGAGTGGGGTGCCACTGCCTTCTCTACAACTTAGCATGAGTGCTAAGTTACTTCAGTCGTGTCTGACTCTTTGCGACCTAATGGACTGTAGCCTGCCAAGCTCCTCTGCCCATGGGACTCTCAAGGCAAGAATACTGGAATGGATTGCATGCCCTCCTCCAGGGGATCTTCCCAAACCAGAGATCAAACCAATATGTTTTACGTCTCCTGCATTGGTAGGTGGGTTCTTTACCACTAGCACCATATGGGAACACCTCCATGTTAGCGACTAAACAACAAACAACAACATAAAAAGAAATAATCAAATGTGAGACAAAATTACTAACAGCACAGACTCACTAACACAGCCTGTCTGTGAGGAAGTATTAGCCTAGTCATTTTTATTCTTGGAGTTTGAGTTGCAGAAGCAAGGGAAGAAGGAGCTAGACAAAGACTGAAAATAATCAACTCCACACTTCTTCCTGGTATTCTATCCCCTGCCTGGAGAAAGCAGAGAAACACTAAATTGGATGTGCTATATTAAAGGCTGATTTAGAGTATGTGAAATATTTTAATGCCTAAAAGTGGCTATAAAGCTTTAGTATCTTACCAAAATGTGGGTAACAGGGAGTCATTGATGTTGGTAGAAAGAAATGCAACAAACTAATTGAGGGAAGGTGAAGGGCTAGTATGTTTTCCAGCTTTATTGTAAAGGAAATGCCAGTATCAACACTTTTTGATATTTCCTTTGTTTCTTTGGCTACATAATCTGTGTGTTATTTGGGGATCATATGTGGATTTTTTTTTGCCATTTGTTAAGAATACAGATGTCTATTTAGTTCTTTTTAAAGTTATTTTCAGAACATAAATCATATAAGTTAATTACTTTGCACACTACTTCTACCCACCTTTCCTCTCTCACTTTATCTCAATGGTTTTGCTGTTATATAACATAACATTAATCTCATATTTGTCATGGTTTATAATTTTTCCCTTGTGTACTATAATTCTTGAAACTGTAGTAGTTTTCCTCATTGAAATGAATTCATTGCTCAACAGCAGCAGTGAAATGGAATACCACGACATGGTTTCTATGTTCCTGAATTTTTTATTTCACTGAATCTATAAGTGGGCAGTGTTTCATCATACCTTTCTGGATAGTCTCTGAGTGCTACATTCCCTGAGCCCTTGTACTGTTTTTAAAGGTCTTTCTTCTGTATCTAGGCATAAATGACAGCTTGCTTTTGTTTAACATTTGAGGCACCTTTTGCTTCACTTAGAATTCAGCTGCCATCACATTACTGTAAGTTTGGATTGACTGTGGCTATTGAGACATTTGAGCTAAACTTGAGTTTTTTCCTCATCAGTTGGCTTACATGTTTTTCTTCCTGAAACCTCAGTGGATTATTTATTTATGTTTAAACTTTAATGTTGTTGCCCCTGACAAGTACCCAGGACCTGGTGGCCTAAGGTCTTTAGGTGGGAGGAGGTCTTCTGTCAGCTGTGGCAGCCTCAGCGTCCTGGGAGGACTCTACAGTAGGGAGAGATGTTGAGGCGGGACAGGGGAGGGCAGAGAAAAGAGCTACTCTTGCTGTTGCGATGGCTTTCTGGCAGAGGCTGTTCCTTCTAGTACCATTTCTACCCACAGGGTCACAGAATCCAGGAACCTGCACCCTAGCTCCAACAGCAGCTATTACAACAGTTCTCAAAGCCGCAGACCACCTGAGGGATGGCAACGCCACAGAGCACAGTTAGTCTGTTCTTTCTCTTGCTAGCTACCTTCCTGCCTCTGCATCTCTACTGGTAAGTGACTCAAGCCAAGAAACGTCTCCATTTTCACCCTTCATCTTCTAAAACTCAATGCAAAAGACATTTAGAGGGGGTCAGTTTATCAGGAGGTTGTAATGATTGTAAATATATACATACCTACCACTGAAGCATCTAAATATTTAAAGCATGTATTAACAGACTTGATGGGAGAAATTGACAACAATACAATGACAGTAGGGTATTTAATTATCCTACTTTCAGACTAGACAACGCATCTAGACAAATTTAATAAGGAAATAGTGGATGTAAATAACACTGTAAATCAAATATCATAATAGACATATAAATCATGTTTCATTAAATAGCACCAAATATACTTCTAAGTGCACATGGAACATTCTCCAAAGTAAATCATATATTAAGTCATAAAACAAGCTTTAAGAAATTTAAAATATCAAAAAATTAATTAAAATATCAAAAGATCAATTAATTAATTAATATCAAATGATTAAGAAATTTAATCATATCAAATATCTTTTCTGACCACAGTGGTATGAAACTAGAAGTCAATAATAGGAGTAAAACTAAAAAATTCAAAAAATAAGCAAGTCAAACTATTCAGTGCATTAACCTAAAAATGTTTCTGCACATAGAAACAAATCAACAAATGAAAAGGCAGTCTGTGGAATAGGAGGCAATATTTGTAAACTGTATATCTGATAAAAGGTTAACACCTAAAAAGTACAAGGAACTAGAATAGCTCAATAGCACAAAATAAAAACAAACAAAAAAAAGCCATATAATCTGATTAAAATATTGGAAAAGGACCTGAATAGACATTTTTACAAAGGAGACATACAAATGGCCATCAGGTACATTAAAAAGATGTTTAACATCATTAGTTATCAGAGAAATGCAAATCAAAGCCACAGTGATATATCATCTCACACCTGTTAGCATGCTGAGTATAAAAAAGACAAGAGGTAACAAGTGTTAACAAGGGTGTTGAGAGAAAGGAACACTTGTACATGGTTATGTGTGCATGAGTACAAGACTGCTAAGGAGGAGAAGGCGGCAACACAGGATGAGATGGTTAAATAGCATCACCAACTCAGTGGATGTGAATCTGAGCAAACTCTGAGAGAGAGTGAAGGACAGGGACAGGGGCACCGGCGTGCTGTAGTCTATGGGGTCACAAAGAGTCAGACACAACTTAGTGACAGGAAAATAAAAACAAAGCCTGCTAACACCCTCATCTTGTCAGTTAAGTTCAGTCACTCAGTAGGCACATCCATACAGGACGGAAAAACCATAACTTTGATTAGACGGACCTTTGTTGGCAAAGTAATGTCCCGGCTTTGCTCTCTAGGTTGGTCATAGCTTTTCTTCCAAGAACCAAATGTCTTTTAATTTCATGGCTGCAGTCACCATCTGCAGTGATTTCAGAGCCCAAGAAAATACAGTCTCTCACTGTTTCCATTGTTTCCCCATCTATTTGCCATGAAGTGATGGGACTGGATGCCATGTTCTAAGTTTTCTGAATGTTGAATTTTAAGCCAACTTTTTCACTCTCCTCTTTCACTTTCATCAGGAGGCTCTTTAGTTCTTTTTCACTTTCTGCCATAAGGGTGGTGGCATCTGCATATCTGAGGTTATTGATATTTTTCCCAGAAATCTTGATTCCAGCTTGTGCTTCATCCAGTCTAGCATTTCACATGATGTACTCTGCATATAAGTTAAATAAGCAGGGTGACAATATACAGCCTTGATATACTCCTTTCCTGAATTGGAACCAGTCTGTTGCACCATGTCCAGTTCTAACTGCTGCTTCCTGACCCGCATACAGATTTCTCAGGAGGCAGGTCAGGTGGTCTGGTATTCCCATCTCTTAAGGAATTTTCCACAGTTTGTTGTGATCCACACAATGGACTTGGCATAGTCAATAAAACAGAAGTAGATGTTTTTCTGAAACTCTCTTGCATTTTTGATTATCCAGCGGATGCTGGCAATTTGATCTTTGGTTCCTTGACCTTTCCTAGATCCAGTTTGAACATCTGGAAGTTCATGGTTCACATACTGTTGAAGCCTGACTTGGAGAATTTTGAGCATTACTTTGCTAACGTGTGAGATGAGAGCAATTGTGCAATAGTTTGAGCATTCTTTGGCATTGCCTTTTTTTGGGACTGGAATGAAAACTGAAGAAGAGGCGGCAAGAATACACAGAAGAACTATACAGAAAAGGTCTTCATGACCCAGATAACCACGATGGTGTGATCACTCACCTAGAGCCATATATCCTGGAGCGCAAAGTCAAGTGGGCCTCAGGAAGCATCACTACTAACAAAGTGGAAGTGGAGGTGATGGAATTCCAGTAGAGCTATTTCAAATCCTAAAAGATGATGCTGTGAAAGTGCTGTACTCAACATGCTCAAATTTGCAGCCAGCAAATTTGGAAAAGCTAGCAGTGGCCACAGGACTGGAAAAGGTGGGTGTTCAGTTTTCATGCCAATCTCGTCAGAGATTCCTACAATTCAATTATTATTTTAATACCCTTCACCAGACCCTCCTGGGTTGAGACACATAGTTTTTTGAGGCAGAATGTCTCCCTTTTCAAAGCAATAAAGCTATCCTTTTCTACTGCACTCAGAACTCTGCCTCCAAGATTTAATTTGGCACAGGTGTAGAGGCTGAGCTTTCAGTATCATAGTTAATAATACAGTATTTCTTACTTGAAATTAGCTGAGAGTAGGTCTTAAACATTATCATTCACCCACACCCACAGTTTTGCTATGTCTCTTCCAACAGTATATTTGCCTTTAAACTGTCTTTTAATGATTTCCTTGATAGCTGAACCTGACATACTAGGTAAAATGAACTGCTGTAAATAAGCCTTTGGTAATGAGGTGATAAAGTGTTGGGGGAGGGGAAGTGTACTGTAGTTGTTTTATTAGTTCTCAGTCTTTAGTGGCACCTGGGTCCCTGGGCTGTGAACTTACACGTGTTTTTCAGCACTCCTTAGGTAGGACAGGATGGGCAGAGTGGCTGGATTTGGATATGTCTCCTCCTCCAGGTGGGCTTCCCTGGTGGCTCAGATGGTAAATTGTCTGCCTGCAATGTGGGAGACCTGGGTTCAATCCCTGGTCGGGAATATCCCTTGGAGAAGGAAATGGCAACCTACTCCAGTACTCTTGCCTGGAAAATTCCATGGACAGAGGAGCCTTGTAGGCTACATTCCATGGGGTCGCAAAGAGTCCGACACAACTGAGCTGCTTCACTGCTTCCTCTAGGTAGAAAGCTAGAGGTACCTAGAATTGGCTATTTCTAGTCTCTCAGGTCAATTAGGCTCTGATAAACCCCAGCTGGGTTAGGATGTCCTTAAATACTTTCTCCTGGGGGTGCATCTTGTTAAGAACAGCACATTCTGGAAAGCTTCAAAATGGTTCCTTTTGCCAGCAGAAGCTGAAAGCGTGAGGGAAGTTCTCTCGTTATTCGTTGTGAGAACCTGATAAAACTGCAAGAGGTAAAACTCCAACTATGATTTGTACCCTTTGGAGTTTTTAATTCTCAGAGTTGTCCACATTGAGCCTCCAGTTCAGGTAGCTGTATGCCAATGCTCGCTTCCGTTAACGTTTCAGCTTGTGGATTTCTGCTCAGGTAAGATGATTCTCTGTATTCGCCCATCAGTCTCTCCAATCATGGGGGGACGTTTTCGCTTACTTTTCTTATGGAGCTAAGTATTGTTGATTTTTCAGGTTAGCTTTTTACCTGCCGTTAGGACAGAGTGATAATTTCCAAGCTTTGTAAATGGCTTACTGAAACTGTTAGTCCCAGTTTTTAGCTTTTTGAGGTGCTCCTATGGTCTGTTACTTTGTTGTTGCTGTTTTGTAGTTATAAATAAGTTAAAGTAATGGGTTATCACTGCAAAACAAGACAAAATCAAAAGGCTGTCGTTTTAAACTGTTTTTTTTCTCTCAATTTTGAAGAGATCACATTTTATGTAAAAAATCTTTTCACTTTTCTCCACAGCCCCTGAAATTACGGCAGTGCCTACCATGCTAATCTTCATGAAAATTTTATAAATATTTTTGTTTAAATATGTGCGGGTCTTAGTAGCAGCACACAGGATCTTTAGCTGCGGCTTGCGAGAGCTTTTTAGTTGCAGCACGTGAGATCTAATTTCCTGACCAGGGATGGAACCTGGGCCCCCTGCGGCGGGAGTGTGGAGTCTTAGCCACTGGACCACCAGAGGAATCCCATAATTTTTGATCAACCTCCTGACTGCAGTGACTATTTCTAATCCGTCCACCACAGCAAAGCACATCCACTGATAATTATTCTGTTACCTTGTGTGTTTCCTTGAAAGTGTCCCCAAACCTTTGTAAACCTCGCACTTTAATATCTAATATGATACTCTTTTATTTCCTAACAATAAATCAAGCATTATCACTTTCAAGTCTTCTATCAGTTACCGTGGGTCAAAACTATTGGCCTGAAGCCACAATTTATGGGAAGAATGAGGCATGGTGATGTAAAGAACTCAGCTTTTAGAACACATTGAAATCAGTCTAGGAGAGCATTGAAATCAGTTTCACGTATTCATACTTGTATTTATAAGTGACGAATATAAACAAATGATGCATTGGGTAGAATTAAACTCTAGTGTGTATTACTGTTTTTCCACTACAGTGGGAATATTTTCCTATCATACTTAAACTAGCTGGGACGCTGCTTGAGAAGATTCCCTGGAAACTTCCTTTCACAGTTTCAGTATGGACTCTGAAGTTGAATTCCTCAAGCTCAGATCCTGATCTTCACCTCGTTGCGTGATTTTGGTAAGTTAACCAAATTATGTGTTTTTTCAGTTTCCTCATCTGCATAGTGGGGGTTAGGTATCAAAATTGTTTGATGATTGAATGTGGCAAGGAGTTTGTAATGTATTTCAGGCAAAGACCAGAAAAGTGAAGAGCTTGTGGTTTAAAATACTGACAAATAAGTTCAGTTAGAGCTTAGACCCAGGGGGTAGCAGTGTGGAATGAAGTAGCAGATAGATAGTGCCAGTGTTTGAGATTAGAATGAACCTTATAATCTACATTTTAAAAGTAGTTTGTTCTTCTTTATGAGCACGAAGAAAGGCCACTGAAGTTTTTTTTAGAGATAAAATGGGATATTTCAGTTTAGAAAGAATTTTGTGACTGAATTCTCCAGGATGAATTTGAAAAGGTCAAAAATGGAGGCAGGAAAACCAGTTGAGAGGCTTGAGGTGCTGATGGGTGTATAAGGAAAAGGAGTTAGGTATTTGATTTAAAATCAACATGGAATGTGTTTTGTTTTATGTAGAGTTTTATTAATACTATGTTAAATTAAGTAAATAGTACACTATTGATACGCATAAATGGTAAGTAAGATATTACCTCTCTTAAAGCCATTTAATGTTGCTTCATTTGCTGCAGCAAGTACAACAAAACACTTCTACATAGCCAGTACAGCCTTTCACAGTTTGCTCCAGTTTAGCTTCTTGTATTTAACTATAGTTTTCTTTCTTCAGCCTTTATATTTAACAACCTTGTTCTATTTAGAGTCCGTAAATCACCATAAATTTTCACTCCTCCATTAGCTTTTGTTTTCAGGAGCCTAAAGTTAACCTCATCTTCCTTTTCATTTTTAGTCTATAAATTCCAACTTAAGTGTCATTGCCTTCTTTTCTTTTTTTGCTTCCTCCATCCATTCCTCTCTCCCATTTCTCCTTTTTTTTCTTTCATTTAAAAATTTTTTTTTTTGCTTTAATTTTTTTTTCATACCTACCACCCCTCTCCCCAATTTAATAAACATTTCTCTTTATATAACAACACAGGTGACCTGTAATCATTTGTCACTTTTGTGTATGTATTAGGAGAGTCTCCCTTTTAGGGCTTTAAGATTTCATAAGTCTGTAATTCAAAGGATTATTAAAGTAATTTACTTACTCAACCTTGTTATTTCTCTATAAACACAGGCAATATCAATAATGACTCAGTTTCCATTTCTGCATTGCTGTGGCCTCATTATTTATCTCCCTGGGATTTGTTTTTTGATTAAAAAGGAATAATTCAAAGACGATTAATAGATATGTATTATTTCCCCCATGAGGTCCAAATGGCTATTGGGTAATCATATAGTTAAGCATTTGGAAATACTTAAGTTAAATACACTGCGCTGTATAGTTAAAGAAGCCTATAAAGGCCTAAGCAACATTGTCCTGACAAATACCCGTAAATCATTACCTTCTGTTAGCTGACGGCCTCACCTGTCAGCCCTTAGGGCACTAGTGTTTATCAGCCCCCATTATTTTCTAAGACTTGCAAGCCCTAGCAGCCTGTAGTGCTTGCCTGGTAGAAAGCTGATCTACTCAGCAGAAATCTTACCATCCTGCAAAATCCTTGAAAGGTTAAGCTATTGTTACTGACATTTAACTATAAAAGTTGGTTATTTCTCAAATCAATATAACTTAAAAAAATGGTGTATATTACATTATACAATGTTTGTGATGGTATTAACTTTAGTCTGAGACACAGCAATAGAGACAAATGATTTGAGATAGAGAAAAAGTAGAAAACACTTTTAAATGTTAAGTCTATGACCTATGTCTGGCATAACAACATTCCATGGATATTAACTACAAATGATGTGAGGTTGTCTTTTGTCCATATTGACAAAAATGTAAAGACTGTGGGAAAGTTGCATTTCAACAAACACCTTCAACAAAGGAAGCAGAGATTTGTTTTTTTTTGGATGTTGTCATGAGGGGCCTTAGATTAGGCATCCCAGCAGGATCTCAAGTTTACAGACATAAATGTCCAGACATTCCATCATTTGCTGCTTAAAACTAGGCAAATGACCCACTGTAAATGGAACTACTATTACAGGCTGTTGTGCATAAAATGCCTTTGTCCTTTTTCTGAGTTGCATTGGTTGGTATGCATTCCTTCCTCAAGTTCAAAACTGTATCTGCTCTTGGAGATATGTCAGTATCCAACTGTCTCTATTCAATTTATTTTGCAATTAGCTATATACATTTTTTCTTAATATAAGACCTAAGAAATTTTCCCTTGCTCTTCTCTAAGCAATAGACACTGTAATTTTAATGTCAAAGGACCCTTTCTTATAACACCTTAATTAAAGACTTAAGGTATCAATATCAGCATACATTTCTGTAAGCACTTAAGGGGCCAAACTCTGTACATGTATAAGAGTCACATTATTTTCTATGATTAAAAAGCAAATGTAAGAAAATAAGTTAAAAAGTAGTAAATGCGTATCCTTTATGTAAATTCTCTACACTACTTACTTAAATTGGTGTTTTGATTAGATGGGTGCTAGAGTTCTTGGTAATTTTATCCAATAATTCATTGAATTGTAGAAACTCTTGTTATAGGTTAAAAGCGGGTACTTATGCTTTGACAATTACCAGACAAGAGTAGTACTAAAATAATCCAATTCATTTTAGAGTAAATTAATTTTCCAAACCATTTATTGATGTGTTACTTCTGCAAATGTTTAGTAAATGCATAATCAGAAACCATGTGTCATAGTGAAATAGTAAACAAGAAATTTTCATGTTCATTTCTTAATATGATTTTCCTACATCAGTGTGGATATAGGCTCTAATTGTGCCAATGTAGAAAGTTCCAAAATTACCCTTAAATGTGTCTCTGGGTTTTTGAAGCCTCTTAAGTCCTGATCATGTAATATAGCTAAAATTTTAATTGATGTTTAAAAATTTTTGACATCTATTAACTTATTAACATATGTATTTTTTAATGTACTTTACTAATTTTGGTGGGGGGGAAATATGCTGTATCTTTTCCATTTGAAGATATGTTGTCTTATATCTGGAAAATTTTACTAAATTGCTTTTTTGAAGAGGTCAGTTATGTATATGCTAGATCTTATTTGCTCTTCTCTTTAATTATCCTATTTATCACTTTAGTCTTTGCCTTGTCTCATATCATTTTAGTTTTTTTAAAGAAAAATTTTGTCCTCTCTAGACTTCATTTCCAGTGATTATAGAAGCATCTCAGTTTTTTCATACATTTCCAATTTTCTCAATTTTTCTATTTTTAAATTTAATTTTGGCTGTGCTGGGTCTTTGTTGCTGTACATGGGCTTTCTCTGGTTGTGGTGAAGCGGGGGCTACTCCCCAGCTGTGGAGTTCAGGCTTCCTGCCGCAGTGGCTTCTCCTGCGGTGGCAGGCAGGCTCTAGGGCGCAAAGGCTCAATATTTGTGGTGGGCACATGGGCTTAATTGCCCTGTGGTATGTGGGATGGAAGTTCTCGGGCCAGGGATTGAACCCATGTCCCCTGTGTTGGCAGGTGGCTTCCTAACCACTGGGCCACCAGGGAAGTCCCTAAACTTTCCTAGTTTTTAATGATCTTTTTTTTTTCCTCCACTGCTTTGACTTCTCACTTTTTATATCTCTTTCTGTCCCCTTAGTATTTCTTCCCTGTCAGGTATTTCTAGTTTGTACTCTAGCCAGTATGTTTTGTACTCTAGCCAATATTGTACAGGCCAATATGTTATTGCTCTTTAAGGTTTTAGTTAGGCCTTTTTCAGATTTCTTGTCTTGGCAATATTTTCTACTAAGTCTTGTCTTCTGGAGAGGGATTTTCCTATCCCTCCTGCCCACCGACCCACCTTTTCCTCTCTCCCTCCAGTTCTGTTTTCCCTCCTTTCCTCCCTTCCTCTGTCTTTCTAGTACATTAGTATAGATCCTATCCTGGTTGCTTCTTAGATGATATTATTCTTTGGAATAGTAGAGTACTCTTCCAGGACTGGCTGTTTGTAAGAAAGAAATGTGTAGGTGTGTTTAACGTGTTGGGGCTGGACGGGGGGTGTGCTTAGGTGATGAGTGTGTGTGTGGGAGAGGGAGAGAGGGAAAGAGGTAGGAACAGGAAGGGGACTGTTTTTCAAGTTAGATAACAGCATTGTTCTTGCATCTTGGAGTTAGGTTGTGTAAGCCTGTTGAGGTCATTTAGCTCTCACTCCCCACAACCCTGACCCAGTTACCTAAGTTATGTAGCTGTGGGGCGATTCAAAATGCAGTCTTTATTTCTGGCAAACTGCAGGAAAAAAATTTCCCATGAACCAAATATGGCCTGCCTATGGTATTTCTCGTTTAGGTCCATTTCTGCTGCATCGTAGGCCAAAATAGCATTCAGAAAATCTCTTAGAGACAATACCCACATCTGTTGTAAACATAGACTTTATCTCACTTTTAGAATGGTACTATTCCAGCTCTTTTCTGAGATCCTAGTCCAGAGATTCTCTCTCTGCTTCCACATCCATTTGTCTAGTTTTATCTCCTCTGTTCTGGCAGTTCCACCATCTAATTTGTGGTTTTTAGCTCTCTTTGTTTTCAGTGAAGATTGTAGTTGTAGTTTTAATTCTGCTGTATAAAATAATATCTCCTTCTATTTAAAATAACACGGTTTCCTAGGAGTATATACCCAGCAGCAGGATTGCTGGGCTGCTATTGTTGTTCAGTAGCTCAGTTATGTCCAGCTGTTTGCAGCCCCATGGACTGCAGAATGCTGGACTTCCCTGTCCTTCACCATTTCCTAGAGTTTGCTCAGACTCATGTCCATCGAGTTGGTGATGCCATCCAGCCATCTCATCCTCTGTTGAACCCTTCTCCTGCCTTCAGTCTTTTGCGGCATCAAGTTCTTTTCCAGTGAGTCGGCTTTTCACATCAGGTGACCAAAATATCAGAGCTTCAGTTTCAGCATCAATTTTTCTAATGAATATTCAGGACTGATTTCCTTTAGGATGGACTGGTTGGATCTCCTTGCAGTCCAAGGGATTCTCAAGAGTCTTTTCCAGCACCACAGTTCAAAACCATCAATTCTTCAGCTCTCAGCCTTTTTTATTGTCCAGCTCACATCCATATATGACACCTGGTAAAACCATAACTTTGACTATACAGACCTTTGTAGGCTGAGTTGTATGGCGGTTCTGTTTCCAGTTTTTTAAGGACTCTCCACTCTTCTCCATAGTAGCTGTTCAGTTTTCATACCCACCAACAGTGTAAGAGGGTTCCCTTTCCTCCACACCCTCTCCTGCATTTATTGTTTGTAGACTTTTTGATGATGGACATTCTGACCAGTGTGAGGTGATACCTCATTGTGGTTTTGATTTGCAGTTCTCTAATAATGAGTGATATTGAGCATTTTTTCATGTGTTATTAGCCATCTGTATATCTTCTTTGGAGAAATGTCTGTTTCGGTCTCTGCCCACTTTTTGATTGGGTTGCTCATTTTTCTGGTATTGAGCTGCATGAACTGCTTGCATATTTGGAGATTAATTATTTGTCAGTTCTTTTGTTTGATATTATTTTCTCGCATTCTGAGGGGTGTCCTTTTACCTTCCTTCATTGTACAAAAGTTTTTAATTTTAATTAGATCCCATTTGTTTATTTTTGTTTTTATTTCCATTACTTTGGGAGGTGGGTCATAGAGGATCTTGTGCAATTTATGTCAAAGAGTATTCTACCTGTATTTTTCTCTAAGAGCTTTATAGTTTCTGGTCTTATATTTAGGTCTTTAATCCATTTTGAATTTATTTTTGTGTATAGTGTTAGAAAGTGTTCTAGTTTCATTCTTTTGCATGTAGTTTACCAGTTTTCCCAGCACCACTTGTTGAAATAGAATGGAACATGTAATAAAAAGTGCTATCAAATCATGAAACAAACCCAAGGGTTTCAAAATAGATTTACATTTTACACTGTGTGACTTTTTTAGGTAACCAGGAATAAAAAAAAAGAAAATAAGAATTTCTTGAAATTCTGTCCCTTGAAGTATACTATTGAGAGTATTCTAAAGGGTTGGCCAAAAAGTTTATTTGGGTTTCCTGTAATATGTTATGGAATATATAGATATTTCAGTAACCTGGGCTCCCTATTATGTCTTCTACAATCTCTAAGTAATAATGCAAAATTTTGACATTCTTTACATGAGTAATGAACTCATAAGGCTCTTTCATATTAGTATGTCTTATTTCCCTCTAGATTATGAAGCTCTTCTGTTAAAAATAACATTTTATACATTTATATGCCTTAGCAGAGACCAGGCACGTATTTGGCATGTAAAATGTCCTTGTAAATTAAAGCTGTATAAATGTATGTTAAAAAGTTAAAGGCTTTGTAAAAAAAATATTTGAGATAAAAGACATTTATATATTCAGAGCCACTGTTCTGTGTATCTAATAGGAATAGATAACATAATATATGATATTTGTCTCAGAAAGTGTCTAAACAATCATTATCCTCAGCATGTTTAAGGTTAAAGCACTATATTTTTATAGCATTTAATCTAAACTCATATAGCTAAAAATTATTTTCCAAACCCGTATCCAGGTGACATTTTTCATACCTATTAATCTCAGCCCTGTTTAATGGCACAGTTGACATCAAGGCTTGGATAGTACTTATAAAACTAAAAATAAAAAAAAGCAAAATTAATATGTATATATTGATTAAACTTCATTGGATTTCCAAGATGGTTAAATCTGGGTTTCAGTAAATATCTTGGAAATCTTAATAGATCCCTATTGAATCACTTCCACAATCCTTATTTTCAATATATTTTGGTTAAATAAATCAAATTTTGCTTATATTTCAGCATGTGATTTAAAATGTTTAATGTTTTCCTCTTTCTCTGATATATCTCTCCTCCCCATAGATTCTTTCCTATGCAATTTCTTTAGATAAAAGTTATTTTTAACATTATACAAGCTTAAGTATGAACTGTAAAAATATAATTCATAAAATGTATATAATTCATCAGTTAGCCATTTGCCAAACTAACAGCTCTTCCCTGATTACTCTCCTGAACACTGAAATGTGTTCTGTGGAGCAGATAGGTTCCAATGTCCCAGATTCATAAAAATCACTACCGAACTCACACATGAGCTCCCCAAAATGCTGATCTGAACTCGGGATGCTTTCCAACCCATCAGGAGTCTGAAGTATAGCCAAAACTGTCAAAAAAGGAGTCACAATTTAATTTTTTGTGACATTGTCTCTGATTCCTAACAGTGGCTAGCCATCCACACAAACTGAAAATGGCTACTGATAACATCAGTTACCTTTGAAAATGAAAACAGTAATCATACTTTTGAATAAGTAATACATGCATATAGTACAGCATTTTACTAACAGAGACCTATTGTGTAGCACATGGAACTCTGCTCAACGTTATGTGTCAGCCTGGATGGGAGCGGGGTTTAAGGGCGAATGGATACAACTATATGTAAGGCTGAGTCCCATCACTGTTCACCTGAGAATACCACAACATTGGTAATTGATTATGCTCCAATACAAAATAAAAAGTTTAACATTTTTAAAGAATATATTTTCTTCTTTATTTTTCTCTTAATATCTCAAACACTCAAATGGACGTATGGTTTATTTTCTTCTTGTGTTTATTTCTAGAGATATTCTATGTTTACAGAAACATGTTTATATTGGGGCTCCCCTGGTGGCTCAGTGGTAAAGAATCTGCCTGCCAGTGCAGGAGACACAAGTTCGATGCCTGGGTCAGAAAGATCGCCTGGAGAAGGAAATGGCAACCCACTCTAGTATTCTTGCCTAGAAAATCACATGAATAGAGAAGCCTAGCAGTCTGCAGTCTATGGGGTCGCAGAAAAGTTGGACATGACTGAGTGACCAAACAACAATAGAGATGTTTATATTCTCTCTTTTACAAAAATGGTCCTATAACATACACATTATTCTGGATCGTTGCCCCCCACGCACTATTATGTATTACTGTTCAGTATATACACATGTTGTCAAGTTTGGAAATTGAGGAGTAGAGGGAGAGTGCTCTGGAGTATGACCCAGCTAGTCAAGTTATCTTTCAATGAAACAAAAAAAGAAAACAAAACAGAAAAAAAGGAGCTAGATCTTTGTACCTTCAGTTCAGTCATTCAGTCGTGTCCGACTCTTTGTGACCCCATGAACTGCAGCACACCAGGCCACCCTGAACATCACCAACTCCCAGAGTTTACCCAAACCCATGTCCATGGAGTTGGTGATGCCATCCAACCATCTAATCCTCTTTTTTCCCCTTCTCTTCCTGCCTTCAATCCTTCCCAGCATTAGGGTATTTTACAATGAGTGAACTCTTAGCATGAGGTGGCCAAAGTACTGGAGTTTCAGCTTCAATATCAGTCCTTCCAGTGAACACCCGGGATTGATCTCCTTGCAGTCCAAGGGACTCTCAAGAGTCTTCTCTAACATCACAGTTCAGAAGCATCAGTTCTTCGGCACTCGGCTTTCTTCACCATCCAGCTCTCACATCCATATATGACTACTGGAATAAACCATAGCTTCGACTAGATGAACCTTTGCTGGCAAAGTAGTGTCTCTTCTTTTAAATATGTTATCTAGGTTGGTCATAAGTTTCCTTCCAAGGAGTAAGCGTCTTTTAATTTCATGGCTGCAATCACCATCTACAGTGATTTTGGAACCCCCCAAAATGAAGTCTGACACTGTTTCCCCATCTCTTTCCCATGAAGTGATGGGACCAGATGCCATGATCTTAGTTTTCTGAATGTTTTGCTTTAAGCCAACTTTTTCACTCTCCTCTTTCACTTTCATCAAGAGGCTTTTTAGTTCCTCTTCACTTTCTGCCATAACGGTGGTGTCATCTGCATATCTGAGGTTATTGGTATTTCTCCTGGCAATCTTGATTCCAGCTTGTGCTTCTTCCAGCCCAGTGTTTCTCATGATGTACTCTGCATACAAATTAAATAAGCAGGGTTACAATATACAGCCTTGACGTACTCCTTTTCCTATTTGGAACCAGTCTGTTGTTCCATGTCCAGTTCTAACTGTTGTTTCCTGACCTGCATACAAGTTTCTCAAGAGACAGGTCAGATGGTCTGATATTCCTGTCTCTTTCAGAATTTTCCACAGTTTATTGTGATCCACACAGTCAAAGGCTTTGGCATAGTCAACAAAGCAGAAATAGATGTTTTTCTGGAACTGTCTTGCTTTTTCAATAATCCAGCAGATGTTGGCAATTTGATCTCTGGTTCCTCTCCCTTTTCTAAAACCAGCTTGAACATCTGGAAGTTCATGGTTCACATATTGCTGAAGCCTGGCTTGGAGAATGTTGAGCATTACTTTACTAGTGTGTGAGATGAGTGCAATTGTGCGGTCGTTTGAGCAATCCTTGGCATTGCCCTCCTTTGGGATTGGAATGAAAACTGACCTTTTCCAGTCCTGTGGCCACTGCTGAGTTTTCCAAATTTGCTGGCATATTGAGTGCAGCACTTTCACAGCATCATCTTTCAGGATTTGAAAGAGCTCAGCTGGAATTCCACTTGTTTGTAGTGATGCTTTCTAAGGCCCACTTGACTTCACATTCCAGGATGTCTGGCTCTAGGTGAGTGAGCACACCATCGAGATTATCTGTGTCCTTAGCGCCAGTCAATCTTAGAGGGAGATAGGAAGTAACTTCCCTGAGGAAGCAACTTCATTTAGACGAGTCCAATTAGCGATCCATTGTAGAAGAAGGGCAGTCATTAGCTATGAATACCCTCATTCATAGCAACTGGAAAATGAGTGCACTGACCCACTAAGTGAGACGGGCGGTGGGGGGAGCATTTCATTACTAGTTTCACTTTAATATTTGGTAGTTTTGCTCAATGTTTGCTTCTTTTGTAAGTCATTAAGGGGCAATACAAAATTATATGAAGTTGAAGGAGATCCATAAAATAGGCATGAATCCAGGAAGAGACTTCAAGAAGATTTTGAATAAGGCCTGCCTTCAATAGAACTGAGATAATACACCAATATCTCACACATTGCCTACAGAGAACAAGAACTTTAACTTAGCATCCGATCCCTATGTGCCCTCTATAGAACTGTGGTTCTGCACAGCACAGGGCAGGGGGCAGGTTTTAAGTCAGCAAGACAAGGACAAAAGACACAAAATGCAATGAAAGCTAAGACCATTGAGGACAAAGGAAACAGATTTGGACTATGTAAGCCAGGAAGAGCATTTGCAATGCTGACAATGAATACTTAACACAGGAACAGAAGCCTTAGTTAGAGAAGTGTGTTCAAGATATTACTGAAGAAATGAGATGATGAATAGGTTACTTGTTTTTTAAAGTTAGCTGGGATTGTGCTACAAAAGCAGATAGTTTTAAATGCATTTAGGATTTATGCTCAGAAGACAATAAGTTTCATGTAAAATGTAGATGGGCTAGGCAGAGGGATGCAGGAAGATGAAATTGGATTCATGGGTTAGAATCAGATTATGAACTCACTATAAAATAGCTATAGTCCTTTCATAATCAGAACAATCAAAACTGTTTTTCAAATTAGAAACTTCCATTGATTAAAATATGGTGATGTCTGTAGTATAGGTTTTGTTTAACTGGGCTGGGAATTTCATTTATATGTTAAAATATTGAGCTAATTCAAATTCCATGGTTTGTGTACTGCAGATAATTTTTACATCCACATAGCTCAATTATGCTCATATAATGTTTTTAAAATATTCTTTTAACATTTATTGTTTAAAGATAAGATTTTTTTATTGGACATTATTGCTAAGAGTCAAGATGCAATATATTTTTACCTTTTTACATCAAAGTGACAAGATGCTGATATTTTTACCTGTCATTTAAAAAATAACCTACATTTTCTTTTTTTATATATGAAAATGTTGTTTATAAGTTTTAAAATTTTATTTAAAGTAAAATAAACACTGGCAAATGTATTCTCCCTTTAGAAATAACCTCGGTGAGTATTTGATGAAAAACTTAGTCAGATGATTGTTGCATCAGTTGCATCCAACTTTATTTCAAATCTCATCTTGATCTAGAAGTAGAATTTGAAGACTGATCACTCTCACCTCCCAAAACTTTCATGAGGCTCCTCATTTCCTTTTGTGTTCACTGATCATTTATTTAATGGCCTTTGCTTATTCCTACTTCTCTCTCTAAACTTTTATGGCTGGTGCCTCCAGGTTTCAAATCTTGAGTCTCTTCACTTTTATGTCACTTAATCTCTTGATGATCTCATTCAGTCTATGGCAGTGAAAACCATCTTCCCACTGTGTTTGTGTGCTAAGTTGCTTCAGTCATGTCTGACTCTTTGTGACCTTATGGACTGTAGACCACCAAGCTCCTCTGTCCATGGGATTCTCCAGGCAAGAATACTGAAGTGGGTTGCCATGTCCTCCTCCAGGGGATCTTCCTGACTCAATGATCAAATTTGGGTCTCCTGCATTGCAGGTGGATTCTTCCACCACTGAGCCACCCTCTGTTGAATCCCCAAATCACATCACTTTCCTTGGCCTTGCCCGTGAACATTAGACTTACATTTAAGCAAACACTCAATGTCTCTTCACCATTTTCATCTCAAATTCCACCTCAATCAAAATATCAACTGCATCTCAAATTTGCCATTTTCAAAAGTGAATTCTAATCTTGGCCTCATGACTGCAAGTTCCAGAATCTCCTCATATTAACTCATGATTGTTCCATCTTTCTGATAGCTCAGGTCAAATTTTCGAGTCACCTAGAACACTTTCCTTCTCTTCTTTATGACTTCCAATCCTTTAACAATATTTTCTTGGCTCAACTTTTAAAATAGGACTAGACTTTTTACCTCTTCTTAATACCTCTGCTACCACCATGTCATATCACAGACATTTCTCATCTTGGAAATTCCAAGTACCTTTTTAAATCTGATGTAACTCTTGGTCCTCTTCTGTTGATTTTCATCTTAACTGCCAGAGATATCCTGTAAAAAGCAAGTTGAAGATTTCACTATCTGTGCAAAAGGCTCTGAGGTTTCCAGTATCACTCAGAACAAAATACAAAGTCAGGAAAGCCTACAAAACCCTACATGATCTGCAATCCCAGCTATCTCTTCAAGGTTATCTCCTGACACTTTGCCATCCCTTTCTATTCCCATCACAGAGGATTCCTTGCAGTATTTCATTGCTGGTTCAAAGCCTTTGCATTTGTTGTTCCCTGTTGCTGAAATTCCCTTTTCCAGATAGCTGTGGCCCATTGTTTTGTATTCCTTATGTCTTTATTCAAGTATTAACTTCTCACTAGTAAATTGCCCTCCTCTGTCACTACCTACTCTTTTCTACTTTATTTTCCTTTGTGGAAGACTGAGCCTCTAATATACTATATATATTCATACTATCATTTTTTGTCTGTCTCCCTCTCTGCATTATAAAATCCATGAGTCAAGGGAGCATTATTTTTTTCTTTGTGTATTGCTATGTCTTTGCTTCTTTAACAATAAATAGAATATGTTTATGCATCTATTAACATTTAATAAATGAATAAAATTACTTGTCATAGTGCATTAGTTATAATGTGGTGAATAATTATAAGTGCATTGTATAATGTCAAATGCATTAAAAGAGATGCTCAAAACAACTCAAAGGTTGTTTTCACAAGTATATCATTAGGACATCTTTCATAATATTTAAACATTTAAAACAAATTTAAAATAAGTTTTAAGTAGTTAAATGATTGTTCCTGTTTGTAGTGAAGTACAATAAGGCTAAAAACATCATGTTGTATTTATAAATAGCAGGAGAACATGAGAAAATTTTTCAATTCTATTTATGAATATGTTAACTGCTTAATTATACTTCATCATAAACATGAGCATACATGTACACATATGTGTATTTCTCTTTATATATATTTACATAAGCATTTGGAGAGAGATGGAAAGTAAAGAGGAAGAGAGGGAGGAAGGGAAAAGTTCCTTAATTATGCAGAAGAAAGTGCAAATGTTAGTCACTCAGTCACGTCCAGTTCTCTATGATCACATGGTCTATAGCCCGCCAGGCTCCTCGGCCCATGAAATTCACCAGGCAAGAATACTGGAATGGTTAGCCATTCCCTTCTCCAAGGGATCTTCCTGACCTAGGGATCAAACCCGGGTCTCCTGCATTTCAGGGCAGATTCTTTACTGGTTGAGCCACCAGAAGGCATAATAAATGTTAAAAATAGTGATAGATAACTTACAGATATGATATTTTATAATTTGTCTTCAGGGATATTTAATTTTTATTAAACAAGTATATATACTATAAAATATGTTGTTTCCTCACATATTTCATCTGAAAGTAAATTTGAAAGATCATGCTACATATTGGCTTTCAGTGTAAATTACTTTATTTAGCAGTGTTCACCCAGTTAGAATAAAATGTTGCAGATAATTTGAATGCGTGTCAGATTTTTGCACCTTACCAGAAGCAGTTACAGTCTTAGGTTTCCTACTTTCTCAAGTATGTCACATAGTTTTTATATTTGATGCACTGAGGACAGTTTTATGCGAAATACTGAATTTCTCTAAGGTACATCAGGTCAGAGACCACTTTCATTTTCTAGCATCACAGTGAAAATGTCCTCTCAATTTTTATCTCAAACATGGTAAGAAAAAGTAATAGAGGCCAATATTAGAAACACAATAAAGATACTGCAAAAGCAAATTCAAAGAATTGACTGAAATATGCAAAGATGCATTAAATCCAAATGTGTTTTTAAAAAAGTTGTTAATCTATTTTTATTAAAACATATTTCATTGTTTTCTGTCCCTCTCTTCAGAGAGATATATGGTCTGCAAGTATGGCATGACCTTTTAGCTTCTCCAGTGAATACTGAGGTTAAAGGATTGTTCAGACCCTTGGTAATATCAAGCATTTCTGCATGAACATGTCCTTTTGCCCTCTGAAGTAATGAAAATAGTGTCACTTATTTTTGTCTGATTATCTTCTTTTCTGGTGGCTCAGAGGGTTAAGCATCTGTCTGCAATGCTGGAGACCTGGGTTCAATCCCAGGGTTGGGAAGATGCCCTGGAGAAGGAAATGGCAGCCCATTATCATACTCTTGCCTGGAAACTCCCATGGACAGAGGAGCCTGGTAGGCTACTGTCCATTGGGTTGCAAAGAGTCAGACACGACTGAGCAACTTCATTTTCACTTTCTTTCTTCTTCTCATATATGTTTAAGTATCATATGCTGTATTATCACTGACTCACTTTCACATATTCTCTCATTTTTATGTTTCTGAGGTGTTTTTGTTTTTACAATTTAACTACTACTGATAACTATTTCACCATTATACAACAATACCTCAAAGACAATTTTCTTCCAATGGGAATGACAAAAAGCTATGTGTCTCTATAAAAGAAGTACTATTATTAAAGGAAAGACAGAGAAATTCTCTCCAAAAGGAGTCTGAATTAAAGACATCCTCATTCTCATAAGCTTCCCTGGTGGCTCAGAGGGTAAAGCATTTGCCTGCAATGCAGGAGACCTGGGTTTGATCCCTGGGTCAGGAAGATACCCTGGAGAAGGAAATGGCAACCCACTCCAGTACTCTTGCCTTGAAAATCGCATGGACAGGGAAGCCTGGTAGACTACAATCCATGGGATCGCAAAGAGTTGGACACGACTGAGCGACTTCACTTCATTTCATCCTCATTAACTTTCACAACACCATGGGAGCCTATGATCTCATATAATTCCCATTAACCAAGATGATGATCTAAAGGTGATACCTTTAGAAACCTCTAGGAAGTCATGAAGAATGTGATTGAGTAATCTCACCTTCATGTAGTAAATGATAAGATTACAAGGGAATCCAAATATAAAGGAAAATGATTTCATTAATAGTTGAAGAGTGGGTCAACATAAAGGTCTAAAATCCAATTTCTTCTCATAAAGTAAATCTCTCTAAAATCTCTTTGGAATATTAAGATGGAAAAAATAGGGCCAACAACAACCAATTCTGAATTCCATAAACAAAGGAAGAATTGAGTATTATGTAATGTCTGGATAATTTTATTTTCATTAAGTTTTTTATAAGTTTGGTCTACTTAAACTCAACTGTTACTTCCCTGATGGCTCAATGGTAAAGAATCATCATCCCAATGCAGGAGATAGGGGTTTGATTCCTGGGTTGGGAAGATCCCCTGAAGAAGGAAATGGCAACCCATCCCAGTATTCTTTCTTGGGAAATCCCATGGAATGTGAAATATGGTGGGCTGCATTTCATGGGGTCACAAAAGTCAGACATGGCTCAATGACTAAACAACAGCATTGTGTCCTATTATATTAACTAAACCATGAAAATTGTAATAGTAAAAACCATACATGAAGAGGTAAACAGAGAAGCATGAGACCATTTGAGTTAAATGACATATAGAATTTTCTTCAAAGTATTTATCATATGTAATAAAGTTCAGAGATAACATGTAAATATAAAACAATTTTGCCTATCAGATCTAACGAAGTAAATAGTAAAGATATAATACCCCCCAAAAAGATACCACAAAGGATAATATTGAAGGAAAAAAGAAGTAACAATCTAAATTGATTGATTTAATTAATTCAGTTGGACAATTTAAAAAATCAATTTTGTGAAACTCAGTGATATTATGTCTATTTCCTAAAATTGCTGGTTACTGTTTCAGAATCTATTTGTTTAGATATCCCTCATGTACTTCTCGAGTGGTATTACTTAAAATATGTGATTGACACTTTGTTGGTTGGCACTTCATTTTATAGTCTCATCTTTTAATAATTTTTATTTTATCAATACCCATCCTTTGAAAGACACTAAAAGAAAGAAATTCAAGTATGCCTCATTTTATTGTGCTTTACTTTTACAAATTGAATACTTGGGGCAACCTTGTATCAGGCAAGTCTTTTTATTTGTTTTTTAATTAATTAATTTATTTTCTTTACATTGTCATGTTGGTTTTGCCATACATTGACATGAATCCGCCATGGGTATACATGTGTTCCCCTTTCAGAAACCCCCTCCCACCTCCCTCCTGATTCCATCCCTCTGGGTCATCCCGGTGCACCAGCCCTGAGCATCAAACCTGGGCTGGCGACTGATTTCACATATGATAATTTACATGTTTCAATGCTGTTCTCCCATATCATCCCACCCTTGCCCTCTCCCATAGAGTCCAAAAGACTTTTTAAAACAATGTTTCCAACAGCATTTGGTCACTTCATGTCTTTGTGTCACATTTTGGTAATTCTTGAGATATTTCAAACTGTTTCATTATTATTTATTGTGATTTGTGATCAGGGAGTGATCTTTGATGGTATTTACTACTATGGCCCACTGAAGACTCAGACGATACTTAGCATATGTTAGCAATAAAGTATTATTAATTAAAGCACACACATTGTTTTTTTAGGCATGATGCTGTTGCATACTTAGCAGACTACATTATAGTATAAATGTAACTTTTATATGCAACTGATAAATCAAAAAATCATGTAACTTGCTTTATTGCAATATAGACTTTATTGTGGTGGTCTGGTATTACCTTAGAATATCTGTAACATATGCCTGTAGTAAATAAGACAAGGAACATGCCTGATATCAAGAAATTTGCTTTTTTTTTGCAGGAGATAATACTACATGAGTTACAACAATACATAAGAGAAAGAGCCATATAGGAGTAAGAGATAAACACTTTTGGACTTTGTGAAGGAAGAAATTATTTCTTCCTAAAAATAATATTTATAGCATTCTTTATGCATGACAAAGAACAAAACAGGAAACAAAATGCTATCATAATCATAACTTACTTGATATATCTTGGTGTTTTAGTGTGCTTTATGCATTTATTCTGTACCATATTTCTTGATTTATTCAGTAAAATTTTGTTTCAGTTGAATGACTAAATTAAAAATTATGAGACAAATAGGAAAGGGAGATAAGGATACACACTTCAAATTGCAAAATAAATGAGTCACAGGTACAAAATGTACAGTGTGGGGAATATAGTCAATAATTATGTTTTATCTTTGTAAGGTGACAAATGGTAATGACTTACTGTGATCATTTTATAATGTATAAAGTGTCAAGTTACTAGTAGTTTCATAGAAACTAACAATGTCGTTGGTCAATCATAATTCAAAAACAAGCACACTAACTCATAGAAAAAGGGATTAAATGTGTGGTTATCAGAGGTGGGTGGGGTGGGTAAGGGGAGAAGAAATTGGATGAAGGCAGTTGAAAGGTACAAACTTCCATTTATAAGATCTATTGGTGTGCGTGTGCTTAGTTCCTCAATCATATACAACTCTTTGCAACCCCATGGATGGTAGCCTGCCAGGCTCCTCTGTCCTCAGAATTCTCCAGGCAAGAATACTGCAAGTGGGTAGCCATTCCCTTCTCCAGGGGATCTTCTCAATCCAGGGATCTAACCCAGGTCTCCTGCATGCTGCTGTATGTTATATATAAAAGCTGTTGTGAGTGACTCTAAAAGTTCTTATAATGAGGAAAAACAGTTTTTATATTTTTTAAAAAATTAAATCTATATGAGATGATGAACACCCACTGAACTTACTGGGATAATCATTTCATGAGGTGTATAAGTCAAATCATTATGCTCTACACTTTACTTATTTAGTGTGTGTTTGTGTGTGTGTTAGTTGCTCAGTCATTTCCGACTCTTTACGACCCATGGACTGTAGCCTGCCAAGTTCCTCTGTCCATGGAATTCTCCAGGCAAGAATACTGGAGTGGGTAGCCATTTCTGTCTCCAAGACTTCTTTAGTACTGCATGTCAAATATATCTCAATAAAAATGGAAGAAAAAATAATAAAGTTTCTATATAGGTAATAGATACTAAAATATGAGAAACTCCTATAAATATGTTTTATATAATTCACTACATAGTTAAAGGCTGGTTTCTCAAAGTAGTTTCTTTGAGTAAAGTTGATGTGCTTTATGGTAATACTACCTGTTCTACAGGAAAATAGTTTCAAATACTTAGCTTTTGTTTTTTAATCTTATGTCAAATTTTATAGAATTATCTAATTTATATATTTTTATTTTTTAACTTATTTAACCTTTAAAATTGAGATATAATTGACTATAATATCATGGTATTCTCAGATGTATAACATATCACTTAATATTTCTACATGTTGGAATGATCTACAATAAATCTAGTTAACATTCATTTAGTACACATAGTTAAAATTTTGTGATAAGAACTTTTTAGAATTACCTCTCTTGGCAACCTTCAAATTACAACACAGTATTATTAAGTTTTTTCATCATGCTGTAAATGTTGTACTTTTCCAGCAATTAATGGATTTTTCACTGGAAGTTTACATCTTTTGGCCACCTTCACCCATTCTGCCCACCCTCAACCCAGCCTCCGGCAACCACCAGACTAGTCTCTGTATCCCTGTTTTTGGTTTTTTTTTTTGTTTTGTTATTTAGATTCCAAATATAAGTGAAATCACAGAGTATTTACCTTTCTCTGTCTGATTCATTTCACTTAGCATAATGTCCTCAAGGACCATCCATGTTTTCATAAACAGTAAATTTTCTTCTTTTTCATAAGTAAATAAGTAATTGAAAGTCACTCAGTAGTGTCTGACCTCTTCGGCATCTACTGGGAAATTCGGTGGAACAAAACCTCTTTTTGCTAAGGTTCACTTAGCCCTATTGAAAATAGCCTGTGGTAACCCCACGTGGACAGAAGATCCAATGGAAACATTCAACAGTTCAACAAACTCTGGAAATTATTTGGGCTCTGTTGGTAAATCAGTGATACCTGTAACATTTAATCTCCACTCAAGAATTCGTGAGGAAATAGGTGAGGGGTTGGAATGCATCCATCCATCCATAATCCCACTATAGCTTTTTAAGATGTGGCTCAGCCATGAGTCCTTGACCTAGACTGAGTTGAACATATTTACATGTTTTAATTTTTCCAAGCCCTGACCAGTAAGATAAGAGCCTCATAGAGCTATTTTACAAAATCTCCCCTTTTCAAATTTTGATCTCATTTTTATATTCTTGGGGGAGATGCTAGAACTCAAAAATGGTGGATCCTTTTCTCCGAAGAACTCCATATGCATATTGGTTTCACAATCATTTTGGTATCTAATTCTGTCCCATTGACATTTCAGTAGAAGCTGAGGAAGAATGAGTTCTTTTAAATGTCCTGTTCCAAAGATTTAAAATGCAGGAAACACATATTTTTGTATGTAATGGAAATGGTTGGGAGTGCTGTATTTTTAATGGACAGCATTAAAAAAATGTAAATTGAAAAAAAGATTTCTTAGAGTTTTATATTTCACTTTTATAAAGAAAGAGTATAATATTCAGATTAAACAGACAGGCACCATCACATTAGAGCTACTCCACAGAGAGGAAATTAAAGGCTTAGGATTCCAAGTAAAAGGCACATTATTGCTTTTCAAACACCTAATTTCTCTCAGTGTTGTGGGAGATATAATGACAGGTAGTACTTCTGCAACTTAAGTGGCTCTTATGCGTTATCTGCTTTTACGGTGTAAACTGCTTTGCAGTTTTTAATTTTTCAGTCTTCAAGTATGAGTAGAGCAATCATGTACATAAGATCATCATACTTTTTTAGTCTTTCCAAGCAACAATTTGTGACTCTAATAGTACAGGGTTGCATTTCATGTTTTTGAATTCAGTTTTTCTTTGCATTCTTAGTTTTTTTCTCTCTGGTTTTAGGAAAGAATATCTAAAATTATTTAAGTTTTTTCTTATACTAACATATAACTTTGGACCATCTAATTTAAACAAGATGTGATATGTTTGCCTTTAAATAGAAAATATCTCTAAGAGAACGTATGATACTGGGTAATAAGAATCAGTGACTATTATTTTTAATATATATGTTATTGTTTATATGAAAGAACCTTCAATATTTTAAAGATTAAAAAAATGTAATTTCTACATGGCATCACTAACTAATCAAGAAAAATGAGCCTGAAGATCTCTAACACAAAAGAGTCAGTCCTAATGTGTGAGTGACAATGACAAAACATTTGCATAATAAGCCTTTTTCATACTATAGATTTTACCCTGGTTAAATTTAGAGACTTTTGACTTTGGTAATTTAATTTCTGTGACAACTTACTGTTTTTATCTAATTTGTGCTTTTGGAATGGAGAAATGATAACCAGTTTCTTTCTCTTGGATTTTTCTCCATGTATTTTTAAATGGACCAGAAAAAATAATAAATTGCTTTAACACAAAGAAAATTAAAATATTCTAAAATTAGGCAACAAATTAGACAACAAATCAATTTCCTGTAAATACGGGAGGACAGGCTGATCTTAGAAGAGTTTTGGTGAAAAACATCTATTGGCTGCATTTATTCAACGAATAATAAGCTATTCTGTCTAGCAGTAGGTGTGGCACTGAGAATGAATGAGAAAATCAGACAGAAAACATGTTTTCTAAATTTACTCAACTTAAAAACCAAACAGGCATGTGATCATGACAGTTTTACCCCACACAAATAAATATACAATGACAAATGATAAATTTTGTGTGTGGGGAGGGGGGACTTGAGTAAAAATGAAGGACCTAATTATGTTGAATTGTCAGAAGAGTTTTTCTGCAAGAAAACCTATAGGACTGTAGAGCATGACCAGGTAAAGATTTATCAGGTGGTCTTTCCAGCAGTAGGATACACATGTGAACATCCTGGGAATAAGAAAAAGTTTGGCATATTCCAAGGAATATGAGTAAGGAAGCAGCAAATACAGAGATTTTCAAGGGAGTCAAGGGTTAAATCTGGAACACCTTTTTTTGTGATGAGCACATGCATCTGGAACTTGGAAAAGAATGAAGGTGAGAGAGAGAAATTTAGTAATCAATAACATGAAATAGACGTTAGGATTTATGAGTGGCTGGAATCACCCAGGAGCTAACAGAATGGGAGAAGAGTGGGTCCCTGAGGAACTGCACTCGACAGAGAGTCCAGAAAGGATGGGTGTCTAGAGCTGTGCAGGCCTTTTTAGATTCCATGTGTAAGTGATGTCACAGTTTTTCTCATTGAACTCATAGAGACTAGAATCATGGTTACTAGGAGTTGAGGAATGAGGGAATTAGGGAGATTTTGGTCAAAGTGTATAGACTTGCAGTTAAAAGATGAATACATTCTGAATATCAGATGTATAGCACTGTGATTATTACAGTCAACAATACTGTATTATATTCAGTGGCTGCTGGACAAGGGTTTGTACTGCAGGGTCCACTTACATAAAGAGGTTTTCCACTCAATCCGTACTACAGTACTAATCTGGAGTCAACCAGTCTGCAGCTGGTTGAATCCAAGAATGTGGAACCGTGGATACAAGTCACTGTAAAATTATAGACAGATATACAACTGCAGAAGATTGGAACCCCTCACCTCAGGATTGTTCAAGGGTCAACTATACTTCAGAGTTGCTAAGAGACTGGATTGTAACAAAATGAAATGATAATTATGTGACTTGATGGAGGTTGTAGCTAACACTACATTAGGTAATGTAATTAGGTAATTGTAATATATAAATGTATCAAATTAATGCAGTATACACCTTAAACTTACACAGTATTGTATGTCAATTAAAAACTATAGAGGGTCTGTGATTGTGCCCCATTTGTAAGCTAAAAATTTAGCTGGAAGGAATTTCATTAATACCAATAGAAAACCTTAGGCTCTGACTCTATCAATAAAGTCTGTAAAAGTACACTTCATTACCCATGTCTCAGCAAGTACCATGAGTGTCAGCATATTTACAGAAGTTCTCCTTAGCCCCCAAATCCCATAGGTCATGAGAGTGGGCCCAGATTGATGCCTGTATATGTGCTGGGCTGGGTTATAGATCAGAAACCCTGAAATTAGGAACGCAAATCGTTTATAAAGAATGAAGTCTTCCTGCCGTTTGCTGTGGAGGGAGACAATACCTTTTTATCCTGGACAATAAGCATACGTTCAGATTCAGACAGTCTCCCGATCCTCCAAGGCTGTTTGCTGTTCACATAGCCTTGTATAAGTAGAGTGAAACAGAAAGCAGTCATGCCTCCCACAAGATGAGCAGAAATGCAAAAGACCCAGGAAGAGTTTTCTCTCTACAGTGAGGAGACCATAAATGACACTTAGAAGAAGCAAGAAATAAACAAATGTAGAAGCCAAGAGGAGAGTATTAGGAGGGAAAAGCAGTCTGTGGTGGTTAATGCTGTTGAAAAATAAACTCAGATAATGACTGAAGTATCCAGTATATTTAGCAACATGAAGGGCCTCATAAGTTAATATTTTGGATGGCATGCAACAGAAAATGACTGACTTGAGCAAAAAAGAAAATTTGGCATATTCCTTTTGTTGTTGTTGTTGGAAGATTCCTGATTATGCAGGCTCTCTAGATATAATGATTAATGGCATTCCCACTAAATCTCCAAAGTGTCATGGTTTGGACTATAAACTATATTTGCTTAAGAGTCCATCAAAGTAAAACAAAGCAAAGTAAGGCCAAGGATGATACAAACATGAGCTGCCCCAAGGTCTTTCAGTAGGAGGATCTTATGGACATTTCTGGGAGAGGGACTGGTCAATAACAGTTTTTAGTTTTTATCTCTCACTATTTAAGTATTTAAATCCCACTTAAAGATTTATAAATAGTTCAGTTTTGTTTAGCTGACTCTGCACTTATTTTAATCAGCCCTAGCCAGGAGATACCAGAAGGATGAAAGAAATTTTTATGGAAAGAATCTTAATGAGCCAGCAGGTATTTCACTTGATGTTTCCTACACAAATCATAAAAAGTTCGATTTAGGTGGCACTGTAAGAGTAAAAGGCAGTTTAGATTGGGTAGAAATGTGACTGGGAAAAAAGGAAGACCAGAAAAAAAAAGAAAGACTATATCTAGACAATTCCTACAAAACCTTATGGCTGTGAACCAGGATCGGTGAGTATATTGGCCATAAGATCAGACTGAAAATTGGTGATTTCAAGGACTGATGTAATAGATGCATAGAGGGTGAAGATACAGGAAAGCCTACAACACCTCATGTCACTTCTCTGAGACTTCATTAGTGGTGAGGATCCATGGCATTGTTGGTTCCTGATGGGAAGAAGGCATTTCATCCTTTGTACCCATGGATAGAGGAGCCTGGCAGGCTACAGTGCAGAGGGTCACAGAGTCAGACATGATTGAAGCGACTTAGCATGCACACACAACCAGAGGTATAAAGAAAATAGCTACGGATACAGGTGTGTTTAGAGATTTTATGTCAGAAAGATAAGAAAACTCTTAGCTAATGTCATTTGCTTTTTAGGTGAACATAAAATAAGATTGTAAGCTGGGAATCAGGTAGGTGAGGGACAACTTTAGGATTAAAGGTAGAGAACCCATGAAGTTGTATGAGGGCAAAATAAAATTTCTAGGCAGTTCTGAGACCCTAGTTCATATATGTATAATGTTATCAACTTGCCAGCTATAAAATTCATAGTGACAGTGACCATATTTGCATCAATTCCAAAACAAAAAAAAATGGAACATATAGTTCATTGATAGTATGCAAGATTTCAAATCTTAGATTATATGATTGTTAAATTTTCTAGCTTCTTTTTCTGAAAGATATTAGTAAAAATTACTGGGCAATTCTTTCCTTATATATTTGAATACATGGAATTTTAAATCTGGAGTAAATATTTTAGAATAAATGATAGGCTTATAAAAGCACTTTTGTTCACTGTGTAAGTCCCATGTCTCATGCATTATTCATAAATGGCAAGATTTGGTGAGCATTTTACTCTGCAGACCCAAATGTTTCCAGGAGAGAAGGAAATAATTGCTTACAGAGATCACATGTGCCTTGTTCAGAACATTCAATTAACAAACTTTGGCTGAAAGAAGGGAAAAAAGAAAAAAGAAATGAGTGAGTGGTATAGAGACCAGAAGAATAGACTAGAAGTTTGATTTCTTTTTAAATTATTATTTAATATATAGAATATTCATTTGGCTAGACTGACTATCTGTATCTCAGAAACCTAAGCATGATGTTCAGTTCAGTCTCTCAGTTGTGTCCGACTCTTTGCGACCCCATGAATTTCAGCACGCCAGGCCTCCCTGTCCATCACCAACTCCCAGAGTCTACCCAAACCCACGTCCATTGAGTCGGTAATGCCATCTAGCCATCTCATCCTCTGATTCCCCTTCTCCTCCTGCCCCCAGTCCTTCCCAACATTAGGGTCTTTTCCAATAAGTCAACCCTTCACATGAGGTGGCCAAAGTATTGGAGTTTCAGCTTCAACATCAGTCCTTCTAATGAACACCCAGGACTGATCTCCTTTAGGATGGCCTGGTTGGATCTCCTTGCAGACCAAGGGACTCTCAAGAGTCTTCTCCAACACCACAGTTCAAAAACATCAATTCTTTGGTGCTCAGCCTCTTTCACTGTCCAGCTCTCACATCCATACATGACTACTGGAAAAACCATAGCCTTGACTAGACGAACCTTTGTGGCAAAGTATGTTAAGTTGCAGGATACAAATTTCTCAGTATCTTCATGCAGTAACTATACCCTTCTCTTCAGGCAGTACTTCTTCATGTATTGGAGGTAAAAGAGGATCAAGTCAGCTCAATTGCTATAGTAGGTCTCCATTTTTATTATGGGGCATGAGATTTAAGTTACAGTAATTAATCATATTTTCTTTGAATTTGTTTATATCATGTGTAATACATATTTCTTGTTACCCTTTTAACCTTTCCCTCTTTCTATTATGAAACTGTCCATTTTCCCAGGAATCTATAACTTCTTTAAGAAATAATCAAGTTATGTGAGAGTTCCCACTAAGGTCTGTGGCCAGTTATAAGAGTGAACTAAAATTTATTCATATCTTTTTGTCAGTATTTATTAATATTTGGTTGATTTCTTTCCCCTAAAACTTGTATGCAAGGGAAATGTAAATTCATCTGTTATCATAAAAAAGTGAAAAATGAAAGTGTTAGTCGCTCAGTTGTGTCCAACTCTGCAATCCCATGGACCGTAGCCTGCCAGGTTCCTCTGTCCATGGGATTCTCCAGGCAAGAATACCTGAGTGAGTAACCATTCCCTTCTGAGTCTGAATGTCAAAACTGTGATAATTGCTTTGCTTCAGAGAAGTTATTTTTCCATCTCTCTCATTTGATCACAATTCATATCTTAAGTCAAAATGAAGAGTGTAACAGATACTGAGAATAGTTATTCTGCAGCTGTGGAGTTTTCTACTTCTGCTTTTAGTGGCATATAGTTATATTTTATACTTTACCTCTTCATAGATTTATACTTAGTGCGATTATTAAAATATTTCATATTTCACTGTTGTGTTTAGTATTGCTATAATTCCTATTTCTGCTATGTTCTTTTGTGCTGTTATCCTTTGAACTGAGGTGAGGGAGTTGTCTGTTTTAACATTTCGCTTCTATTCACTTATGAATATACTTTGAGTGTTGTTTATTGTTATTTTAATTTTTACACTAGAGATTATACTCTGCTCCATCTTTTCAGTCATGTCCTACTCTTTGCTACCCCATGAACCATAGCCCACCAAGCTCCTCTGTCCATGCAATTCTCCAGGCAAGAATACTGGAGTGGCTTATCATGCCCTCCTTCAGGGGATCTTCCTGATACAGGGATCAAACCTGCATCTCCTGCATTATAGGCAGATTATTTTAACACTGAGCCACTGGGGAAGCCCAGAGATTATACTATGCACCCCCAAATTAAAGTCTATGTAAATGTTTATTCCCTCTTAAACAAAACACACAAAGATTATACTTTAATCCTTTTCCAACTTATATGCCACTTTGAGTATATAGTTTATGTATACATATATATGCACACATACACACACATGCACAGCCAAGTCATTACTGGTAATTTTCCTAAGTTATTTTTGATTGTCTGGAAAGCTTTTGGTTTCTCCATCAAATTTGAAAAAGAGTCTTGCTGGGTAGAGTATTCTTGGTTTTATCTTTGTCTTCCCTGGTGGCTTAGACAGTGAAGCATCTGCCTGTGATGTAGGAGACCCAGGTTCAATCCCTGGGTTGAGAAGATTCCCTTGAGAAGGAGATGGCAACCCACTCCGGTACTCTTGGATGAAAAATCCCATGGATGGAGGAGTCTGGTAGGCTACAGTCCATGGGTCGCAGAGTTGGACACGACTGAGTGACTTGACTTTTACAATCATTTTTTTTTGCTTCTTTTTATTTTTTTTCCTTTACATTATTGTATTGTTTTTGTCATACATTGACATGAATCCACCATGAATATACATGTATTCCCCTTCCATAACCACCCTCCCACCTCTCTCCCGATTCCATCCCTCTGGATCATCCTGGTGTACCGGCCTTGAGCACCCTGTATCATGCATCAAACCTGGGTTGTTGATTCATTTCACATATGATAATTTACATGTTTCAATGCCATTCTCCCAAATCATCCCACCCTCATCCTCTCCCACAGAGTTCAAAAGACTGTTCTATACATCTTCGTCTCTTTTGCTATCTCGCATACAGGGTTGTCATTATCATCTTTCTAAATTCCATATATAAATGCATTAGTATACTGTATTGTTGTTTTACCTTCTGGCTTACTTCACTCTGTATAATGGGCTCCAGTTTCATCCACCTCATTAGAACTGATTCAAGTGTATTCTTTTTAATGGCTGAGTAATATTCCATTGTGTATATGTACCACAGCTTCCTTATCCATTCATCTGCTGATGGACATCTAGGTTGCTTCCATGTCCTGGCTATTGTAAACAATGTGGCGATGAACGTTGGGGTACACGTGTCTCTTTCAATTCTGGTTTCCTCAGTGTGTATGCCCAGCAGTGGGATTGCTGGGTCATATGGCAGTTCTACTTCCAGTTTTTTAAGGAATCTCTACACTGTTCTCCATAGTGGCTGTACTAGTTTGCATTCCCACCAACAATGTAAAAGGGTTCCTTTATTTCCACATCCTTTATTTATTGCTTGTAGACTTTTGGATGGAAGCCATTCTGACTGGTGTGAAATGGTACCTCATTGTGGTTTTGATTTGCATTTCTCTGATAATGAGTGATGTTGACCATCTTTTCATGTGTTTGTTAGCCATTTGTATGTTTTCTTTGGAGAAATGTCTGTTTAGTTCTTTGGCCCACTTTTTGACTGGCTAGTTTATTTTTCTGGAATTGAGCTGCAGGAGTTGCATATTTTGAAGGAGGTCACCATTGTCTTCATTACCTCCACCATAGTTTGGCCCCAGGTAAATAGCAGGAAGGGACCTCCACCCATCAAAGGAAATTGGATTAAAGATTTACTGAGCATGACCCCGCCCATCAGAATAAGACCCAGTTCCCCCTCCATCAGTCTCTCCCAGCAGGAAGCTTCCATAAGCCTCTTATCCTTCTCCATCAGAGAGCAGATGGACTGAAAACCACAATCACAGAAAGGTAACCAATCTAATCACATGGAACACAGCCTTGTCTAACTCAATGAAACAATGTGCCATGCAGGTAGGGCCACCCAAGACTACGGGGTCATGGTGAAGAGCTCTGACAAACTGTGGTCCCCTGGAGAAGGGAATGGCAAACGACTTCAGTATTCTTGCCTTGAGAACCCCATGAAACAGTATGAAAAGGCAAAAGATAGGACACTGAAAGATGAACTCCCTAGGTCGGTAGGTGCCCAATATGCTACTGGAGATCAGTGAAAAATAACTCCAGAAAGAATGAAGGGCTGGAGCCAAAGCAAAATCAGCACCCAGTTGTGGATTTGACTGGTGATAGAAGTAAAGAGCAATATTGCACAGGAACCACAGGAGATGGCAAGAGTGAACATCGACATTTTAGGAACCAGCAAACTAAAATGGACTGAAATGGGTGAGTTTAACTCAGATGACCATTATATCTACTACTGTGTGCAAAAATCCCTTACGAGAAATGGAGTAACCATCATAATCAACAAAAGAGTCAGTGGCCACAGCACTGGAATAGGTCAGTTTTCATTCCAGTTCCAAAGAAAGGCAATGCCAAAAAATGCTCAAGCTACCACACAATTGCACTCCTCTCGCATACTAGTAAAGTAATGATCAAAATTCTCCAAGCCAGGCTTCAACAGGACATGAACCATTAAATTCCAGATGTTCAAGCTGGTTTTAGAAAAGGCAGAGGAACCAGAGATCAAATTGCCAACATCCGATGGATCATTGAAAAAGCAAGAGAGCTCCAGAAAAATATCTATTTCTGCTCTATTGACTATGCCAAAGCCTTTGACTGTGTGGATCACAACAAATTGTAGAAAATTCTTCAAGAAATGGGAATACCAGACCACCTGACCTGCCTCCTGAGAAATCTGTATGCATGTCAAGAAGCAAGAGTTAGAACTGGACATGGAGCAATAGACT
Source organism: Antilocapra americana (assembly GCA_007570785.1). Classification (NCBI taxonomy): domain Eukaryota; kingdom Metazoa; phylum Chordata; class Mammalia; order Artiodactyla; family Antilocapridae; genus Antilocapra; species Antilocapra americana. Next base: position 14,086,356 of record ML661902.1, read on the forward strand.
GGTTCCAAATAGGAAAAGGAGTATGTCAAGGCTGTATATTGTGACACACAAGCTGGAATCAAGATTGCCCAGAGAAATATCAATAACCTCAGATATGCAAATGATACCACCCTTGTGGCAGAAAGTGAAGAATAACTAAAGAGCCTCATGATGAAAGTGCAAAAGGAGAGTGAAAAAGTTTGCTTAAAGCTCAACATTCAGAAAACTAAGATCATGGCATCTGGTCCCATCACTTCCTGGCAAATAAAAGAGGAAAAACTTTTTTGGGGGGCGCTCCGAAGTCACTGCAGATGGTGACTGCAGCCATGGAATTAAAAGATGCTTGCTCCTTGGAAGGAAAGTTATGACCAACGTAGACAGCAGATTTAAAAGCGGAGACATTACTTTGCCAACAAAGTTCCATCTAGTCAAGGCTATGGTTTTTCCAGTAGTCATGTATGGATATGAGAGCTGAACTATAAAGAAAGCTGAGGGCCGAAGAACTGATGCTTTTGAACTGTGGTGCTGGAGAAGGTTCTTGAGAGTCCCTTGGACTGCAAGGAGATCCAACCAGTCCATCCTAAAGGAAAGTAGTCCTGAATGTTCATTGGAAGGACTGATGTTGAAGCTGAAACTCCAATAATTTGGCCACCTGTTGCAAAGAGCTGACTCACTTGAAAAGACCCTGATGCTAGGAAAGATGAAAGGCAGAGGAGAAAGGAACAAAAGAGAATGAGATGGTTGGATGTCATCAACGACTCAATGAACATGAGTTTGAATAAACTTCAGGAGTTGGTGATGGACAGGGAGGCCTGGCGTGCCACCTTCCATGGGGTCGCAAAGAGTCAGACATGACTGAGCATCTGAACTGAACTCAATCATATTTTATTATGTCTATGTGAGAATATTTTTAAACCTACATAACAATATAATTTATACATGGATAAAACAAGATACTATATAGAAGGTCAATCTGTAAAGCTAATTTTGTTTCTATTAACTAGTAGCAATGTAACATAGCATTAAAATGTTTTCCATTAACAATCACATCAAAAGGCATCAATCTGTAAAGAGACATACAGAATCTCTATGCTGCAAACTAGAAAAAACATTGCTGAAAGGCAGTAGAGAAGACTTATATTTAAGGAAGAAATATGTCTTCTCAAACTATACTCTGTTCCTTTTCTGAGTGCCTGGTTACATATATGTGAAAATTTGCATCACTACTTATTTATGATATATATACTTTTCTTAATCCATGTTACACTTTGTTGAAAAGTTCATTAGGAAATGTAAACATAGAAGATATATGAATAGACAATTCTTAGAGAAACAAAAAGGATTATACCTGCTGTGGATAGAGATAGATTTATAATTATAGGTATAGATGCAAATTCATTCCATTCTCAAAAATAACATTAAGAGCCTTAAAGGAATTACTTTCCAGAATCCCCAGCTTCCATGGATTCTGTTTTTTAGACTGATCTAACAGATATTTGTTTTCAGACAAGAAATCATGAGTTTCTCCTTTTCCTCTTCCACTTAAAAAAAGAATATAATATTTTCACTCATTTTGAAATGTCTTGAAGTGTTAAAACTTCTAAATCAGTGAAGAAAACTTGAAATACTGGTTTAAGTCTCCTTGATCAAGGCAGCACGCAGCAATTAAGGCTTCATGTCTTTCTTTCCCTGTCTCAGAAATATTTGTTATGGAAAAGCATTACATTAAAAACAGGATTTTTAATCCATAGTGGTGTGTTCTAAATTCAGCTATTTTTTTGAGTCGGGCAGGAAGTGTGATGCCAATTTTAATTTAACAACTTTGGTTTTCTGTACCATCTTTATTGTTAAAGTATGCACTGCTCCTAGGGAAGCATCCTGACATACCAAAAAGATTGCCAGAAAGAAATAGTGAAGGTGGTGTCACTAATTGTATTCAAATGACAAACTAAAAGCAAAACACCATGCTTGTTTTTGCATGATGGATGTTATCTCTCTCTCTTGCTCTCTCTTTTTTTTTTCTTTCTGGTACCTATCTTATCTAGTAAATAGAATGACTTTATGACAATCATACTGGAAGATACAGATTTACCCTCAACTTCAGTATCCACATTTTCTCCATTCCAAGGAATGAGAGTCATCTTGGTGAATATTCTTCATGAATCAACTCTTTCTCACTTGCAAATTATGTATGATTTCAATCAATAATATAATACCTAAAACTTAAAAACAATTTGTTATAAGTTGCAGCAAATTCCTAATTTTCAGAGGTCTATATGCTGTTTCAACTCTGTCTTTCACATAATTAAAAGTTATTAATTGATCTATATTTCTGTCTTTGTGCCAGTACCATACTGTCTTAATGACTGTGGATTTGTAGTATAGCCTAAAGTCAGGTAGGTTGATTGCTCCAGTTCCATTCTTCTTTCTCAAGATTGCTTTGGCTATACGAGGTTTTTTGTATTTCCATACAAATTGTGAAATTATTTGTTCTAATTCTCTGAAAAAGATCTCTGGTAGCTTGATAGGAATTGCATTGAATCTATAGATTGCTTTGGGTAGTATACTCATTTTCACTATACTGATTCTTCCAATCCACGAACACGGCACATTTCTCCATCTGTTTGTGTCCTCTTTGATTTCTTTCATCAGTGTTTTATAGTTTTCTATATACAAGTCTTTTGTTTAGGTAGAAATACTCCTAAGTATTTTATTCTTTTTGTTTCGATGGTGAATGGAATTGTTTCCTTAATTTCTCTTTCTGTTTTCTCGTTGTTAGTGTATAGGAATGCCAGGGATTTCTGTGTGTTGATTTTGTATCCTGAAACTTTGCTATATTCACTGATTAGCTCTAGTAATTTTCTGGTAGAGTCTTTAGGGTTTTCTATGTAGAGGATCGTGTCATCTGCAAACAGAGAGAGTTTTACTTCTTCTTTTCCAATCTGGATTCCTTTGATTTCTTTATCTACTCTGATTGCTGTGGCCAAGACTTCCAAAACTATGTTGAAAAGTAGTGGTGAGAGTGGGCACCCTTGTCTTGTTCCTGACTTCAGGGGGAATGCTTTCAGTTTTTCACCATTGAGGACAGAAATATAGATCAATGGAACAAAATAGATAGCCCAGAGATAAATCCACGCATCTATGGACACCTTATCTTTGACAAAGGAGGCAAGAGTATACAATGGAGAAAAGACAACCTCTTTAACAAGTGGTGCTGGGAAAACTGGACAGCCACTTTTAAAAGAATGAAACTATAACACCTTCTAACACCATACACGAAGATAACCTCAAAATGGATCAAAGATCTAAGCATAAGACAAGAAACTATAAAACTCCTAGAGGATAACATAGGCAAAACACTCTCTGACATAAACCAAAGCGGGATCCTCCATGACCCACCTCCCAGAATATTGGAAATAAAAGCACAAATAAACAAATGGGACCTAATTAAAATGAAAAGCTTCTGCACAACAAAGGAAACTATAAGCAAGGTGAAAAGACAGCCTTCAGAATGGGAGAAAACAATAGCCAATGAAGCAACAGACAAACAATTAATCTCAAAAATATGCAAGTAACTCCTGCAGCTCCATTCTAGAAAAATAAACGACCCAATCAAAAAGTGGGCCAAAGAACTTAACAGACATTTCTTCAAAGAAGACATAAAAATGGCTAACAAACACATGAAACGATGCTCAACATCACTCATTA
>ML661902.1:14090442-14144445 GCA_007570785.1 Antilocapra americana
ATCTGTATTCTATGTCTGTGAGTCTGTTTATGTTTCATAGATAGATTCATTTGTGTCTTACTTAGATTCTACATATAAGTGATAGTATATGGTGTTTGTCTTTCCCTTTCTGATTTGCTTCACTTAATATGACGATGTCTAAGTCCATCCACATTGCTGCAAATAGCATTATTTCATTCTGTTTTTATAGCTGAGTAGTATTCCATTGTATATATGTATCACAACATCTTTATTCATTCGATGATTGACATTTAAGTTGTTTCCGTGTCTTGGCTGTTGTGAATAATGCTGCTATGAACATACGGCTGAATGTATATTTTTGAATTTCAGTTTTGTCTGGATATATGCCCAGTAATGGGATTGCAGGATCATCTGATAACTGTATTTTAATATTTTGAGGAACCTCCTTACTGTTAGCCATAGATTCCTACCAACTGCAGAGGATGGTTCCCTTTCCCCCCACCCTTTCCAGCGTTTGTTATTTGTAGACTTTTAATGATGGCCATTCTGACTGGGGTGAGGTGGTACCTCATTGTAGTTTCAATTTATAGTTCTCTAATAATTAGCAGTGCTGAGCATCTCTTCATGTGCCTTTTGGCCATCTGTATATCTTCTTTGGAGAAATGTGTATTTAGGTCTTCTGCCCATTTTTTGATTGGGCTATTTTGTTTTACTTGTTGTTCAGTTGTGTGAGCTGTTTGTATAATTTGGAAATTAAGCCCTCATTAGTCGCATCATTTGCAAATATTTTCTCCTAGTCTGTAGGTTGTCTTTTCATTTTGTTTATGGCTTTCTTTGCTGAAAAAATGCTTATAAGTTTGATTAGGTCCTAATTGTTTGTTTTTGCTTTTATTTCTATTGCCTTGGGAGACTGAACAAAGAAAACATTGGTATGATTTATGTCAGAGAATGTTTTGCCTGTGTTGTCTTCTAGGAGTCTTAAGATATAATGTCTTATATTTAAGTCTTTAAGTCATTGTGAGTTTAATTTTTGTATATGGTATGAAGATGTATTCTAACTTCATTGATTTACATGCAGCTGTCCAACTTTCTCAGGCCACTTACTGAAAAGATTGTCTTTTTTCCATTGTATATCATTGCCTCTTTTTCTGACAATTGATTGACCTTAGAGATGTTGGTTTTTCTCTGGGCCCTCTGTTCTGTTTCACTGATATACATGTCTCTCTTGGTGCCAATACCACAATGTTTTGATGATGGTAGTTTCATAGTACTGTTTTAAGTCTTGGTTGAAGGAGGGGCAGTGATGTGCTTCCTGCTTTGTCCTTTTTCCTCAGGATTTCTTGGAAATTCTGGATCTTTCATGGTTTCATATAAATTTTAGTATTAGTTTTTCTAGTTCTTTGAAGAATTTGATAGGATCACATTAAATCTGTAAATTGCTTTGAGTAGTCTGGCCATTTTAATACTACTAGTTCCTCCAACCCAAGAGCATGAGATATCTTTCCATTTCTTTGAATCATCTTGAGTTTCCTTTGTTAATGCTTTATAGTTCTCAGCATATAAGTCTTTCACCTCCTTGGTCAGGTTTATTTCTGAGATTTTATTTTGGGGGTTGGGAGGTGGGAGGGAGTTCAAACAGGGTTTTTCTTTTACTTCCTCTTTATGATATTTAATTGTTAATATAAAGAAATACAACTAATTTATGTTAATCTTGTATTCTGCTACTTTGCTGAATTCATTTATCATTTCTAGTAGTTTTTGTGTGCTGTCTCTAGGGTTTTCTACATATAATATCATGTCATTTGCATACAATGACAATTGTGCCCCTCCCTTTCTAATTTGGATACCATTTATTTATTTTTTCTTGTCTGGTTGCTATGGCTGTGCTGTGCATAGTCACTCAGTCCTGTCCAACTCTTTGCAACCACATGGACTACAGCCCCTGAGGCTCCTCGGTCCCTGGAGATTCTCCAGGCAAGAATACTGGAGTGGGTTGCCATGTGCTTCTACAGATAGGTTTGACTAGGGCTTCCAATACTATGTTGAATAGAAGTGGTAGAAGTGGGCTTCCTTGTTCCAGATTTTAGTGGGAAGACTTTCAGCTTTTCACCATTAAGTAGTATATTGCTGTGGGTTTTTCATAAATAGCTTTTTATTATGTTGAGATATGTTCCCTCCCTACCAACTTTTTCAAGAGTTTTTATCATGAATTACTGTTGAATTTTATCAAATAATTTTATGACTCTACTGAGGTGATTATATGCTTTTTTCTTTTCCTTTGTTGATGTGATATATTACATCAATTGATTTGTATAGGCAGAACCATCGCATGCCTTTTAAAATCACTTTGGAAGGTACTGCAAAATTCGAATTTTGCTTAAATATGTGGTACTAGTAGTTATGTCAAATTAAAAATATATCACGGTGCACAATTTCCAATGATATGTTGACCTTAACGTTGCCTCGTTATAGCCTCATCAGTAAAATACCACAATTTCAAAGTTTCCCAACCTCTATATTATTGGAACTATGAGCCATAGAATTTGTTGGTGTGGGGAACTGTTCTGTGCAATGTAGGATATTTAGCATCATCCATGACCTCTACCCTCTAGGTGCCAACAGCACTTCTTCCTTACCACTGCCTCTCCCCACCAACCGTGACAATCCTAAAGGCCCCCAGACATTGCCAAATATCCCCAAGTTTGCAAAATAATCCCCTGCTGAGAATCACTGCTCTATATGAAAGATTTCCAGGTACACGTATTAATATTTATTAGTGTTAATAAAATATTTGAAAGAATTTCTCAAATATTGAGAATGCGAATGACTCTAATGTCTGAGTATCAAATCCTCTTGCAAGACAGTTTCAAATTTGTTTAGTACAATGAAAAAGGGATCTCAATAATTTGTCAGTCAATGATCATTGACAGTAATTTTTGTGGTAGGTCTTCATTGATTTTTTTTAGAATATTTATTAAGTCCTATAAATTCAAACAATAAATTTAAATAATTTTCCTGTTCTTTCTGTGCACATATATTTGCAACTTTTGCCAACACTCACATCTATAAATGTGGAAAAAAACTGGTCAGGATTGATTAAATGAGAATAATTGAATAAATGAAAATACTATTCTCATTTAGCAATAAGTAATTTAATTTATTCAAATATATGAATCAAGTGAAGAAAACTAGCTCCATAAGCTTTATAAGATACATTTCTAGTGAAATGATACCCTTATTTAATATGTATTAATATTAGAAATATGTTTTTTTTTAGAAATATGTTTATTAATAGCTACTTTGCTCTAGTAATGCTTATAAAAGTAACTCATTTTTGGAATAATTGTTAGAACACTTGGCATTGTGACCACAGGAAAAATAAAAAATACGTCTAAATTTGCATATTTTTTTAGGGATGTATGATAGCAAAATCAGTAAGACTTCAAAATAAACATAATTTTAATGTTAACTTCTATAGGAGAAAAGGAATGAAAGTAAGCATTCAAGAGGAAAAATAAATAAGCTTTTTTGCTCTATAAAAGAACTAAATCATGAAAATATTTTAGTATTATAGAGAAACTAACCATTCTAATGGCTGTTGAAGGATGTGACCAACATCACCTAAAATGTGATGTATTTTAGGTACACTGTCAGGAGTAATTGTAAGAGATTCTGATAAGGATTTATGCAGAACAAAATGTCAGGGGAAGTTTGATAAAGAATCATGAAGCAATAGAATATTAGAGTTTCCCTGATAACAAATTATGAAAAGCAGTACATAAGAGTGAGCTTGAAACTACGGATGCAAATTGAATGCCTGCTGATTATTTATAAAAAGAGGGATGGATATATATATATTCAGATACATAAAACAATTGTAGCTCTAACTGAATATAAGTGGAACAAGAAATCTAAACTCTATAGTCATTTGCAGTGAAGTGAGAATCACTCAGTCATGCCTGACTCTTTGTGACCCCATGGACTGTACAGTCCATGGAATTCTCCAGGCCAGAATACTGAAGTGGTAGCCTTTCCCTTCTCCAGGGGATCTTCCCAACCCAGGGATCAAGCCCAGATCTCATGCACTGCAGGCGAATTCTTTACCAGCTGAGCCATCAGGGAAGCCCTGATTATTTGCAGGCCCTACATAAATTTAGGATATTTGTGATGATCAAAAGCAAAAACAAAACAAAAAATTCTCAATTAATTCTGTATTTTTGATTTGTCATGATACTTTAAGGGTTGACTTATGTTCTTTTTGACAATGTCATATTTTAAAGTTTAGACACTATTGGATACCTTAAAGTTTCTGTGATACTTTTTAGATTACCCATCTTTATAGTATATCACTAAGTAAAACCTTTGCAACTATCTTAAATTATAATAAAAGTATTATTGATAGTTATTCATGTAAAACTGTATTAAGATGAGAGCATTCTTTTGGGGGTTATGAAAATCCAAAATGGTTTGAAAATGTTATCTTTTAGCCCAACAAGCATAAAACCCAAAAGTTTTCTCAATAAAATGTTAATAGTAAATAATGAAAACAGAGTTGAAACATTTAAAGAAAATTGTAGACATTTTATAACTGATCCAGTGACTTCAAGTAGTGGAAAATAGTTTTACTGATACAAGTATTTAATTCATGACTATTGATAAAAACTGATCAAAAGAATTTTAAAATTTTAAGTAGCTGAAAGCTTGTTCCAAAAAGACTGTCATATGCACTGAAGTGAGAATTCAGTGATATAGGAGAGAAGACAGGGTTTAGACAAACTGGAGAAAGTTCATGTGTTTAATCTCAAGCATATCTCTTACCTCTTTAAATCTCAGTTTTAGTAAGAATAAGAATATCCTATTTGTTCTGAGATCTCTAACAAGATTAGTATTGGTTTTTGTCCTGTCATACGAATCTTAAATTTTAATTTAAATTAGTGTATGTACCTAAAATATATTCTGTGATACAATATCTTAATATTTTTACCAAATCATATTTGGAATCACTAAACCATCTTCTTAATATTTTTATATTTTTGATGATGGCAACCTCTTAATGCATAACTTTTCTGGCAGCATCCATCTAACTCTTGGGTACAAATCCCCTGAGACTTTACAACATTCAGGTATCAACAGCCTCCTTACATATGTTCCTGGGAGATATACAGGTTTCAAATCCAACACTTCTCAATCATCACTCTTAACAAGAGACTATTGACAAAGTATCCTGTAAAATAATAGCATTCTTACAACTCTGGTACTTTTCTATCTGGGTAGTATCCATGAGACTAATATTCTCTTGGATAACTTGCCAATTATGATGTTGGAGAAGAATGAACAAAGTATAACATAGACCCATTATTTTTATTTAAATCTTAAGACTCAACATTCAGAAAACTAAGATCGTGACGTCTGGTCCATCACTTCATGGTACTTAGATGGGCAAAGAGTGGAAACAGTGAGAGACTTTATTTTGGGGGGCTCCAGAATCACTGCAGATGGTGATTGCAGCCATGAAATTAAAAGACGCTTACTCCCTGGAAGGAAAGTTAGGACCAACCTAGATAGCATATTAAAAAGCAGAGACATTACTTTGTCAACAAAGGTCCATCTAGTGAAGGCTATGCTTTTTCCAGTAGTCGTGTATGGATGAGAGACCTGGACTGTGAAGAAAGCTGAGCACTGAAGAATTGATGCTTTTGAACTGTGGTGTTGGAGGAGACTCTTGAGAGTCCCTTGGACTGCAAGGAGATCCACCCAGTCCATGCTAAAGGAGATCAGTCCTGGGTGTTCACTAGAAGGACTGATGTTGAAGCTGAAACTCCAATACTTTGGCCACCTGATGTGAAGAGCTGACTCATTGGAAAAGACCCTGATGCTGGGAAAGACTGAGGGTGGGAGGAGAAGGGGATGACAGAAGATTGAATGGCATCACCGACACAATGGACATGAGGTCACAAAGAGTTGTACATGACTGAGCAACTGAACTGAGCTGAACTTGTATTGAAAATGATTCAAGAAATCATTCAGGGAAAAATACAAATAAGCAAAAAAAAAAAAAAATCAGCCACTTGATATTATCCAAAATGTCAGTTTAAAATTTAGAGAGACAACATAAAAGATCAAAAGAGAGAAGAATTGTGAAGAAGATATTTTTTATCTAAGTTGATAGTTGAACTTTTTGTTTACTCATGTGATTTAAGAACTGATTATTTTCTCCTAACCATCACAAACTAATCTCTTTTCCCCAGGTGTGGCAGGAAATATGAATCTTGAATTTCAGACAGATATTAATTGTGAATAATCATATTGTTTCAACATACTCGTGCTTCTAACTTTCAAAGATTTTTCATTTGATATAATCATCCTAACATCACTAGAAATTTAGATAAAATATTTTTACATATAAATGAAAAAGTAGAGTTACAATGTGTAGCTAAGTCTCTAAATTATGCCTTCTGATTTCAATATAATTTATGAATAAGTATAAAGTCACACCTTGTGTAAAACTCAGGATATAAAAAAGGAAGGAGGAGCTTTTCAGGAACAATCAAATTTGTTCATACTGTATGTTTTCAGAATAGTACAATATCAGCAAACTTGACTTCTTTGCAGGTCATGGAAACGTAATTTAGCCATGTTTTTGTGTATAAATACATCATGAAAACAAATTTTTCAGACGCATCAGGACAACTTCTGTAATAAGAGACTAGCATAAGGCAAAGGATAAAACTAAAAGTGCCTGTTTAATCCAGTGTGCTCCTTCTTGAGATCTGAAATTTGGATTCCATTGTCATCTTTCTGCAGCAAACCGGAGAGGTAGCTATTATATTGGGTAGGTTAAGAAGCTGAAGAATGTTTTTGTGATCCTCTCTCAATAATATCAGAGAATTTTAAATAAGTATATTATAATGAAGAACACGATTGTCATTTCTGTATTAACTTATTGAGGATATCTTGGAAAATTTTTCTTGACATAAACTAACCAGTAATATTACAATAAAAAATTAATAGTTGTTCTTTTCAATTACTTTAAGAAATCTGTCATGTCTAAAATATTATATTTAGCCTCTAAATGCATTTTTCATTATGTTATGTAAATTCATAATTTTCCTTATGGATTTCTAATAATTTGAAGATTTTGAGTTGTCTTCAATAAGAATAATGAAAGTTCAGATATTTTAAAAAATTGTATAAATGATGGTAGAACAATTGGGTTATATTCCAATTCATTAAAAATTACTAGGGATGAAGGACACCTCTAAATAAAATATTCACTCCAATTTGGAATTTGAAAATTTATCTGCTAAATCTATCAAAACATAATAAGAAACATATATGCTAAATGAATTATATGTCTAATTCAATACAATGCAGGGAAATATTATTTTAAGTCAGTCAGATTAGGAAATATATGATATTTTAAGTTACCCTGATTGTTACCTAAAATCATAAGACTGCAAAGACACCTAGATATATTTTTACATAATTTCATTTTGAGTGATTTTACTTTATAAAATCTTTCTGTGTAAGTTATCCATCATGATTTCCAAGAAAGTCAATGAAACTATTTCTTTAAATTTTGTAAAGATAACATAAAAGGAAAAAATAGGAGAGACCTGAAGAATATAAGAACACTTAATTTCAAATTTGAAATAAGATGATAATCTTTTGTATTTACCCATTTGTATTCATAACTCTATTTCCCTGGTAACCATCCGAGAAGTATTCTCTTTCTACAACTCAGTATAAAACATTTTTCTGGTTGTATGGTTTTATGACAATGCTAAAGCATAAAAGAAAGTGCTGCAGTTAAAAATCAGTGATTCAGATTGAAAAATTAGACTGAATTTTATGTATAGGATAATAGAAAAGCCTTGAAAGAAATACAGAAATGATTTTAATAATGACTGGGATTGTGAAAGTATTTTTATTATAGTATGCATCATTATAAAGTTATGTAGAAGTAACGCAGAGTTAGAAACACTGTTATTGTGAACATTAGATTTATACTTCACTTATTACAAAAATTATGTTTGTGTCTACATGTGCTGGGGACATAATCTTGAAGTGATCAGACTAGACCTCTGCCCCTTGGAATTATATTCTATAGGGGAAGTCAAATGTGAAATGTAAGAGAGCTAGTTTGTAAAATAATTTTTAGCAAATATACCGCCATTATCAAGGTTATGTGCTCTAATTCCTACTAGCAACAATTACTTTGAAAAAGTCCATTTAATACATTTACAGTTGTTCCTTGAACAGCATGGATTTGAACTGCAGCAGTCAGCCTACACATGGGAATTTTTTGTTAGTAAATACTAGAGTATTATATGGTCTTGCAGATTGGCTGAACATGTATAAGGGCCAACTATAAGTTACACAAGGATTAACCCTCTTTGTTCTTCAATTGTCAATTGTACTTATAAAGACACATAATAATTATATTTATGTTCAAGCCTTACTGAAAAATGAACTGTCAAAACTCATTCCCCAAATTATTTCCATCTTTCTCTTTCTCTTCTTGAAGAGATTTAAAATACCGATTTAAGCAAAATGCTGTATCCTCAGTCTCCTTTGCATCCTCTCTGAGCCACTGAAACTACTATACAATAAGTCATTGATGGTCTCCAGTCTGGTTACAGATTTGGATCTGTCTGAAGCCTTTGTTTTTCCTCTTGGGCAGCTTCAGCCCTCTCCATTACTTTACCTACATCTGTTCCTCAATTATTGTTTGACACATATTTGCAAACTGAAATCTCTAGTCATAGACTTTGCTGTGATATCTCTTCTTAACCTTTCAAATGTTTTTTGACATTTTAATATATCTTTAATGCTGAACATAATTTTAATCAAATATATTGACCAAGAAAAAGAATTTCTCAGATTGATCAGTTGATTAAATTGTATTACATTTTCAATATTAGCTTGCTTCCCTGGTGGCTCGGGGGTGAAAAAAAAATCTGCCTCCAGTGCAAAAAGAGGGGGTTTTGATACCTGAGTCAGAAGATCCTCTGGAGAAGGAAATGACAACCCACTCCAGTATTTTTGCCTGGGAAATTCCATGAACAGAGGAGCCTGGCAGGATACAGTCCCTGGAGTTGCAAAAGTCGGACACAATTTAGCAACTAAGTAACAACAGAGTATTGAGGAGTATTTAGTTGTTTATTGAGTAATTTTAATTAAAACCTTTTGATTTATATTAATATCTTCTTGGAATTAAAAAAATGATTATCTTCCATTATAGTTTTATTCTCAAAGATGTTTGAAAGCCAGTTCAATTGATTATTCTTTTAGTTAAATCTAAATTTTTCTAGACATTCTCACTAACCTGTTTCATGGCCCTTTCCCTCATGTATATAATTTGAAAATTTTACAGATGGTCTCAGTATTATTTTTCCAGTATACAAAAGTATACCTATAGTTCAGGTTATCTAAAACTCTAACTCATATTCCTTTGAAGAACAGAAAAATATTTACTTTTTTGTCTAGTATTTCATTGTCTAGAAATAAGTCAAATTTATACTTTAATAGTTGAATGTTTTATCTTGCCAACTGTACGACTAAATCTTTGAGGTATTACTGAATGATGTTCTTTGTTTCCCAAAGAATTTAACATCTGTTTTGTACTTTGTGTGCTCAGTCATCACTTAATTACTGATTTTTCAGTAACAGTTTTAGCAAAATTCTGTGGCATTGTGAAAATGGATATATTTTATTGGGCCCAGATGGGGCTGGGAAAAGGTAATAATTACTACTTTTTTATGCATCAGAAGTATAATAGCATTAACACACATTAACACCCACACACATATGCACACACACAGCACATTTTATTTAGTCAAAATAATAAAACAATATTTAGATATAAAGCCAGCATAAATTTTCACATTCTTTTGTTATTTTTTATAACTTGTTTCTTTCTTCTTTGTTTGGATGCCTAAGGAATTTTATTATGCCACAAACTATAAAGCACATTCTTTTCTGTAACTTGAAAGAGTTATATTGTATCACTTTTGCATGGATTTTACTAGGATTAATTGTTTTTCATTTCCATTCGAATCTCCTCAGCTCACTTAATAGGTTCTTTTTTCCTAGGCCTCAATAATTTTATCCATGATTCTAATACATAATGAAGTAATGCCTGCAGGCAGTAATAAAATGCCCTGTGGTATTTCTGTTTCTGATACCATAATTCATAGGTTTAGTACAAACTATAAATAATCGTTAGATGTAAAACTAGAAGATAAATTTTGACCTGGGATTTTTACAAGTGCTTAAACTAGTTCAGCTTAGTTAAATTTTACTGCTTTTTTAAAATTTGTAGATGATAACATGCTAATTCTGCTGTTTAATATATTCAGAGATATGCTAAATTTTGAGAGCATACATTAGTTACCTGGGGTCATATAAAGTATCCTACATTCAGAAAACAACTGTAATATTTTCCTAATTTTCTTGTATTTCTGTTAAGGAAACTCTACCATAAATTATGTTGTTATTAAAAATAACTCTGAACTAAATTACATATTTATGTTTGCAATGCTATGGGTTGAAATTCACTTTTCACCCTCACATTTTTAAATAATGTAGATTTGCTGGATATACCATTTGGGATTTTTTGGTACATCCTAAATAATTGGAAGGGACATGCATGTAAATACACCAGCTTTTCAGAACCATTGACTTTTAGTTCACTAAATATCTAACCAGCATGCCGTTAAGGAAAATAGAAACTACTTGGTTTATTTTAGGGATTATTTAACTCAATGATTTTGAATAAAAAATAGTGGAAATAAATTTTTTCTAGTTTAGGCTGTTATCTCAAGAATGAAACTCTTTAAATCATAATTTTTGACTGACATTTTCAACAGTTTTTCTGAAGGAACCTTGTATGTAAAAAAGGCAAACATATTATTCCTATAGTACATGATCATAGCTCAGTTGGTAAGGAGTCTGCCTGCAATGCAGGAGACCCCGATTTGATTCCTGGGTTGGAAAGATCCCCTGGAGAAGGGATAGGCTACCTGCTTCAGTATCCCTTGTAGCTCAGCTGGTAAAGAATCTGCCCACAATGCAAGGAGACCTGGGTTTGATACCTGGGTTGGGAAGATCCCCTGGAGAAGGGCTACCCACTCCAATATTCTGGCCTGGAGAAAGTCCATGGAGTCACAAAGAGTCCAACATGACTGAGCAACTTTCACTTTTACATGAAGTAAAATCAGTTCATTTAGCTTTTACATTGAGATGATTGCTGTATCTTGAAAAGACTAATATGTATATATCTACTATTTAGAAGAAAATCATGTTTTTATTGGTGATCAAGGGTTAATATTAAGTACACAAAGTAAATCTTCTCTATCTCTTCAACAGATAATCTCAGAATAAAAATGAAAAATTTTCAGACTTCATTTTAATAGTTAATCTGAGAGTTGTTCAAACTCCATCTGGTAATCATGTTTTATCTTATGTAGTTTGACGATATAATATGTTAATGTCTTCCTCATAGAATAGAAGTATTTACCAGAAATGTTCATTACACGTGTGTTAACAGAAATCCAACCATGTTTGGTGCATCTTCTGTGCTTAATGAGCTTAACTAAAATCAGAGTGACTCCATATTTGTGAAGAGATAATCAGAGTCTGAATAGCAGTAATGATGTGAAACATGAAAATTCTCATATGAACTAAGTTCATCAAGATCTTGTTTGAAGATATAACTTTTGTTGATCTAGAATTTTTTTTTTTTTGCTTAGGTGATAGAGTCTCAAGTTTGTATGCAAAGAAATACAAATAAGGATGTTCATTATACCAATATTTGTAGCAGAATTTTTTTTTTAATTGTTGTCCTTTGTATATTAGTATTTTTAGGGTTGCAATAACAAAACACATCATTCACTTCAAAAGACATCATTCACTTTAATTATCTCTTTAAAGGCTCGGTCTCCAAATATGGGCAAGGACACAATTCAGTCAATAATGATCAACTACAACATTTTTTGGTCAACATACACAATAAAATAGTCAATAACAATGAAACTAAGTTACATCAGTCAGCTTAATCTATGTTTGTGACGAGATAAGAAGTGATCCCAGTGGCTTACAATGAAGATTATTACTCTCTCACACAACATCATAGATTAGCCTCTCTTTTTTTTTTAGCCTTTGCACTCTATAGATAAATTGTCAGAGAGATTTCTATATGGATCATCAAGCTTTTTATGGAAAAGAGAAAGAAATCACGAAGACATACCACTGACACTCATCACTTTCCTTCACATTTCATTGTCTAAAACAAATCATATGGCCATTTCAGACATCAATAGGACACATGTAATTCTCCCACTGGAGAAGGAGAAAACATTTTATACTCTACAATATAAAGAAATCAATTTCATATTTTAGGTATCAGCATAGATAAATCTCACATGAATGTGTGATAAAAAGTAAGCTGAAGACAGATATAGCACTAGCATAAAATACAACTGAATAAAGGTATCTATTTAATATCACTATAAAAGCATGCAAAGAAAATAGTACAAAACTGTGGATAGTGGTTACTTCTGAAGAAAGTATGAAGATGTGTTTGGAGAAGTGTACAAATGTGTGTGATATTATTCTGTGTATGTTTTTCATGTTTGAAAAGATTCAATAAATGAACACTAAAAAAAAAGACCATAAATAGTTGTTATGAGAATAATAAGATCTCTTTTGGATTTTCTTACACATATTAGTGGTTTATTGTTATTTTTAATATTGAATTAAATATGACCATAAGATTGCATGATAAACTTTCCTATAGTTGAAAACTTTAGAAATGTAAAACATTTTCCTGTTTATTTATTTATATATTTATCTCCTGGACTTTGTGTAGCTTAGAGAGTTATAGAATGTACTAATTTTTTACATAAACTGTGCCTAGAATGGTAAATGTACTACTAAAAATAATAAATCTTTAAATTCAATTTTTTAAATTATATAGTTTAAGTCTCCTAAAGCACACAAGGGTTACTTTTAAGAGAAAAAAGTAAAATTCAGTTTAAATTTCTGTGTCTTATGATGCCCAGTTATCAACATTTCACAAATGTTAAACTCTGGAATTTTTACATATGAATATGACAAAGTGACAAAAGGGTAAGAAGGTTTAAGACACTGGCAAAAGTGCTCTTACATGGTGAACAATAGTGAATACTGTAGTTGCTTACTTAACTGCACTTTCCTCTCATTTTCTTACTAACAGAATCTCTCTTAGTTTGAAGCAGCACCAGAAGATGAATAAGATGGTAGTAGGGGAGAGGAATCTTTAGGAATCTTTTTTCTTTCTTACAATAGGAAAACCCTTTGGCTGTCCTTTTCTTCTTTCTCATACGAGATGTTAGTGAGATGACAATGTTTGGGGTTACAGAGCTCATCTCTTCACCATTAAAGAAATGACAAAAAAACTGCACAGACATGAACTTAGAACCCTGCTATTATTGTACTACTGGGAGGACTTCAGTCTTTACCTCTAGATGTTTTGTTATATGAGGGGGAAAAATGTAGTTTTATAACCCATTCAAAATTATGTTCATGTTTTGTTTTAGTCAAAATTAATCCTGATTTTAGAATCAAAGCTGATTAAGTAGAAAAATTTTAAAGGAAATAGATATGGTAGACAGATTGGAAGCAAACTGACCAGGAGAGAACTAGGGAAAACTCTACTGAGAGCTGGGTTCACAAAATGCAGCCAACTGATTCTAGAATTAATTTCTAAATTAATAAGTGGCTGTCAACTTCCAATAAACCAGAAATATTTCTCAAAATCCCTACCCCATTTTTCTGTTCAACTCAGTCTCAGTTTTCCACAGTGAAATCTCCACTCTCCTCAGATTTCCACTTTCTGTTCAAATTCTTAACACCTTAGATATTTTTATTTTGAGAAATGTTAGATATATCAATAGTAAACATTTTTTCTCACCTTGTTTTTTTCTGACTTAACTTCACTTAACGTGATATTCACTAGATCCACCCATATAGCTCCAAATGATGATATTTAATTCTTCTGCATGACTGAGTAATATTCCACTGCATATAACATATACCACATCTTATTAAGCCAATTGTGTGTTGATAGGCACTTGAGTTGTGTTAATGTCCTGCCTATTATAAATGGTGCTGATATGAACATTGGGGTGAGGGGTATATGACTTCTAGAATCAGAGTTCTTGTCTTTTCCCAGGAGTAGGATTGCTGGATCATATGATAGCTCTAGTTTTAGTTTTCTGAGGACCTCCATAGTGTTTTCTATAGTGTCTACCAATTTACATTCCCACCAACACTGTAGAAAGGTTCCTTTTTCTCCACATCCTCTCTAGCTTTTATCACTTGTAGACATTTCGATGATAGCCATTCTGATTAGTGTGAAGTGATACCTTATTGTGGTTTTGATTTGCATTTCCCTAGTAATCAATGATGTTTAACAGTTTTTATTTTCTTTTTTTATGTGCCTGTTGGCCATCTGTATGTCATCTTTGGAGAAATGTCTGTTTAGGTCTACTGCCCATATTTGATTGGATTGCCTTTTGATATTGAGTTGTATGAGCTATTTGTATATTTTAGATATTAGCCTCTCATTTATATAATTTGTGATTTTTTATGCCTTTTTTTTGCTCTGTAAAAGTTTTAAAATTGTATTAGGTCCCATTTCATTTATTTTTACTTTTATTTCTTTAGTCTAAGGAGACTGATTAAGAAAATATAGCTATAATTTATATCTGAGAATGTTTTCAGTATGTTCTCTTAAAGAAATTTTATGGTTTTGTGTCTTGATATTTATGTTTCTAAAGGGCTTTGAATTGATTTTTGTATATGATTAGAAGGAATATTCTAATTTTTATTTACATGTAGCTTTCCAGCTTTCCCAACAGCACTTGTTGAAGATACTGTCTTTGTTCCACTGTATATTCCAGCCTCCTGTGTTATAAATTGACAATATATGTGTGGGTATATTTCTGGGTTCTCTATTCTGTTTCATTTATTATATATCTGGTTTTGTACCGATATCACACTGTTTTGATTACTGTAACTTTTCAGTACTATTTAAGTCTGGAAAATTTATGCCTCCAGCTTTTTTCTTTTTCATCAGGATGGCTTTGATAATTCTGGGTCTTTTGTATTTCATATAAATTTAAGGATTATTTATTCTAGTTCTGTGAAAAAATATCATGGGTATTATTAATAAAGAATGCATTAAATCTGTAGATTACTTCAGCTAGCTTGGTCATTTTAACAATATTGATTCTTCCAATCCAGACCTTGGAATATCTTTCCATTTCTTTAAGTCATCTTCAGTTTCTTTTATCAGTGTTATATACTTTTCAGTGTATAGGTCTTTTTACCTCCCTGGTTAAGTTTATGCTTAGGTATTTTTTGGGCATAATTTTAAGTGGAAGTTTTGTTTTATCTGTCTTTTTTTTTACTTTCTCTTTCTGATATTCCATTGTTGGTGTAAATAAATGCAGCAGATTCCTAGTACATTAATCTTGTCTCCTGTGCTGTGCTAAGTCACCTCAGTTGTGTCCAGCTCTGTGACCTTAGGGACTGTAGCCCACCAGGCTCTTCCGTCATTGGGATTCTCCAGGCAAGTGGAGTGGATTGCCGTGCCCTCCTCCAGGGGATTTTCCTGACCCAGGGATCGAACCCACATGTCTTATGTCTCCTTCATTTGCAGGTGGGTTCTTTACCACTAGTGCCACCTGGGAAGCCCCACATATCTGTGTAAGGAAATCTAATTCATAATGACATAATTTCATAATGACAACATAAATCCAAGGATAGCCTGTAAGAAAACATTTTTTCCCTCAAAAATCTAGATACCTAATTCAGTAACCTGAATGGAATAGCTGTACTGGGCGTATTTCCTACCCATTAGTGTGCCAGGTCAATAATTAAAATGACCACAATTTGTAACTGAGGAAACTGAGTGACTGGAATTGTTCCAAGAGTGGGGAACTGACCATCATGACTGCAGCAGCAAATGCAGACTTCCTGATCCCGGCATGACATTATTTCTGGGGCTATTAGTAAGCATCTCCCTTAATACTTACTGAATTCATGAATTACTTCTAACAGTTTTTGTGTGGATACTTCAGGGTTCTCTGTATGGATTATCATGTTATCCTGCGTATAGTGACAGTTTTACCTTTTCCTTTCCAATTTGGATACCTTTAACTTCTTTTTCTTGTCTGATTGTTGTGGCTAGGGCTTCCAATAGAGTGTTGAGTAGAAGCGGTGAGAGTGGGCATACTTGTCTTGTTCCTGAATTTAGTGGCAAGTCTCAGTTTTTAAGTTTTTTTTTTCTTAAACTTAATACAATTTAGTATTAAGTTTATTGGGGGCTTGTTATAAATGCCTTTTATAATGTTGAGATATATTCCCTGTATACCCTCTTTGGTGAGAGTTTTTATAATGAATGGAAGTTAATTTCATCCAATGTTTTTTATGTAACTATTGAGGAAATTTTGTGTCTTTTGTCTTTCCTTTTGATAAGTGGTATATCATATCGATTGGTTTGTGTGTGTTAAACGATCCTTTTGACCCTAGAATCAATCCAACTTGATCACAATGTACAAACTTTTATGTATTGTTGGATTTGGTTTGCTAATATTTTGTTGAGGATTTTTGCGTCTGTATCCATCAAAGTTACTGGCCTTTAATATCCTTTCTTTTTGTAGTATCTTTGGAGTTTTACTATCAGAATGATGATGAATTAATTAATTCATAGAATTAATTTGGGCATGTTTTCTCCTCTTCAGTATTTTGGAATAGTTTGAGAAGGATAGGCATAAGTATTTCTTGTTAAGTTCGGTAGAATCCCTCAGTGAAACTGTCCAGTCCTGGAATTTTGTTTTCAGTGAAGTGGTTTTTTTTGTTTTTAATAACAGATTGTATTTCACTTCTAGTGATTGATCTGTTCAAATCATTTGTGTTCTTGATTCAGTTTTGGCATGCTGATGTTTCTAGACAATAGTCAATTTCTTCTGGGTTGTCTAGTTTGCTGGCATGTAACTGTTCATAGTATTTCTTATGACTTTTTAAAATTTTTTTTAATTTATTTTTATTTATTATTATTGTTTCTGCCATACAATGCCATGATATCACCATGGGTATACATATGCTCCCTCTCCAGAACCCTCCTCCCTCCTCCCTCCCCCTGGGAAATCTCGATGCACCAGCCCCGAGCATCACTCCTGGGCTGGCGATTGATTAGACATATGATAATTAACGTGTTTCAATGCCATTCTCCCATATCATCCCACCGTTACCCTCATCCATAAAGTCCACGAGTCTATTCTATATATGTGCGTTCCTTTTGCTGTCTCGCATGTTGGGTTCTCGTTACTGTCTTTCTAAATTCCATATATATGTGTTAATATACTGTATTGTTGTTTTTCCTTCTGGCTTACTTCACTCTGGATACTGGGCTCCAGTTTCGTCCACCTGAGTAGAACTGCTTCAAATGAATTTTTTTTTTAATGCTGAGTAATATTCCATTGTGTATATGTACCACAGCTTTCTTATCCATTCGTCAGTTGATGGGCATCTAGGTTGCTTCCATGTCCTGGCTATTGTAAACAATGCAGTGATGAACATTGGGGTACACGTGGCTCTTTCAATTCTGGTTTCCTCAGTGTATATGCACTTAACAGACGCTTCTCCAAAGAAGACATAAAAATGGCTAACAAACACATGAAAAGATGTTCAACATCACTCATTATCAGAGAAATGCAAATCAAAACCACAATGAGGTATCACTTTACACCAGTCAGAATGGCTGTAATCCAAAAATCTACAAGCAATAAATGCTGGAGAGGATGTGGAGAAAAGGGAACTCTCTTACTGTTGCTGGGAATGCAAACTAGTACAGCCACTATGGAAAACAGTGTGGAGGTTCCTTAAAAAACTGCAAATAGTCCTGCCATAGTATTTCTTATGATTTTTTGTAGCTTTATGTTATCAGTAGTTAATTTCTCCTTTCATTTCTTATTTTGTTATTTGTTTTCTATCTCTTATTTTCTTGTTGAACCTGACTAGAGTTGTTTTTTTTTTTTTTTTTTATATCAGTAAGTCACTCAGTCATGTCCAACTTTTGCAACACCATGGACTGCAGCATGCCAGGCTTCTGTGTCCATCACCAACTCCCAGAGCTTGCTCAAACTCAACGCGATGCCATCCAGCCATTTCATCCTCTGTCATACCCTTCTCCTCCTGCCCTCAATCTTGCCCAGCATCAGGATCTTTTCAAATAAGTCAGTTCTTCCCATCAGGTGGCCAAAATATCAGAGCTTCTGCTTCAGCATCAGTCCTTTGAATGAATATTCAGAACTGATTTCCTTTAGGATTGACTGGTTTCATCTCCTTACAGTCCAAGGTACTCTCAAGAGTCTTCTCCAACATCACAGTTCAAAGGCATCTATTCTTCATTGCTCAGCTTTCTTTATGGCCCAACTCTCAACATCCATAAGTGACAACTGGAAAAACCATAACTTTGACTAGATGGACCTTTGTCAGCAATGTAATGTCTCTGCTTTTGAATATGCTGTCTGGTTTTGTCAGAGCTTTTCTTCCAAGGGGCAAGCATCTTTCAATTTCATGGCCATGACATTTTTCCTATATATTATATTTTCTTTTTTTCCAAAAAATCCTATTCTTGATTGCTCTTTTCTGTTCTTTTTAGAGCTCTGTTCTAATGAAAAGCTCTCTGATCTTTATTATTTCCTTTATTCTACTGATTTTTTTTTCTGTTTCTAATTCCTTTAGATGGTAGATTATTTTGTTTATTTTTGATTTTTCTTCTCAAGGAAGTCCTATATAAATGAACTTCCTTCTTAGAACACTTCTGTTGCATCCAATAAATATTGTAAGGTTATATTTCCATTATTGTTTGTCTGGAGGTATTTTCTGATTTCTTTCTTGATTTCATTGTTGACCCATTGGTTTTTTTGTTAGTAGCATGTTGTTTAATTTCTACAAGCTGATTCTTTTCCCATTTTTTTTCTGTAATTTATTTCTGGTTTCATAACATTGTTGTCAGAAAAAATGCTTGGAATGATTTCTATCGTCTTCAATTTGTTGAGGTCTGTTATGTAGTTTAGTATGTTTCTATCCTAGAGAATGTGCCATGTGCACTTCTAGAGAATGTGTATTCTGCTGTTTTTGGATGTAGATTCGTATACATATCTCTTAAGTTCAGCTGATCCTTTGTGTCATTTAGGACCTCTGTTGCCTTACTGATGCTCTGTCTGTAAGATCTGGTCATTGATGTCAGTGGGTTGTTCCAGTCTCCTACTATTCTTGTATTCCTGTCAGTTTCTCCATTTATGCTTGTTAGTATTTGTTTTAAATTTTTGAGTGCTCCTATTTTGGTGTATATATGTTAAT
This sequence comes from Antilocapra americana, assembly GCA_007570785.1. Taxonomy (NCBI): domain Eukaryota; kingdom Metazoa; phylum Chordata; class Mammalia; order Artiodactyla; family Antilocapridae; genus Antilocapra; species Antilocapra americana. The sequence goes on from ML661902.1 coordinate 14,109,820, forward strand.
GAGTATAATATCCCTTTCTTGTATTAATCTCTTTATATAATCTCCTTCTTTGTCTCTCTTTATGGACTTTGTTTTAAACTCTATTTTGTCTGATACAAGAACTGCTCACCATCACCTTTGACATTCTAGTTATGTTTTTTTGCCTAAAATATCTTTTCTGTCCCCTCATTTTCAGTATCTTTGTGTCTTTCACCCTAAATTGAGTTTCTTGTAGACAGCATATTGTAGTTTTTTTACTTTTTATCCTGTTCCTCTTTTAATTTGAACATGGAATCCATTGACTTTTAAAGTGTTTCTTGATAGCTGTGTAAATAGTCCCATTTTTAAACTTTGTTTTTCAGTTGATATTGTAGTTCTTTATACCTTTGTTCATTTTTTTCCCCTTTTGTTGTTTGAAGGTTTTCTTCTGGGTTATTTAGTCTGCTATTCACTGATTCTAGATTAGTTTTTATCTCAGTGATTGAGTTGTCTAATTTTGATCAGTTTACTTCTTTCTAGTTCCTTGTAATAGTGATCTGCATTTCTATTGATATTCTTTCTTAATTCCTTTAATATTTTTATTACCTCCTTTTTGAATTCAGGGTTGAGTAGACTGGTGTGGTCTGTTCCATCATTTGTTCTTTCCGGGGATTTCACTTGTTCTTTTAATTGGGAGTACTTCCTCTGCTTTTTCATTTCATTTAATTTTCTCTGTTTTTTTTTAGGAGAAACAATTGTCTACCATGGTCTCATAGGGGCATTCTTATGTGGGAGTATATAAACTGTGTGTGTCCAATAGTTTTGTGCAAGAGCTGTTTTCAGTACGGCCTTGCGTGTCGTTCCTCAGAGAGTGCTGGCTGTTGTCCCTCTGATAGAGGGTCTGATTCATATTCTGATACCCAGAGCCTGTACTGGATGTTGGGTGGGATTTGCTCTGTTGTTATCTCAGCCCTGTCAGGGTCAGGTCTGCTTCCCAGTTTATTGGGATATAAGCTCTGAGGGTCAGATTTGATCAGGCGTCTCACCTTTTTTTGAGTGCATACCCTACACCAGAGGTGATGACTAGTGAGGCAAGTGATAATCTGTATGATTATAGAAAGCATATATGCCACCTTTGCCAGCTTCCACAGTTCTGCCCAGAATCAGCCCAGAGTTGCATCCTTTCCCCCTTGTGTTCCTCCCTAGACTGTGGTGTGGGAGTGGCTAGTGGATGGAGCTGAGGCACCGTAGTTGCAGGATTCAGAGTGGTTGTGCCGCTGTTGGAGCCTGGGCTGCCCTGTGGCAGATCTCTCCCAGAACACAGAGCTGCTCCAGGCTGCTCTCTTGAGGAAACACACTGCTGTGTACTCCACCCCAGGGTCTGTCTGCCTGAGACATGCATTTCTGTGGTACCTCCCAGCGGGAACATGTGCTAGTGTGCTGGGATGCCCCGTCATGTCCTCTTGGACAGTTAGCTCTGGCCAGCCTCTGTTATGAGAGTGCTAACAGTGGGCTCTTTGGTTCCTTCCAGACCATACCCAGGCTTTCCAGGCTGTCTCCTCAAGCTAGATCAAGTCTTCTCCCAGGACTCATCTGCCTGAGATTCAGTGCTTAGTTGCTGCCTCTATCTGTACCCCTACTCAGTCTGTATTTTGCCTTGGGAGGTGCAGGCAGGTGGCAGCTGCCAGCCCTAGCCTCTCTCTGCTCTAATCATTAGCAAGTCAGTGTGCCCACTACTTGTAAGTAGAGACTAGGCTTCTCCAGCCCTTCTATCTAACCCGGCGAATTTCCCATGATGAGGATCTGCCCCTATGGACTTTTTCTCCTTTAAAGATTTCTTCCAGGTACATTGGTCCCATCCTGATTTTTTTTTTTTTCTTTCCTACCTGGTTACTGGTTACATGGAGATCTTTCTTGCAGCTTTTTTTATATAGGAGATCATCTGCAAGATCTGTGATAGTTATTATTATTTCTTTGTGTGTGTGTGTGAGAACTGTTCCACATGTAAATGTACTGATGTTTGTTCTTGAGGGGAATGGGCTCCACATCCTCCTACTCTGCCCTCTTGATTCTCCTCTCTGTATGCTTTTCTTTGTATCTTGTGATAATGTGAACTATTTAATGTAATCAAACTTACATCTTTTTTATGGTTACTTCTTTGTTTTATAAAATATTTTGTCCACTCCAGGTTCACAAAGCCATTATTTTTCAAATTTAGCCATCTGTATTTAGAAATACAATTCATTTGTATGAATCATATTAGTATGTTTTAAAGGAAGAGTTAAAATTTATTTTTATGTGGATATCCATTTTATCTTATACTATTTAATGAAATAATTTCTTGACTGTATCTTGGTGTCATCTTGCCATATATCAAGGTACAATATGAGTATGTCTCACTGTGAATTCTGTATTTTGTTTCATTTGTTTTTATCTTTCTGCCAATAACTCACAGTTTGATTTATCCTTATAATAAGCTCAGACATCTGGTAGCTGAAATCCTTCAACTATTATTCTTCAAAGTTATCTTGGGAAGTTTTCATTTCTTTACATCTCCAACACCAAATAAATGTTATAATTTGTTTATTAATTTCCATGAGGCAACCAAATTAAAAAAAGAATTATTCTTTTGAACCTATGAATAAATTCAAAGAAAGTTGGCATATTTACAAAATTAATCTTATAATCTGTGAATATGGTATATTTTCCAATTTTCTTAGAACTTCTAAAATTATACCTTTCTTTGCAGATTTGACATGTATCATCCTAGATTGATATAATCTTAGGCTTTTGAAACTTAATGTTGCTGTAATTGAAAAAAAATTACTTTTATTAGTAGTACATAGAAACAAATTTAGTTTTATATGTCTAACTTCTAATTAGGACTGTTGTAAATATCCCTTGTACCTTTTCAAAGACTGTCTATAGATTTTTTTTGGATGTTCTGAGTACATATTACTGCATCTGTGAATAATGACAGTGGTATTTCTTTTTCATTTATATTCATTTTATGTATTCTTCTCACCTTATTGAACTGGTTAGCACCACAACAGTGTTAAACATAGGGCATGCTTGTCCCATTTTCTCAAGAGGAAATTTTACAATATTTTATACTTAAATCATACTTAAGTCATAAAGTATGATGAGTGTTTTGTAAAAATTCATTTTCAGATTGAAAAGTTCAATTCTATTTCTAACTTCTTAAGAATTATTTTGTCATAGTTTTGCTAGTTTTGTCAATTTTTTTCTCTTCGTTTGTCTAGGTGATCATAAAATGTTTTATTTTTCTATTAGTGTGAGGTGGCTTACATTGACAAAGCTGAAAAATTCAAGATGTCTTTTTCATTCCTAGCATAATGCCTTTGCTGTTTTCCTTTTATTGTACATGACTGCATTGCACCTGCTAATATTTTCTTTAAAATGTTTGTATCTCCATTTGTGGAAGATAATGTAACAGTAATGTATTACACAATAATGAAAGAAATACTAAGGCATCCAAAATGAACTTAAGTGGTAATACAGTGAAATGTAGCAATTTTTCACACATCAGCATTATTATAATATGGTAATTACTTTTTAAAAATATTTTGTAAATATAGCAATCTAACATTTTTTTAAAAGAGTAACAAGTATGTAACAGAAAAATGCTTTGGTTAAATTAAGAGTATAATCTGTAGAATATGATCTAATAAATTATTTTAAGAGATTGTGGTAAATTGTTGATCTGGTGACCAGTTTTTTTTTAAATGTATCAAGTAGATTTTCATATTTGTAATCATCTATCCATGTTTTTCATAGAAAATCCTAGCTTTTACTTCTGTAACATCTTTATGGAAATATATTATTCTCTTAAAAAGTTATTTAATTTTGGCTGAATTCAACATTTCAAAATTTTAGCTGAAAAACTGTTTTCTATAAATAATAATGACAATAATTTCACACATATTTTTGTCTATATCTAACCTAAGAGCCAGTATTGTAGGATCTTTTGAGACTCTAAAACAGATGGAAAATAACAGAAAGGAAAATATTATTCCATATATTTGCATGTCTTACATGTTCTTCATGAAATAAACCATCATGAATTCATAGCAAAATTATTGCATGTTTTTGTTTTTTTTAATCAAAAAGGGGAAATTCTACTATTTCCCCATGCTTACAAAGATACTGTAGCATATGAGGGACAGCACAAGAGGAAACATTCAAATCATCTGTAAGTATGGAATACTGTCAGAAAAGTTTAGATATTACTGACTTGTAAGACTGGTTAGTTGTACTGATAGTTTCTGTAAAACATTTCCAACCTGCGTGAAAATGAATCGATATTTACTGATGAAAAATTATACAACTTTGAAAGAGGCAGACAAACTGTGAAATAGGTTTCTTACTACTGGAAAAAACTCCTGTTAGTGTACAGTCTGTGGGAAGAAAAGCAAAATAGCGTTACCTTTGACTTGTAATTGATTTTAGTTGTTAGAAGATACTAAACTAATCAATAACAGTAGTGATGGCAGAAGGTAGGGTCTCATGTTTGGAAGTTCACTAGAAAATATTATCTATACTCAAAGCAATGTGAAGGTAACAGGTACAAGCTCTAAGCCATAAAACGCCTCTCCAAAGAGCTACAGTGATGTGCAAATCAACATATGTCCAAAGCAGTGGATGATATGTGGAATCTTCCAATTGTGTACAGTTGTATAAAGTGGTAATAAAATCGAAACTCAGAATTTCAGTGAGACTGCTTTTGGCTGCTAGTATAGCAGAGCCAAATATAATGGATAAAGTAAGTAAGTATATTTGCTCACACAACTAGAAGTCCAAAGGTGTGACTGATTCAATCTAGCTAAATCCATTGGAACTAATCTGTATCTCTGCCGTTTCCCTAACAAAGAATTCATCTGTCTTCATTCCTAAGGTTGCCTCTCTCATGAGAACAAAATAACTATGGAATGTCAAACCTTCACAGTCGCATAACACAAAACCTATGGAATGAAAAGTTATTTCTTCTGATGATTTATTTTAGGAAATAGAAAATTTTTCTATCTTTAGCTCCCAGCAAACTCCTATTTCACTTTTTTGTCTTGGAGTCAGTCATATGCCAATCCTGGAGCAAAAGGGGTTTCTGTAGTTAATTGATTTAAGGATTACCATTGGATTTATCAGGCTCATCCCTGGACCTATAGATGAAGGAAGCTTTCCATTTGGTATGAAAGAAATATGATAACCTGAAAAAAAAATCAGAGTACTCCCAAAAGTAGAAATAAAATAGAGTTTCATATATTGGCAATAAAAATATTATTAAACTCTATTTTTCAGCTATACTGAAGCACCAAAAAATATATATTCAAAAGGAAAGTATAAATTTTACCTATAAAAAGAATTGTCAAAAAAAAGCCAGTATTTGGATAAAATCTGCTGTCTATTCACGCATTCCTCATTGAGATTATATTATTAGAAAAAGTCAATAATTAGGTGAACAAAATAACTACATAATGCTAATGGTCTATGAAAGAAAGAAACAGGGAAATATGATAGATAAATAGATGGAAAGTCAAACTACTTTTTGTAGAATATTCAGAGAAAGATTACCTGAGAAGACAACATTTAAAGTTGAATATGAATTTTGAAAAATAAAGAACAATGGAGTAGAGAAGATTGCTTGAGAAAGAGGAAATAGACCCGGTAAAAGCTCCAGGATATACACACACATTCTGGCCTATAGAATCAGGAATCATTCTGTTAAGGGTGAAAGTGGGATGCATGTTAAGTTGCTTCAGTCGTGTCTGACTCTGCAACCCTATGGACTGTAGCTCACCGGGCTCTTCTGTCCATGGGATTCTCCATGCAAGAATACTGGAGTGGGTTGCCTACAGGGGATCTTCCTGACCCAGGGATAGAACCCACATTTCTTATATCTTCGGCATTGGTAGGCAGGTTCTTTACCACTAGTTCTACCTGGGGAAGTGGGGTAGAAAAGATTTAACATAAATGAATGCAAAATAACAAGGATGTATAGTTGAGCAGTGCTTTGAACTCAGGAAAGACTTGAATAAGATGGAAATGATGGGATTTGAGAAAGGCTGGAAATATTTAAAATGGTCAGGAAAGATCTTCAGAGAAAAGGTGAAATTTGAACAAATATGAAAAGGAAATGAAAGATTAAATCATTCATAGATCTGGGTGGAAAGTGGGTTAGGTAAAGGGAAATGGACATACAAAGATGCAAGAGGATAGCTTGGCTGATTATTTTTGATAAAATCAGAAGATGAAGTAACTAAAGCAAAATGAGAAAGTTGGGAGAGAAGAAGGAGCTGAAGATTTGTAGGAATTTGTAGGTCTTGGTAGGAACTTTGACTTTTAGTCTAATTAAAGTCATTGCAGGATGAGTTGAGTAAGAGTAATACTGATGATCTGACAGATTTAAAAGATCACTCAGGCTGCTGTGTTGTAAATTAGAATGCAAGAGGGCAAAGACCAAACAAGGGGCCTTACTAGGATACTGTTGAAAGATCTAAGTAGGAGATAGTAGTAGGTCAGGACAAAGTAACCGTGGAGGTGGTTAGGAATTGTTGAATTCTGGATATATGTTAAAGCAAAAATGGAAAAGAAAGGATTTGATGATAGATTAAATATGGGTTTGAGAAAGAGGTATCTAATCTAGTAGGGATAAGATGACAGGTTTTAAATTCTAAGGGAAATGGCTATTTCCAGGTATAAATAAATATAAATAAGATACAAGTTAACAGTTACTACATGTATTTTAATTCTTCATGTATTTTTCAATAAATTTTATTATTTTTAACAAAGATGCTCATAGTGGTGAGTCTAATTTTACTTCTGGAAATAATTTATTCTGTATTAACTAAACAATGAGCAACTAGACCAACATTATATTTACAAGTATTTCTTACAAAGTAGCATGCTTCTTTGTATAAGTTTTGTACAATTGTATAATGACTTAGAAAATGAAGAAACTACAAAGAAATAAGAAAAATGAGAAAAAAATTAAATGATCTTAAAATAGTCACAATTATATATCACAGAAATATATACTAAAAGTAAGTAAATCCAAGGGTTTTTTTATAGTTTAACATTTTATTGATGTATAATGTATGCACAGGGAAAAATTCTATCATAAGCAAACAGTTGATGAATACTCACTTGCTAATCCCAGCCTTGTAACATATTTACCATTTTGTTGCTCTTACAAACCTTATAACTCCTGTAACCTTTTTGGTGCTCTTTCATTGTACTCTTTTATATCTGATTCCTTTAGATTAGTATAACATTTGAGAGATGTATCTATATTGATGTGCAGAATTGTTGATTTCATTAGTGTATTTGTGGTAGAATATGTTTCCAAAGATGGAGAGTGTAGTACATCACAGTCCGTATAGTCTTCTGTAAAATGGCCTTTCTACTTTCAAAGGATGGAGTCTACTCCTCGTCCCCTTGAATCATGGTGACCTTATTCTCTTCCTTGTAATCAATACTATGGGACTTAAGGGACAGTGCATGATTTGTGGCTAAGATAGAAGAAATTTTTTTAGCTTTTACAAAGAAACTCCACCTCTTTGAATACTCCCTCTAGGGACTCTACCTTCTTTGAATGAAGCAGAAATGCTCAGAGACGTGCAAGCCACATATGAATGTTCTAATTGAGGGCAGCCTTCTAGTAATTCCAGTTAGACATTAAACTTGTGAGTGAAGCCACCCTCAGAACTTTCTGATACCCAGACATTGAAATTATCTCTGGTTATGCAAGTCTTTCAAGCTGAAGAATACACCATAGAGCAGAGAAACTTCATCCCCACTGTAACCAATTCCAATTCTTGATTCATAGTATCTGTGATCATGTTTTTTTATTTTAATCTACTAAATTTGAAGTGCTTTTGTATACAGCATTAGACAGTTGGAACATATAGTATCCATTCTTTGAATCCCACCATTTATTGTCAACTATCGATGAGAATCTGGATTATACCCAGTTGTGGCTCATGTGAAAGTGCTTCTGTGAATATTATAGTGTCTGTTAGTTGAACCTCCGAAAAGGCAATGGCACCCCACTCCAGTACTCTTGCCTGGAAAATCCTATGGACAGAGGAGCCTGGTAGGCTGCAGTCCATGGGGTCACTAAGAGTTGGACACGACTGAGTGACTTCACTTTCACTTTTCACTTTCATGCATTGGAGAAGGAAATGGAAACCCACTCCAGTATTCTTGCCTGGACAATCTCAGGGATGGGGGACCCTGGTGGGCTGCCGTCTATGGGGTCGCACAGAGTCGGACACGACTGAAGCGACTTAGCAGCAGCAGCAGCAGCAGCAGTAGTTGAACCTATGTGTATATTTGTGCTGTGTGTATAAACAGGAATAGAATTAATAGGGTATTTATATGTTCAGTTTAGGAGATGAATCCAAATAATTTTCCAAAATAGATGTAAAAATTTGCCTGCCTACAAGCAGTGTATGAGTTCTGATTATTCAAAATCCTTGTCCATATTTGATTTTTTTGATGATTCCATTTTTATTATTTTGCTCACATAAAGCAAAGACATACCTTATGCTCTTGACTTAACATATCCCTAAACACAGAGAAAGACTTAAGAGAATAGGCTCTTTGGATTTTTTTTTTAATTTCTAAAGCAAAGTATAGTTGATTTACATTTTTTTTAATTTTTAAATCAAAGTATAGTTGATTTACAAAGTTGTGTTAGTTTCTGGTATAAAACAAAGTGATTAATATATATATCCTTTTTCATATTATTTTCCATTATGATTTATTATAGGATATAATTATAGTTCCCTGTGCTGTATAGTGAGACTTTGTTGTTTACCTATTTTATATATAGTATTTTTGTGTCACGATCCAAACTTATAATTTACCTCTCCTCCACCACCATCCCCCTTTGGGAATCATAAAAATATTTTCTATGTCTCTAAGTCTGTTTCTGTTTTGTAAATAAGTTTATTTGTGTGGTACTTAGGTTCCATATATAAGTGATATCATATACTATTTGTTTTTGTCTGACTTAGTGTGATAATATCTAGGTCCATCCATCTTGCTGAAAATGGGACTATTCCATTCTTTTTTATGGTTGAATAGTATTCCACTGTGTATATTTACCATTCCTTCTTTATTCACTCATCTGTTGAACATTTAGTTTGACTCCATGTCTTGGCTATAGTAAATAGTGCTGCTGTGAGCATTGAGGTTCGTGTGTCTTTCTTAAATTAATTTGTATTGGAGTATAGTTACTTTACACTTTTGTGTTTCTACTGTACAGTAAGATGAATCAGCAATACATATATATATATATATATCTCCCCTCCTTTTGGATTTCCTTTCCATTCAGGTCACCATAGTGCCCTAGGTAAAGTTCCCTGTGCTATACAGGATGTTCTCGTTTGTTACCTATTTTATACATAGATAGTATCAATAGTGTATATATGTCAATCCCAATTTATCCCAACCCCCCATCCCCGCTTGGCATTCATACATTTGTTCTGCATGTCTGCCTCTGTTTCTACTTTGCAAATAGGATAATTACACCATTTTTCTAGATTTCACATATAAAATATGTCAAAATACAATATTTGTTTTTCTCTTTCTGACTGTTTCACTCTGTATGACACTCTCTAGGTCCTTCCACATCTCTGCAAATGATTCAGTTCCATTCCTTTTTATGATTAATATTCTCCTTATATATGTATGTACTGTGTCTTCTTTAGCCATTCATCTGTCGATGGACATTTAGTTTGCTCCCCTTCCCGAGTCCATGCTCCTAACCCCACTTTCCATTAGCTAGCGCCCCTTCAATACAGGTGACTCATGACTCAGGCTAGTAGGTATGAAGTTATGATGTAGGCCATATGTGCAGTTCTCACTTTGCCCTGCCTTCCACACACTTGCTGCTGCATTCTTCTTTTATCCTCTGTATGTCTGGTTTTGGCCCAGTTGATTTCCCCACCATGCAGGATTTTTTTATGCATGCCGGACCTCCCTTCACCTTCAGCTTCCCACCAGTGTTGCTCGTCCTCTTTTTGTTCTTCTTGTCTTCCTTCCCTTCTTTCTTTCATCCTACCTGGTTGTGAGGAGATTTTTCTTATCTTTTTAAGTGAAGACTTCTTCAAATATTAAGCAGGCGCTCTATGAGAGTGGTTCCATTTGTAGATGTGTTCTTGATGTGCTTGTGAGGAACGATGAATTCTTCATCCTCCTATTCTACCATCTTGACTCTTCTCACATTCAATTATTTCATTTTGAATTTTATCTGTTCTGCTGGATGGGACCTCCCTGGTGGCTCAGTGGTAAAGAATCCACCTGCCAGTGCAGGAGATGAAGGTTCAATCGCTAGATTGGGAAGATCCCCTGAAGAAGAAAATAGCAACGCACTCCAGTATTCTTGCCTGGGAAATCCCATATACAAAAGGAGCCTGGTGGGCTATGGTCTTTGGGGTTGCAAAGAGTCAAACATGACTTAGTGACTAAATAACAACTACAACAACTAAAATCCTACTGGGTATAACGTAGTCTCTTGTTGTGTTTTTTTTTTTTTTTTTTCATTTTCCTGTTTTCTTACCTTGTAACTTTTCACATGTTTATTGGCCATTTGGATATCTACTTTTCGAAGTTAGCCTTTAACCCATATTTCAGCTGAATTTTTTTCTTATTATTTTAAAGAATTATTTATCCTGGGTATATATATTAAAAATAGTTTCTTCTACTCTATGGGTCGTCACCCTGTCACCCTCTTAATGATGTCTTGAAATAATAAGAGATACTAATGTGGATATGGTCCATTTTATCATTGTTTTTATTTGAAGTCTTTTATATCCAATTTTTAAAATTTATGCCTAAGCCAAAGAGTAAAACTTTCTAAGAAATCTTGTTCTACCTCTCAAATTTAGGTTTTTCAACACAAGTGAAATTTTTGTGTTTGATTTGAGATAGAAATTCTGTACATGTAGGAGTCAGAAAATAAGGGGCCTACTTTGCTTATTGATGGCTTTTTATTAACCATACCATCATTTCCCAATACACTGCATTTCTACCCTTTGTCATAAATTACTGTTATATTTCAGTACTTCATCATTGCTCACAGGTAGTTGTCTATTAAACTCCTAACCAGTCATCCTGGACTCACTGCTGTCAAATTATTCCTAAAACTTAAAAATATGACATCAGTCTTCTACTTAGTAGTTTTCAATGTTTTTTAATGCCTAAAATAGTATTTCTCACAGTGAAAAACCTTAAAAGTGCTAATTCTATGAGTCCTCTGTCTCCCTAATTAAGTAAGATGGGAGAAGAGTTCATAGCAGAGTTCTTCAACTCTGCATTTTTTTTAAAGCAGTATGAGGAGGTTTTGTGCATTTAGCAATATTAAAAACACTGGTTTAGTAAATTAAGACAAAATTCCAGAGTATAGATAGAAATATGCAAGGACTTCTATGTTTAGTTCCTGTTTGTTTCACCTATTTTATATTCTACTCATTTATATGTCCGTTTGCTCTTAATGTTCCAAAACACACCAACCATTTTAGTTCTTCATACAGAGGCTGTGCTACTTAATCTACCTGCACCTTTGCATGCATGGCGCCATATGTGTATAACATACTAATACCACCCTACAAATGTCTAGTAAACCCTTGCTACATTTAAAAATCCAGTCAGTAATTATCCCTCCTGTCCTGCCTTCAGCTGTACTGTTCTGTAACCTCTTAAATTCCCACACAACAATAATACATTGCTCTCACTTTTTCAGTACTCCCGCCACCTGAAAATAATTATGTATGTGTATCTAAGAACATATTAGAATATCATGGTCACACATAATATTCAGCCTATACTCCAAATAATGAATTTTATTTCTTACTAGGAAAAAACCACATTGCTTATGATTAACTTCTATTTGCCAGACTTATTTATAAATGGAACTGTTTTGCTTCTGATAGTCTGCTCTCTAGAACTGAACAATTATTAACAAGAAGAGCAAAACATGTTTAAGAATCTCAGTTCTGATGAGTGGTGGCCTTTGTTAATCTTAATTTCTCATCCCTTTTCTGGGGGGGTGGATTTTTTTCTTTTTTCATTATTTTTTTTTTATTGTAACAAATTCAAGAAAGACTTTTTCCTTTACATTATTGTGTTGGTTTTGCCATACATTGACATGAATCTGCCATGGGTATACATGTGTTCCCCTTCCAGAAACCCCCTCCAACCTCCCTCCCGATTCCATCCCTCTAGGTCATCCTGGTGTACCAGCCTTGAGCACCCTGTCTCATGCATCAAACCTGGGCTGGGCTGGCGATTCATTTCATATATGATAATTTACATGTTTCAATGCCATTCTCTTCCTATATCATCCCACCCTTGCCGTCTCCCACAGAGTCCAAAAGACTGTTCTATACATCTGTGTCTCTTTTGCTGTCTCGCATACAGGGTTATCATTACCATCTTTCTAAATTCCATATATATGTGTTAGTATACTATATTGTTTTTTTTTTCCTTCTGACTTACTTTGTTGTAAAGAATTTGTTCATCTGTACTTATTAAAAATCAGTAGAAATATTCATTAAAACTAAAACTCTACACAATTCATTCTGAGAAAAATATCTTAGAAAATATTTGTAAAAGTTGTATGTAGCTGACTGGTAAAATGGTAAAATTAGATTTAGTTTCAAACTTTGTATGCTCACATGTTCAAATTTTGCAGCTTAACTTTAGCCAAGTGGAAGAAGTATGAAGCAGGGGATATCACTGCTTTTATAATGCAATCAGATTCCATTTTATCCTGTCATTAAAACATTTCTTGAGCCTCTGCAGTTTGTATTGGAGCACCTTGAGGAAGAGGAAATGAGGGCTGTGCTTACTGTGCCTTCTTCTTATAGCAATGCTGAACACATAGCTGTCGCGTAATAAATTCTTACTTAATTGATGACGGTTAGTTGCTGTGCCAACTCTGCACACTAAACTTATGAAGAACTGCTGAAATTCAAAGGGACATGTGGCAAGGGCAGAGACTACCAAATGACGTTCGTAGTCGTAGCTTATGTGAACAGGAAGCATGGGTTCAAGATTTCTAAAACTCTATTTGTGCAGTGACATATACTCATGCCATGTATATTTTTATTATATAGGTAATGTGTGTATAGAAAGTCTGTATTCAAATAGTAAATGAAAGTAGAAATGTTCTGTCCCCCTCACCTTGCAATTCCTCTGGGGGAAGCAGATTGTACATAATATGATGATTAGTTTGGCCTTGAAATTATGATATTCCTGCCTTGGGCTGTTTTCAAATATAATATAAAAACCATCTAGGAAGCTTCTATTGCTTTCAGACCATTTTGCTTTGATTTGGCTCAGCCTCTAGTCAATTTTCTTGAGGCTCTTGAATGCAGATTTGAACCTTGGCGCTTACCTGCTGTCCAGCCAGCTGCCTTGATTACTGAAAGCCTCTGGAAGCCTCGGTGTTGTTCTAGCCCCTCTATTCCAAATGGATAAAATGAGACTGATTGAGGAAAAAAAAGCAGCTTAGTGCTAAGGCCTATGTCTAGCAGTGTTCACATCCACATAAAATTTATGTCAAACGAATATAGGCAGTAGTTGCATATGTTTCAATATACATTATTTTATTTAATAGAATGTATGATATAGTATACATGCTTTTATAGATATATAGGCTAAGAGTCAATGAAGTTAAACAATATACGTAGGAATAAAAAGTAGTGTGAACAGGACTAAATTCCACCTGACTTTAAATACTTCATCTACCTCTCCTCACTACTTTGACCTACTCATGATGTGATAGTGGTTCAGAGGTAATTTAAATACTAAAACTGAACAGATCTGCCCTGTGGCTCAGCAATCCCCACTTTTAGGTTATATATGATATAGAAACGTGTACATACATTCACTGAACACATATGCAACTAAATATTCATACAATTTGCAATATGAAAACAGCTAAAAATAACTTAGATAGTCCAACAATAGAATCAATAAATTGCCATATATGAATCCAATGTAATATAATACAATGCAAAAATTTAAATTATTGGTACTTGAAACCACATGGGACAACTGGACAAACCAAATAATGTTGGAAGAAGCCATTCAAAAATAAAAAATACAGCATGATCCCATTCTTACAAATAAATACCAAAGGAGGCTACACTAAACCACAGGGTAGTGGGTGGACTACAGCAGGATGCTGGGTTCTGGATGCTACTTCTGTGCTATTCACTGACCCAGGTTACAGTAACATAGTGTGTTCACTTTGTAAAAATTCATAAACTTATAATGTGTGCACTCTCATGTATGTATGAAGAATCCTTATATAAAATTTACCTCCTATTCCCCCAAAATGGATAAATACAATAAACAGAGGAAGCAGGGTATTACATGAAAGAGAATATATATTATAAATATCAATAACTACATGATAGTAATTACATATGCACTTAATTTATGAAAATCACTAGATCCTTCAGGTAAGATCTAAATCAAATTCCCTATAATTATAGAGTGAAAGTGACAAGTATATTCAAAGTATTAGAGCTGGTAGACAGAGTGCCTGATGAACTATGGACAGAGATTTGTGACATTATACAGGAGACAGGGATCAAGACCATCCCCAAGAAAAAGAAATGCAAAAAGGCAAAATGATTGTCTGAGGAGGGCTTACAAATAGCTGAGAAAAGCAGAGAAGCTAAAGACAAAGGAGAAAAGGAAAAATATACACACATGAATGCAGAGTTCCAAAGAACAGCAAGGAGAGATAAGAAAGCCTTCCTCAGTGATCAATGCAAAGAAATAGAGGAAAACAACAGAATGCAAAAGATTAGAGATCCCTTCAAGAGATACCAAGGGAACATTTCATGCAAAGATAGGCACAGTAAATGGCAGAAGTGGTAAGGACCTAACAGAAGCAGAAGATATTAAGAAGAGGTGGCAAGAATACACAGAAGAACTGTACAAAAAAGATAACCAGGTAACCATGATGGTGTGATCTCTAACCTAGGGCTACATATTCTGGAGATCAAAGTCAAGTGGGCCATAGCATCACTATGAGCAAAGCTGAGCTCTTTCAGTTCCTAAAAGATGATTCTGTGAAACTGATGCACTCAATGTGCCAGCAAATTTGGAAAACTCAGCAATGGCCACAGGGCTGGAAAAGGTCAGTATTCATTCCAGTCCCAAAGAAAGGCAATGCTAAAAAATGCTCAGACTAATGCACGATTTCACCCATCTCACACGCTAACAAAATAATGCTCAAAATTCTCCAAGCCAGGTTTCAACAGTACATGAACTGAGAACTTCCAGATGTTCAAGCTGGATTTACAAAAGGCAGAGTGAACCAGAGATCAAATAGCCAACATCCATTGGATCATCAAAAAACAAGAGAATTCCAGAAAAACATCTACTTCTGCTTCATTGACTATGCCAAAGCCTTTGACTGTGTGGATCACAACAAACTGTAGAAAATTCTTCAAGAGATTGGAATACCAGGCCACTTCACCTGCCTCCTGAGAAATTTGTACGCAGGTCAATAAGCAAGAGTTAGAACTGGACATGGAACAATAGACTGGTTCCTATTTGGGAAAGGAGTATGTAAGGCTGTATATTGTCACCCTGCTTATTTAACTTATATGCAGAGTACATCATGAAAAATGCTGGACTGGATGAAGCACTAGCTGGAATCAAGATTGCCAGGAGAAGCATCAATAACCTCAGATATGCAGATAACACTACCCTTATGGCAGAAAATAAAGAGTAACTAAAGGGCCGTTTGATGAAAGTGAAAACGGAAAGCGAAAAAGCTAACTTAAAACTCAACATCAAAAAACAAAGGTCATGGATTCTGGCCCCATCACTTTAGGCAAACACATGTGGAAACAATGGAAACAGTGAGAGACTTTCTTTTCTTGGGCTCCAGAATCACCACAGATGGTGACTGCAGCCATGAAATTAAAAGACATTTGCTCCTTAGAAGAAAAGATATAACCAACCTATATAACATTTTAAAAAGTAGAGACACCAGTTTTCCAACAAAGGTGTGTCTAGTTGAAGCTATGGTTTTTCCAGTAGTCATGTATGGATGTGAGAGTTGGACTATAAAGAAATCTGAGCACTGAAGAATTGAAGCTTTTGAACTGTGGTGTTGGAGAAGACTCTTGAGAGTCCCTTGGACTTCAAGGAGATGAAACCAGCCAACCCTAAAGGACATCAGTCTTAAATATTCATTGGAAGGACTGATGTGAAGCTGAAGCTCCAATATTTTGGCCACCTAATGCAAAGAACTGACTCATTTGAAAAGACCCTGATGCTGGGAAATATTGAAAGCAGGAACAGAAGGAGATGACAGAGGATGAGATGGTTGGATGGCGTCATGAGTTTGGGCAAGCTCTGGGAGTTGGTAGTGGACAGGGAAGACTGGCATGCTGCAGTCCACGGGGTGACAAAGGGTCAGACATGACTGAGCAACTGAACTGAATGATTAATAATATTTTGAGCAAGTTGTTCCTTAATAACAAGGATCTTAAAGATGTTAACACCAGTATAATATTCTCAATTGATTTTGAAATAGTATTATTTATTATAATTCTGTCTTGTTTTTTAACTGAACATATAGTAATCATTGTCTAATACAGTTGGTATTGGTTAAGATTTATTCACAGATTTAGCAGTTCATTTTTGCTCCATTTCTCGTATCATTTCTCTTCTGCCAGGAGGACAGCCTTTTGAATTTCCTTTAATAATGGCAAGCTCTGTGTAGGTTTGAAAACTTTGTGAGTATATATTTCTGTTTTGAAACTTTTGTTCTCAGTTTCTCGGCTTCTATTTTTGTTGTTTAAAAGTGATCTATCAGACTTACTATCACTCCTTGAAGAATGTTTTTTTTCCCCCTTTGACTGATTTTAGAATTTTCTTTTTGCAGTTTCATTTTGTCATCCTTAAAAGTGTATGTTTTTTCTATTTATCTAGCTTCAGATTCTTTGGGCTTTTTGAATCTGTGACTTTTGTCCCTCAATTCTGGAAAATTCTCACCCATTGTTTCTTCAATATTGCATTTGACACATTCCTGCTAATCTCCTTTTACTGTAGTTAGGCTTTCACAATTATTCATCATGTTGCCTAACTTCTGTTAAATATTACCAGTCTTTGTCCCTGTCTGCTGTATTCTGGGTAGTATAGCAGCTCTGTTTTTCAAGCCCTTTATCGTGTCATGAACTACATTTGTGCGTCATTCACGCTTGTATGCGTGTGCATGCTCGGTCGTGTCCAACTCTTGGCAACCGCATATTCTTCAGCCCTCTAGGCTCCCCAGTCCAGGAAATTTTCCAGGCAATAACACTGGAGTTAGTTGCCATTTCTTACTTCATTCTCCATATGGTTTATTTTATTGGATTAGCACTTTGATGATGAAGTTATGAACTTTCAGAGAGCCAAAAATCTTTTTGCAGATGAACACCGTGGAAGCTTAAAATCAAAACATGACATGAAAAGCAAAATAAACTACATTTAATAAGCTTGTAAACCCAGTTATTTTGTTTTTCTTTTGGATTATTCCATGTTTAATTTATTCAATCCATTTCCCCATTTTCCCCCAAATAAGATAGACCACTATATTTAGTATCTATTTTCTGCTGAGGTTTTGAAGACTAAAAAGATCCCACACACCTAATGACACGACCAAAATTAAAAAAATGTAAAAAGAAAAAAAAATATGAAAGTAAGCAGAGCTGTCTGTTTTCTGTGTTAGGTATAATATTTAAGGCTTGATAGGTCTATGTTTGCTGTTGTTGTTCAATCCATAGGTCATGTCCAACTCTTCGCAACCCCATGGACCGCAGTGTGCCAGGCTTCCCTATCCTTCACTGTCTCCTGGAGTTTGCTCAAATTCATGTCCATTGAGTCAGTGATGCTGTCTAACCATCTCATCCTCTGTTGCCCACGTCTCCTCCTGCCCTTAGTCTTTCCCAGGATTAGACTCTTCCAACAAATCAGCTCTTTGTATCAGGTGGCCAAAGTGTTGGAGTTTCAGCATCAGTCCTTCCAATGAATACTCAGAGTTGATTTCCTTAGTATTGCCTGGTTTGATCTCCCTGCAGTCCAAGGGACTCTCAAGAGTTTCCTCCAGCACCACAATTTGAGAGAATCAATTCTGTGGCACTTTAAAAACAAATTTTTACTCATGGTGCTTTTTATTCAGGTACTCTGTTATTTATTATAAGCTTCAATTTTTCCTTGAAAAAATTTTACTGGACTACTATTTAGTCCTAAGATAAAGTACTATTTCTCCAGAGAGAAGCAACTTGCATTTGCTTTGAGCATTTTTCTTTTTAGCAAGATGTTTTGGCTGCATACTCTAGTCTGCCATAATATGGAAAATGAACGTCTTCACACCACTAGGTCTTTTAAATATAAATGAAAATTTATCTAAAAATGTATTTTGCCTTTAGTGAGTATATACTTTAGCTAATGTTTAAATTTTAAGACTAATTTGTTTTCTCTTAGGGACTTGTTAGAAAGCCTTGTTTGAAACATGTCTTTATTTTCCTTCTTTCTCTTTTTAATTTTTTTTTCTGTTTCTGTTCTCTAGGAAGGAATATTCATGTTCCCTTATCTTACCACATATTGTATATTTTGAAAAAAAATCACTTTTATTTATTGAGGTATAAATAATATTTTTAAAAAATGAACATATATTGTATAAAAGTTGAGTTTGGAGATATGATGAATATGTTTATTGCCTTGACTGGGCATCTGAAAAGTTCTACTCTCCATGTTCACATTTCACATTCTTACTGTTGCCATTGCTCAGTTGCTGAGTTGGTCTACTGTGGGTCTCAGTAAAAAGGTTCTGAGGCAAAACCACAAATTCCTATTTAATTTCTACAGCAAGTAAAATGTTTGGCTTTTGTTCTGTTCAATTCAGTCGCTCAGCCATATCTGACACTTTGCAACCAAATGGACTGCAGAACGCCAGGCTTCCCTGTCCATCACTACCTCCCGGAGATTGATTAAATTCGAGTCCATAGAGTCAGTGATGCCATCCAACCATCTCTTCCTCTGTCGTCTGCTTCTCCACCTGTGTTCAATCTTTCCCAGCATCAGGGTCTTTTCAGATGAATCCGTTCTTTGCATCAGGTGGCCAAAGTATTGGAGTTTCAGCTTCAGCATCTGTCCTTCCAATGAATACCCAGGACTGATCTCCTTTAGGATGGACTGGTTGGATCTCCTTGCAGTCCAAGGGACTCTCAAGAGTCTTCTTTAACACCACTGTTCAAAAACATCAATTCTTCAGTGCTCAGCTTTCTTTACAAATCAACTCTCACACCTGTACATGATTACTGGAAAAACCATAGCTTTGACTAGATGGACCTTTGTTGGCAAAGTAATATCTCTGCTTTTCAATATGCTGTCTAGGTTGGTCATAACTTTTCTTCCAAGAAGCAAGCATCTTTTAATTTCATGGCTGCAGTCACCATCTGCAGTGATTTTAGAGCCCAAGAAAATAAAGTCTGTCACTGTTTCCATTACTTCTCCATCTATTTGCCATGAAGTGATGGGACAAGATGCCATGATCTTAGTTTTCTGAATGTTGGATTTTAAGCCAACTTTTTCACTCTCCTTTTTCACTTTCATCAAGAGGCTCTTTAGTTCTTTTTCCTTTCTGCCATAAGGGTGGTGTCATCTGCATATCTGAGGTTGTTGATATTTCTCCCCAGAATCTAGATTCCAGCTTGTGCTTCATCCAGCACAGCATTTCACATGCTGTACACTGCATATAAGTTACAAAACCAGGTTGACAATATACAGCCTTGATGTACCCCTTTCCCAATTTGGAATCAGTCTGTTTTTCCATGTCAGCTAGTAATAGATCAGATAATTCTGTAATTAATAAAAGTTTTAACCCAGCCATTTTAGAAGAAAAAAAAGTGCTTAAACAACTAGCTACATGGAAGCCGTTCACTTTCATACTCAGAATATTATGCTATTGTGTGTTGTTTATGAGCTGATGAGAAAGCATACTTTTTTTGCCATTTTTTAAATCTTTTGTGAGATTTGAAGCATTTTCTTTCCCTTTGGAATTGAATATATATTTTTGATTTACAGTGCTTTTGTAATTTCTCTTATGAATCATTCCCCCGGCATTCATAGATTGTGCATGAAATACTTGAGATAGGAAAATGCCTCAAAAAAAGCTTGTTTTTTTTTTTTTTTAAAGATAAGCCTTTCTTGTTGAAACAGAAAAAATGGCAGTCTGCTGGTTGAAGAGGAAAGCACGTTCTTAAAGTCCAAGCTAAAAGCAATTAGGTGTGAAGAAAGTTATAATTATCAGTATTAATGTATGGAAAATAATATGTTACTATAACACAGATGATCAACTGAGATATCTAGAAAACAGAGCTGTGAAAGAGCAACAAGTTGTCACTACTTATTCAACGTATCCCCTGTCCAGTTGGGAAGGATGCGAGTGTCGTGAATACTCCATAATCTCCTAGGAGGTGGTCTCTGCTATGTGACACAAAGAGTTCTCTCTACCTATAATAATCTCACCTCCTTACACTCACACATGTTCACCACATCAACTTTCTGGCTTTATTCTTTTTTTTAAGCTTTTACAATTTTAGAAATGAGAGGGCCTCCCTCAAAAGAGGGCGGAAAAGTTTCAGTACTTTTTAAAGGATTGATCTTGTGAAATGTTGATACTTGACCATGAGGTTTATTCATCATTCTTTAATATTTTTAAGAATTTAGTTAAAGACAGCCAGTCCTCCCACTGGCATTCAAGTGAAATTAAGACGCTTGATTGGGTTTTTGAATATGGTAAAAAAAAAAAAAAAAACAACTGAGAAATATGGATAATTACTTCTACCCTAATAGACTTTGCCATGGAGGTCAGCTAATTCTTCATTCACTTCTATTATGTGTCTGAAGCATACATAAGCCATGGTGTCTAGAGCATCCTTTTGTTTATTGAAACCCTGTAGGTCCAAAACTAAAATATTTGGGGATTCTGGAAAGTGTAATTTAGGACTAGAACAGCTTCTATCAGTCATTGTGAACCTATCAAAGTTCACTCTGTATAACTGAGAAGAGTGAGGAATACAGATAAATCTCATGGTATTTATAATTGGGTGGTGAGGCAGGGAGGTGAGTTTCAGAAGCTCTCCCATCCAATGTAAATAAAATGAATCAACAATTCTAAAAAATAATGCAAGGAATATCTCAAAGTAATAGATGGTCAAATACCAATTAATGTCACGAGAACTATATGGTGAGGCTTCAGAGAAAAAGGAAATTACATTTTATGGTGATGATCAAAAGCAGGTTCAGATAAGCAGGGTTTAGAGAGGCACTGTAGGGAATTTGAAGGACAAGGTACTAGTTGATATTCCACCAGGACAGAGAAGATAGATTCTGATCTGTTTCTAAACAGAGCAAATCATAATCTGTGCTGAGGGACTCACTCCCATGTGGGACATAGTGCTAAATAAATAGTCCATCTTCCTTTCTGCATCAGTTCTACAAACATGAGAGATCTTATAGGAAGTTCACTCCTATGAAGTCCAGTTCTCTAAATTATTTCAAATTCCTTTCTGTTTGGAAAGGATAAATCATACATCAACTAGAGGAGACAATTCTTGGGTATCCCATGTCACCACAGCTCCCAATAAAAAATAGGCTTTATTATCTAAATATACTAAACTGCCCTGATGTTTTAAATATTCTCAACTGATTCTAGTTTTGTTTTAATAGGAAAATGTATGCACTTTACCTTTTAAACATGAAGATACATGACAGTCTGGGGGAGTTTTTAATCACAATAAGAATGTTTAGTGTGAGATGTACCCTCTTGAATTTTTAAGTGCCCAATACAGCAGTGTTAACTATTGGCCCAGTGTTGTAGAGCAGATCTCTAGAACTTACTCTTCTTGTATAATAGAAACTGTATCCATCGAAGAGCTGCTTTCATTACCCCCCCCCCCCCCCCCCCCCCCCCCCCGCCGGTAACCATCCTGCCCCCTGTTTCTATAAACTTAGCTATTTTAGATGTGTCATCAAAGTGGAATCATGCACTGTTGTTCTGGGCTCTTCTGTGGCCACTTTAGCCACAGTCAGAAAAGTGCCATAATAGTTGATGGACTGGGCCGCTGACTAGGTGAGCCATAACTTATGGAAGGGCATCTTTCTCCGCAGTATAGAAACACACCTCAAGACTCAATAAGTAAGCCTGAAATTTTAACCAGCATTTTAAATTCTTTCTATCCCCACCACTATCTTTTACTATTTCCAGAACTGTCACTGAACTGGTCAAGCTTGCTTTTTCCTTTCTTTGTAAACTAGAAGCATGTTGTCTATGATTTGGCAACAACAGCAAGTAGTTAAGCTCAACCATGTTTGTTGTTTTCTTGTTTTTCCATTTCTGTGTATTGTGAATAGAAAGAGGTAAGAAGGGCTCTTCTTGTCTCCCCAGATAGCCAGTGGCTTATTTTTATATCTCTGTCTACAGTGTTGTGTGAGATACTCCAGTGTTCTTTGTTTTTCTCGACTGTTTGCTGCTGTTAGTTATTTATGATAGGAGATGACTCTGCCAAAAATATTTCTTAAAATAGCTTGTTTGTTACACGAGCACCAGAATATACCTATAAACATACGAAAGCAAACTTTTGAAGTCCTGAGATGCCACATATTTCTATGAAATATTCTTTTCTAGCATTTAAACTTAATTTTCCAAGGTGATTTCTTTATGTATCCATAGATTTCTTATAGTAAATTATATTTTTAAATTAACAAATAGCCAATCTTAATTAATAGGCTTCCCTGGTGGCTCAGATGGTGAGGAATCTGCCTGTCATCTGGGAGACCCAGATTCGATCCCTGGGCAGGGAAGATCCCCTGGAGAAGGGAATGGCAACCCACTCCAGTATGCTTGCCTGGAGAATCCCATGGACAGAGTTGCCTGGCAGGCTACAGTCCGTGGGATCGCAAGGAGTCGAACACAACTGAGGGACTTAGTTCAGTCCAGTTTATTCGTGTCTGACGACTCTCAGTCACGTCCAACTGAGTGACTAACAGACTAAAAATTAACAAAAAAGAGCATTCCTCTATGACCTAATTTGTACAGCAAGGGCATTTAGAATCCTTTGCTTAGATACAGTGTTGTCCCTTTGCCAATGGCCAATAGCTATGGAATAGAATATTTCAGCACCTTGAGTGACATTGTGATACCCCTCTGTCTGCTTTGGCTATATGTTAAGAAATTAAAATTTTTGAGAAAAAAGAAAAAGTTTAAAAGTTGGCAGCCCCTGGCAATATTCATTAAAGAGCATGGCACAGAAGTTGAAAGGCTCATCTTGGGACTGTAGTCAGCATTAACACAACGGGGCTCCAGCACTTTCCCAGAAAATGTGACACCTCCAGGCATTCTTTGAATTCTGATTGCCAGCCAAAGCCAAGCACCAAAGGCCAGAAAGAGTGAGAAAAATTGATCTTCTGTCAGCAACCTAAATGACCCCATAATCTTTCTGTACTTGAAAATTGTTAGTAAGCTGTGAAAAGGGTTGGGAAAAGGAAACTTGGTAGAAACATCTTTCCTGAGATCCTTGCAAGATACTCACTATTCAACAAATACCTTAAGAGAAATGTATACCCATGCACACAATAAGCAGCACAGTACTTTATGTTAGCAATATCAGAGGCACTATGCCAAGCACCTTAAGTGCATAATTCTGTTTAATTCTTAACACTGTGAGGTGAAAGTGTTAGTTGCTCAGCTGTGTTCAGCTTTTTGCAGCTCCATGGACTGCGGTTCACTAAGTTCTTTGTCCATGGAATTCTTTAGGCAGAAATACTCGAGTGGTAGCCATTCCCTTCTTCAAGGGATCTTCCCAACCAAGGAATCAAACGCAGGTCTTCTGCATTGCAGGCAGATTCTTTACCATCTGAGTCACCAAGGAAGCCATTTTACAAGTGATGAAACGGAGGTGAGATGAAATTAAGTAACTTCCTCAAGCCTGCTTGCTAGTAGATGATAAAGTGGGGCTCAAACCAAGTAGTCTAAAGCCAAATCTTGCTTACCCAATTACTAGAATACATTGCCTCAAAATAACATCAAAATAGAATATTCCAAGCTCTTATCTCTCCTGTACTAAAGAGAGGCTAATTTTTCCTTTAATTATGCCCTAGAATGACTATTTATGGAAAACCTACCTAAGTGTTGAGAAGGGTCAGTAATTTGACAGCAAAGAAACTGACTAATTATATGATATTCCCTTTGCTCAAGAATACCATTTAATCTTTGGTACTCTAAAACCATGTAATTTCTTTCCCACCAACATTTTCTACTTATCCCTTTTTGTTGTTTCTTACCAATAGGAATAGGCTTTTATTATTATTATTATTATTATTATTATTATTATTATTGCATTTCTCATCAAACAGAGAAATCCTTGGAAATAGTTATGCTCCTTCAATATTTTAGAAAGAATAGGTTCATTAAGCAGATCTTGTACATTTTCTAAGTAGAACTCTTGATACCATGCCATTGATGAGGAGAGTAAGGAATCCATTTGCTCTGCCAGAAGCTTCATTAATTCTTGTAAAAAATGGCAACAGTTCAATAATACAGGGAGACACTCTGGAGTTCTACCAGGAGATAAATATAAATACTGAATTGAATATTTATGCTCAACCAAATGGGTTTAGAACTGGAAAAAAAAATATTTATGACACCACGCTTTGGACTAGGGTTTTTAAAGATACATATCAACATAAAATATATCTATGGAATATTATTGTTTCATTCATTTTCATGCTTTATTTTAGATATCTTTTTAATGATAGTCAATAGAATTAACTCATTGTTTGAACTGAATTTTATATATTTATCAGAATCACGTATGATGTAAATTGTTTTCTGTTTAAAAAGTATCAATGATTTAGACTGACTCCTTTTACAAACCTATTTTAGATTTATCAAAGACTTGTAATTCAAAAGAGCAAGTATTTAGGTCATTGCTAGGCACATTAACAGCAGCATTATCTTGCCACCAAGTGGTAGTTTTTGAATTGCATTGTAAGAGCTCATAATTTCACTAGTATGTCTTGATATTTATCCTTATTTTTTTTTGCTGAGAAACCATCAAACCCATCATGAAAGTGAAATTAACAATAGCTAATAATATGTGCTTTTCCAAAAATATTTATATTTAAAGTGTTTACGATAAAGGGACTTGATATTTAAGCCTCTCAGTTTGTTGGATTGATTCGAATTCCATTAAGTTTTAAAGTTCCAAGATACAGAAGGTGGGTAGGTGTAAGTACTCTAAGAGCATCATTAAGCACTTTGAATTTGAAGGCATAGTATCATTCTTTAATCTCTGTTAAGGATTGAATATTGTCCTTCCAAAAGATGCTATGATGTCTTACCCTCCCAGTTCAGTTCAATTTCTCAGTCATGTCCGACTCTTTGCAACCCCATGGACTGCTGTACGCCAGGCTTCCCTGGCCATCATTAATTCCAAGAGCTTGCTCAAACTCATGTCCATAGAGTCAGTGATGCCATCCAACCATCTCATCCTCTGTTATCCCCTTCTCCTCCCTCCTGCCTTCAACCTTTCCCAGCATCAGGATCTTTTCCATTGAATCAGTTCTTCACATCAGGTGGCCAAAGTATTGGAGTTTCAGTTTCAGCATCAGTCCTTCCAATGACTATTCAAGACTGATTTCCTTTAGGGTTGACTGGTTTTATCTTCTTGCAGTCCAAGGGACTCTCAAGAGTCTTCTCCAACACCACAGTTCAAAAGCACCAATTCTTTAGCATTCAGCTTTCTTTACAGTACCCCAGAATATGACTTTATTTGGAAACAGAGTCATTGCAGATCAAATTAGGTAAGATGAGGTCACCCTAGAATAGAGATATACTCTAATCCAGTACCACTGTTGGCCTTCTGAGAAGAGGGAAATTTAGATTGGATTGATACATCTGTAAACCATGGAACAGAGAGGATTGCTGTTTTCAGAGAGCACTGATGACATTGTGATTTTGGACTTGTAACCTCCAGACCTTTGAAACTACAGATTTCTATTATTTTACCACCGAGTTTGAGGTACTGAAACCATTCACCTGAGGTTGGGATTTGAAACCATCCATCCAGGACTCCAACCTGGCCAAAACCCTACTTGGGACTCAAACTCATGGTCTTTTAATTAGAATCACTCATCTGATGTCTGGATGCACAGAGGCTCAGATTCTTTGTGTCTTAGCACAGAAGGAATTCAGCCAGAGGCAAGGTGATAGGCAAAAAATAGACATTAATATAGACACTTGTAAGAGATGCAAACAGGCAGGCAAGGACGTTTTGCCCTGAGGATTGTGTGCCCTGCAATTTTATAGGCAAAGGAAAGGGTGAGGGAAAAGATTGCCTTCTTAGAGTTTTTCCTTCTTATCAGAAAGGAGAGTACCTGACCTTGTGAGGTCAAACTAGGATTATCATAGCACATAACTCAAATCAGAGGAGAAGAACATGAAAACCCACTCCAGTATTCTTGCCTGGAGAATTGCACGGATAGAGGAGCCTGACCGGCTACAGTCCATGGGATCTCAAAGAGTTGGACACCACTGAGCAACTAACACTTATTCATATCAGTAGATGGGTGGTGACATTTTTCTTCCACCTAATGGTCTGGGGCATATTTTTTCCTTTTATTTATGGCTTTATAGTTAAGCTTGCTTCATTCCATGGCTTTCTTGAGTGTTCATTAACTTAGAATAGTCTTCCAAAGTTTCCACTGTTTCCTTCTCTATCCGTAGTTCCCTACTGGAACTTCTACAGCTACCTGTATAACTACCCTATTCTGTCTATGGCAGTCTCAGATTTATAGAAATGCATAGTTTTAACTGACTTCCTCAAACAAGAAACACCATTACTGAATTCTTAGTTCATGCACTGTTACCTAGGGGTTAAAAAAAAAAATCGAAAGAGTTTTAGAGAAGTGAATATCAGGGTAAAACTGAGAGTGAACAGACAACAAAAATAACAAAACGACTGAGGTAGCGATCTAAGCTGACCGGTTTGCTTTATCCAGTAGAAAAATAAACTTCTCATATCTTTTGTCCAAGAGGTAGTTTTGCAAATTGCAATTAGACTCTTAACCCTCCTCCCACAGAGCCTGAGAAATAGGAAGACTGCCTTCCTTAATGAGGGTTTTTCTAAGAGAAAGTTCTCAGGTCTGCAAGGAAGGTAGCCTTGGGATTCAAAAACTTGGAAGAGGCTTTTAAAATGATTAATATCTCAAAGGGGCAGAAAAAAATTGTGAAAAATTGCAAGTACATTTATTATTTTCTAAATAAATGTTCCAAGAAAGAGGAAGACCTCTGTGGTTAAGCCTGGGTGAGAGAGAAATCAGGGATCTAGAGCCACAAAGAAGCCTTTGCCAAGTCTCGTTAAGCTGAGGGAAATGTGAAGGTCTTATTTTCATACCAGAGAGGAAGAAATTTTCCTCTATCTTTCTAGGTTCTTCTGGTTGGTTTAATAATTAAACTGACATGATACAGAGTAACAAGAGGAATTCACACAGACGTTTAATACCCTGTATACCTGAGAGAGATCCAGAAAAACGAATGAGTAGCCAAAATGGCTGAAACCCTTACCGTAGATACCACCTTCTGCTAAAAACAAATGAGAATGTTGGAGGTAATGGTTGGGTCTTCAAAGGAGAGAAAGGTGACTGAAATGAAAGCTGAAAAGCAGACATTTGATAAATATTTGCTTGGCTTTACAGAGACAGTAGGACACAGAGGAATTTTAACAGACTTTGCTAGGTTCCTGCCTGTTTATATGCTTAGTTCTTACTGCAGTTACCTTTGGTGATGGCTGTCTTCCTGGATCAGGCCCTCTATTTGCATTCTTCAGGCAGTTAAGGGGAAGATCAAAGGTTCTTCTTGAGTCTTCTGGGCCTTGTTTTCAGCTTAAGAAAATCCACATGTCAAAGACATGCTGTTGCTGTTGTTGAGTCGCTAAGTCATGTCCAGCTCTTTGTGACCCCATGGGCTGCAGCATGCCAGACTTCCCAGTCCTTCATTATCTCCTGGAGTTTGCTCAAACTCATGTCCATTGAGTTGGTGATTCCATCCAACCATCTTACCTTCTGTCTCCCTCTTCTCCTCCTGCCCTCAATCTTTCTCAGCATCACGATCTTTTCCGATGAGTTGCCTCTTTGTATCAGGTGGCCAGAGTGTTGGAGCTTCAGTACTTAGGATGGTGGCAGGTTCTGCTGCCTCACTCCTTATTCCCATATCTCCTTATGGTTAATTATCTTCATGCCTGATAGGGGTATGGGTATCATTCTCAAGATTTTCTTCTCACTCAGGTTCAGTCCCAAAGCCTTTGGTTTTTATCACCCAAATGCTCACACAATCTTTCCCTTTCAGACTAACCTTGGATTCTCTGTCATTGGTCAAGTACCCTCTCATGCTCTGGCCTAGACCATGGTAATAGCCTCTTACTAATACTTTTCTCTATCTACTTTCTCATTATAGTAATCATTTTAGAATTTAGACTTGTTTCTTGTCATTTGGCTGCTTGAAAACTGTCATTAATTCATCATTATCCAAAGGTACAAAATCCAAGCTTTGAGGGACTCCATTAACATTGGAATATTTATGTTCATTCCTTGCAAGACAAATGCTGTCAGCTGTGTAAGAGAAAGCAACCGGATGCAGACTGACTTGATAGGATTGCATTGCAGTTAATCCGTGCTGATAACTAACTTCATGAAATTGAGTGAGTTTTACAGTATCTAGTAACAGGACCACTTTATCAGTCTATCTAGTTAAATTAGAGAAC
Source organism: Antilocapra americana (assembly GCA_007570785.1). Lineage (NCBI taxonomy): Eukaryota > Metazoa > Chordata > Mammalia > Artiodactyla > Antilocapridae > Antilocapra > Antilocapra americana. The sequence goes on from ML661902.1 coordinate 14,138,637, forward strand.
AGGACTTACGGCTCTCCAATCCACAATTTATTTTCATGAAAGGGATTGGCAGCACAAATACTTCCTTCTTTGATCTTGTCTCCTGAAGATACAGGGAGGCACAACACCAGGGAGATTATATTAATATATACAATATATTAAGTGAAGGAGGTCAGGCAGAGAAAGACAAATATTATATGATGTCACTTACATGCAGAATCTAAAAAATGCTACAAATGAATATATTTCTATATACAATATAATTGATTATAGTAATATCGATATATAATTATATTAGTTATAATTCATATTATAAATTTACGATCATGTATAATATAATTATAATTATATAATATACAATATTGTATTTATAATTATATAATATATTAATACATAATTATTAATTACACAGTAATATAAATATAATTATAATATATTGTATGTATTAACATGTACAATAATTTCAGGGGCTCTACTTTTTTTCTTAAAATATTTGTAAAGAAAAATAATAAAAAGGTTCATAAGGCTATTTTCTTGCATTCTAATTACCTAGGCCAATAAAGGTGTTATCTTTACTATTGCCTAGGGTATTTGTGTGAGAATTTTTGATAAGAGAAAGGAAGAGAAAATAAAGTTCATAATGCTCACTTGCCAAGACACCTATTCTGGAAGTTGATCTCATGGGTAAATTTAGTTTAAAGTTGTTAATATCAATTTATAATAATAATTTTCTAGAAGTTATTTTGAAATATGGCACAACAGGTTTTTGACACTAAGAAGATGGTGTAAAGAGAGGAAAAAATACTAAAAGCTAACTTTGGAGTCATAACAGAACAAAAAGTCAGAATTATGCATCTATTAGCTCAATTTTCTATTCCAATTAAAGTAAAATTTAATTACTTTTATTTAGTAACTTAGGGATATTTAATTCAGAATATATAAACACCACATGTTTCCCAAATTGTGATTGTATCAGAACACTGTCAATGTATTTTTAAATCATTATCAATTAGAAATTGTTTAAGGAAATGTATGCAGTGCTTTAACAACCAGAAAAATATCCATTATAGCCTTTGCATAATTATAGTTTTAACAATATCTCCAGGGGCTGTTAGTACCCCTGATATTAAAGCAATTTTGAATCATGTATTAAAGTTTTCATTGTGATTTTAGAATAGCCAGGATATTTTGTCTGTTTGCTTATTTTTTTTTTTACTTTCTTGGGAAAATTTTAATTTCGTTAATGTAGCCACTTCAGATTAGTAATGTCTATAGATGGCATCTTCCACAAAATATATGGTTCCTTATATGTATATTATAAAGACACAATATAATAGTAAACACTTTAGGGCAGTGTGTAAATATAATTACAATAACTGCATTCTCATTTACCTTTGATAATGTGTCCCCTAAGAATAAATAAAAATGTTTTACATGCAGAAAGAATATTATGCCAAATATTCTCATATTTTCCTTTATGATAGGTTTTATTCTATTAGTAGGACAGAAGAGAAAATAATACTGTACAATTAAGACTTGATAAAATTACATAGAAAATTAGCATCATTATCTTTTCTCATATTTTCTTGTGATTATTTGATATAAAACATTAATTTCCTAAATCAATTTAAGATAATAAAAATGCAATCTAAAGGTAATATATAAGCAAGACTCATGTAAAGTAGTATGTGAATTACATGTTGTAAAGTCTTATTAATTTGCTGCAAGTGGACTGCACATTCAGCTTTGAATACTCAAACAGTAACACAAATATGTGAACGTGATCAATTTCAAATAATCCATTTCTCAGCACAAACAGCACTATTCCTACAACAGAAACCAGAAGCTTTAAGAAATCTGAGTGAGCTAATGAAAGATGCAATAAACAATACTTTTCAAGTAATTAAATAATGAATTTTACATGGTTGTTTCTGACAGTTGCAGTAGTAACAAGAACTTAAATAATATTTTTATGTGTCAAGCACTGTCTCAAGTTCTTTATATATTTTTATTCATTTAATTCCATGATAGTTCTGTGGAATAAGTTCTATTAATATTTTCATTTATCAGATGAGAAAACTAAAAATCAGAGAGGCTCTGTAACTTTCCCAAGGCCATATAGTTGGTAAATGGTGAAACTGGAAAAATAAGCTCAGGAGCACCAAATCGTTGTTGTCATAGCTACATCAATCACTTCCTAAGATGATATAAAACTAAAGCACTATTACTGAATGGAAGAAGCATGATTTATCAGGAGCTAACAGTAATTAAGCCATTCAATTAGTTAAACATTTTTTTTTAAGTACTTATCTTTGTAAGGCACTGAATTGATCCTAGAGCCCTAGCCCAGGGGCCCATTAGTACATACAGGGCCTCTGCAAGGATTTTTAAAAGAACCTGATAACTGCAAATCTGTACCCCATCTAGTGAGAAACTGACAGAGCAAATGGCCTAGTAAATAGTGGAACATAGACCCTAAAGAAATACCCACCCTTTGATGGGCAACTTAGTTCAGTATATGAGCTGCAAAATCCTGCTGAATGGCCCTGAAATGGACATACCCTCCCCAAGCTCTGGTCTAATGAAGAATATGGATGATTAGAAGGGCAAAAACAAACTGTGGTAATAATTACAACTGAGAGAAGACCTGTACCATGTGAATTATGGCATAAGAACACATAAAAACACATCTTGGGCCAAGATGTGAAAACAAATTAAATAAAAAGGATAGGGGTATCAGCATTTGCAGCGTGACAGCAAAGACAAAGCATCAACGTTAGGGATTTCAGAAAAAGAAAAAATCAGGATGATAGCCTAAATGTAGTGAGGAGGAGGATGAAAAAGATAATTGATTTTTCTTTATTTTAAAGAGAATGGAAAATTATTAATGATGTTTAAACCTAAATTTGATTTATCTTTACACTGCCACTATAAAATATCAGCTTCTTTTTTAAAAACTGCTGCATGTCGATTTGCTCTTTTAAAATCGTAATTAATTTATTTAATTGACTGGGCCTTTGTTGCTGCCTAGGGGCTTTCTCTATTAGCAGCAAGCCGGGGCTACTCTCCAGGTACAGCGTGCAGGCTTCTCAGCGTGGTGGCTCCTCTTGTTCAGGAGCGTGGGCTCCAGGTGGGCAGTCTTAATAGCTGTGGCACATGGGTCCACAGTTGGGGCCTGTAGGCGCTAGAGCACAGGCTCAGGAGTTGCGGTGCAGGCTGAGCTGATCTGCAGCATGTGGAATCTTCCAGGACCAGTGATCGAACCCGTGTCCCCTGCAGTGGGAGGCAGATTCTTTGTCATCAGACCACCAGAGAAGTCCAAACTATTAGCTTCTTAGAAAATATTAAAAGACCCCTGGGCATGTCAGTAAGGTCATATGCAAAACACAAAACAAGACTGAAACAAAACCATAAAGAGGCTATCTGAGGTGAAGATCGTAATTTCACCATACTAATAGCCCAGATAAGCATACGAAAAAGTGGTAATTTTAAAAATGGTGAAACAACTGAAATAAAGTGCTTAATGAAGTTCAGTGTAGACTGTAGATGTGCTAAATGCTTTTTCTGTATGTATCGAGATGATCACAACTTTCATTCTTTTTGCTAACATAGTGTATCACATAAAGTGACTTGTAGACGTTAACTCACCCTTGGATTCATGGAATAAATCTCACTTGGCCATGTGTATGACTACTTTCAATACATTGTTGAATTCAGTTTGCTAATAGTGTGTTGAAGATGTTTGCATTTTTATTCCTCAAAGATACTGGCCTGTAAATTTCCTTTTCTGGTTTTGGTGCTGGGGTAATGCTGGCCTTTTAAAAAGAGTTTGGAAGTGTTCCATCTTCCCTGATCTTTTGGAAGAGTTTGAGAAAGATTAGTTTTTCTTAAAATGTTGGGTGGAATTCACCAGTGAAGTCATCTCGTCCTGGACTTTTGTTGATGGGTGGTTTTTGATTACTGACTCAATCTCTTTACTAGTAACGGGTCTGTTTATATTTTCTATTTTGTCATGATTGATTCCTGATAGGTTGTATATTTCTAGGAATTTATTCACTTTTTTCTAGAATGTCCCAGTTTCTTGGCCTATAACTGTTCATGGTATTCTCTTATAGTTATATTTCTGATATCAGTTGTAATAACTCTCTACCTTCATTTCTAATTTTATTGGGCAATTTTTTTTGATGAGTTTGGCTAATTATCAACTTTATCTTTTCAAAGAAACATTCCCTTAGTTTAGTTGGTCTTTTCTATTGTCTTTAGTTTCCATTTATTTATGCTTTAATCTTTCATTTCCTTTCTTCTACTAACTGTGGGGTTTGTTCTACTTTTCCTAACTCCTGGAGATATAAAGTTAGGTTGTTTTTTTTTGAAGCTTTTCTTGTTCTTGTGAGGTTGGCATATATTGCTATGAATTTTCCTCTTAAAACTGTTACCATAAATTTTGGTATATTTCCATTTTTATTTGTCTCTTCCTTTTTTATTTATCTTTTGAATTTTTTTCTGACCTGTTGGTGGTACAGAAGCATGTTGTTTAATTTCCACATATTTCTGAATTTCCAGAATGAATTTCTAATTTCACACCATTATGGTCAGAAAAGATGCTTGATATGAGATGCTTATAAGTGGCAATATATAACAAGCCCACAGTTAGCATACTCTATGGTGAAAAGCTGAGGGCTTTTCCTCTAAGATCAGGGACAAGGACAGGATGTTTAATCTAGTCATTTCTATTCAACTTAGTATTAGGAGTCCTAGTCAGACCAATTAGACAAGAAACATTAGAAAAAAAGAAGGGGGTATCCAGATGGAAAGAAAGAATTTTCACTATTTTCAGATGGTACAACATTATATAGAGAAAACTAAAGATTCCATCATTAGAACTAATAAATTCAATGAAGTTTCAGGATACAAAATAAATATGCAAAAATCAGTTGCCTTTCTATATATGAATAACAAACTATCAGAAAGATAATTAAGAAAATAATTGCATCAGAAAGAATAAAATGCCTGGAAATAAATTTAAGACAATGAAAGAGCTATATATTAAAAAATGGAAGACACAAATAAATGGAAAAATATTCTGTCCTTATGACTTGGAAGAATTAATAGTATTAAAATGCCCATACTACCCAAAGCAATCTACAGATTCCTCAAATTTTCACAGGACTGCAGTTGCAGAAGAGAACATGTTTCTTCTCTAATTTAGTTATCTAGTTCCACTTTAAAGTCTACCTGTCTACGTAAGATCTACATTTTTAAAAATGTACATAAAACAGGGGAGAGAAGAAACACAAGGATTAATTTGTCATTCATATGGTAAAATATTTTCTCAGGAGATAGAGAACTTAGTTACACCAAGTATTCGGAGGGAAAAAGACTTGATTTGGCAACACAGACCTGATTTTGTTTCATGACTTTGTAACTCAGTTAGCTGTGTGCTCTCTGTACAGTTACTAAAATTTATTCAATGTCAGTTTAACATTTGTAAACATATAAGGAGATTCAATTTTAACAATTGTATTGAGGATTACTGAACATGACATCTAAAGTGCCTAGCATCAATTCTACTCAGATGGACCGAACTGGAGCCCATTATCCAGAGTGAAGTAAGCCAGAAGCAAAAACAACAATACAGTATATTAACACATATATATGGAATTTAGAAAGACAGTAACGAGAACCCAACATGCGAGACAGTGAAAGGAACGCAGATGTATAGAATTGACTCGTGGACTCTGTGGATGAGGGAAAGGGTGGGATGATATGGGAGAATGGCATTGAAACATGTTAATTATCATATGTCTAATCAATCACCAGCCCCGAGAAT
>ML661902.1:14144545-14358105 GCA_007570785.1 Antilocapra americana
CAGTATATTAACACATATATATGGAATTTAGAAAGACAGTAACGAGAACCCAACATGCGAGACAGTGAAAGGAACGCAGATGTATAGAATTGACTCGTGGACTCTGTGGATGAGGGAAAGGGTGGGATGATATGGGAGAATGGCATTGAAACATGTTAATTATCATATGTCTAATCAATCGCCAGCCCAGGATTTATTCTCGGGGCTGGTGCATCGAGATTTCCCGGGGGGAGGGAGGAGGGAGGGGGGAGGGAGGGGTTTCTGGAGGGGGAGCATATGTAAACCCATAGTGATATCATGGCATTGTATGGCAAAAACAATAAAAGGGAGAAAAAAAATAAAAAATAAAAAATAAAAATAAATAAAATAAATAAATAAATAAATAAAATTTAAAAAAAGAAGGCACTTAAGGGATGGTTGGGAAGATCCCCTGGAGAAGGAAATGGCAATCCACACCAATATTCTTGCTGAGAAATCCCAGAGACAGAAGAACCTGGCAGGCTACAGTCCATGGGATCACAAAGAGTCAGACATGACTGAATGACTAACACTATTAGAGATGGTAGATACTACTAAATATTTTTTTTTTGGCTACCCTGGTGGCTCAGATGGTAAAGAGTCTGCCTCTAGTGAGGGAGACCCAGGTTTGATTCCTGGGTCAGGAAGATCCCCTGGAGAAGGAAATGGCAACCCAATCCAGTGTTCTTGCTTGGGAAATCCCATGGACAGAGGAGCCTGGTGGGCTACAGTCCATGTACAAGAGTTGGAAACAACTTAGTGACTAAACTACCACCAATACCATAGATCAAGAAGAAAGAGAAAAGTCTTCTTGATAGGTCTATCAGGTAATAAAAAGTTCAAAAATCTAACCATAATATATTTTTGGAAAAAAATAATTTTTCCTCATGCATTTACTCAGTCCTACATAATTAATCCTCATTCTGTGATATCAGGCAACCTATTACTCTGAGTGATAGTAGCTTATTTTAAAATGTAGCAGAAGTAATATAGTTGTAAGAATTGTAAAAACTGAGTGAAGAAAGTCTGTCATTTATGTGTCTTTTCTAAAAATGATTACAGGCAAGATAAATTCAGCCTGTACCTGTGCTTAGTCACTCAGTCAGGTCTTAAGTGACTCTTTGCAGTCCTTTGGACTGTAGCCCACCAGACTCCTCTGTCCATGGCACATAAAGTCATTCTAGAATGACAAGATAATTTTCATATGTTGGCAGAATACATTACTTTTCCTTAAGACCATATTCAGTCAGTCAGTTCAGTTGTGTCCGACTCTTTGTGACCCCAGAGATGGCAGCATGGAGAAGTAAATGGCCTGGCATCTAGATGATGAATAAAACCAAAAATTTCCACTACCTAAACTCCTGGAGCTTGCTCCAACTCATGTCCATCAAGTCAGTGATGCCATCCAACCATCTCATCCTCTGTCATCCCCTATCCTCCTGCCTTCAATCTTTCCAAGCATCAGGGTCTTTTCCAATGAGTCAGTTCTTCCCATCAGGTGACCAAAGTATTGGAGCTTCAGCTTCAGTGTCAGTCCTTTAAATGAATATTCAGGACTGATCTCCTTTACGATTGACTGGTTTAATCTCCTTGAAGTCCAAGGGACTCTCAAGAGTCTTCTCCTGACCACAGTTCAAAAGCATCAATTGTTGGGCATTCAGCCTTCTTTATGGTCCAACTTTCACATCCATACATAACTACTGGAAAAAGCAAAGCTTTGAATAGATGGGCCTTTATCAGCAAAGTAATGTCTCTGCTTTTGAATATGCTGTCTAGGTTGATCATAGCTGTTCTTCCAAGGAGTAAGCATCTTTTAATTTCATGGCTGAAGTCACCATCTGTGGTGATTTTGGAGCCCAAGAAAAATAGAGTCCATCACTGTTTCCATTGTTTCCCCATTCATTTGCCATGAAGTGATAGGACCGGATATCATGATCATAGAATGTTGAGTTTTAAGTGAGCTTTCTTCACTCTCCTCTATCATTTATATCAAGAGGCTCTTCAGTTCCTCTTAGCTTTCTACCACAAGGATGGTGTCATCTGCATATCTGAGATTATTGATATTTCTTCAGGCAATCTTGATTCCAGCTTGTACTTCATCCAGCCTGGCACTTCACATGATGTACTCTGCACATAAGGTAAATAAGCAGGGTAACAATATACAGCCTTGATATACTTTCCCAATCTGGAAACAGTCTGTTTTTCCATGTCCAGTTCTAACTGTTGCTTCTTGACCTGCATACAGATTTCTCAGGTGATGGGTAAGGTAATCTGGTAATCCTATCTCCTTAAGAATGTTCCACAATTTATTGTGATCTATAGGGTCAAAGGATTTAGAATACTCAACGAAGCAGAAGTAGATGTTCTTCTAAAATCTTGCTTTTTCTATGGTTCAACAGATGTTAACAATTTGATCTCTAGTTCCTCTGCCTTTTCTAAATCCAGCTTAAATATCTGGAAGTTCTCAGTTCATATACTGCTGAAACCTCTTGGAGAAATTTGAACATTACTTTGCTAGTATGTGAGATGAGTGCAATTGTGTGGTAGTTTGAACATTATTTCACATTGCCTTTCTTTGGGACTGGAATGAAAACTGACCTTTTCCAGTCCTGTGGCCACTGCTGAGTTTTCCACATTTGCTGGCATATTGAGTGCAGCCCCTTCACAGCATCATCTTTTAGGATTTGAAATAGCTCAACTGAATTCCATCACCTCCACTAGCTTTGTTCATAGTGATGCTTCCTAAGGCCCACTTGACTTCACATCCCACGATGTCTGGCTCTAGGTGAGTGATCACACCATCATGGTAATCTGGGTCATTAAGATCGTTTTTGTACAATTCTTCTGTGTATTCTCACCACCTCTTCTTAATATCTTCTGTTTCTGTTAGGTCCATGCCATTTCTGTCCTTTATTGTGCCCATCTTTGCACAAAATGTACCCTTGGTGTATCTGATTTTGTGCAAAGATTTTCTTGAAGAGATCGCTAGTCTTTCCCATTCTGTTGTTTTCCTCTATTTCTTTGCACTGATCTCTGCGGAAAGCTTTCTCATCTTTCCTTGCTATTCTTTGGAACTGTATTCAGATGGATGTATCTTTCCTTTTCTCCTTTGCCTTTAGCCTCTCTTCTTTTCTCAGCTATTTTTAAGGCCTCCTCAGACAGTTATTTTGCCTTTTTGCATCTCTTTCTTGGGGATAGTTTTGATCACCACCTCCTGCACAGTGTTATGAACCTCCATCCATAGTCCTTCAGGCACTCTATCAGCTCTAATCCCTTGAATCTACTTGTCACTTCCGTAGTATAATCGTAAGGGATTTGATTTAGGTCATTTGATTTTGCTTTTCCATACTTTCTTCAATTTAAGTCTGATTTTGCAATAAGGAGTTCGCGATCTGAGCCACAGTCAGCTCCCTGTCTTGTTTTTGCTAACTATATATAGCTTCTGCCATAGTGATGATGTGGAAGTTCAAGTAAATTTTTATTAATTAGGCTTTCCAGGGCAAAAGAAACCAAATCCTTTAAATTTTAAAATATACATGTTTATTCTATACAAATGTTTCAAAATGAATGATGGTGTTAGTAGCTTTGGAAAGAAGACATTCTGAAAAGCCTAGTATATTTCATGTATTCCAAGTTTAGCTTCTTTCTGTATATTCAAATTGAATTCTTATGAGCCTCTCTTTCAGGTTTATAGATGCATTTATTCTTTATTAGCTGATCAGAATAAGGACTTCTTTAATGTTAAGAAACTTTATAATTGAATGTGTTATATCTTAGGAAAAGATTTCATGTTAATATAACATTAGCACAAGAGATAAAGCCTCTTTTATTTTACAGATAAAATACTTAAGTTCATAAAGAACTTTGCAACTTCTCTTTTACAACTTTTTCCCTAGATGAAAAAAAAAAAATCAGACACAAAAAATACATGAAAACAATTCCTGTGTGGTGCAGTGGATGGAAAAAAAAAATCCAAAAACCTCTCCATTAGGCAGACCTTTAAGAAATGGTAATTTCTTATCCTAATAAAAATATGTACATATTTTACTCTTTCTTCAGTTATGAGACATACTGGCCCCTGTGGGCTGCTACTTCCTTTTCCACTTAACTGTGATTCTAACTTTGTGACCTCCCTCACTTCCCTGCCTGCCATGGAATTCCTTAAACAAAAGAAACACTAGCAGGCATCCGAAAGTTCATTATTCTATTTCACCATTTGAAGCTTTCACAGATTTTTCATACTGAAATAGTGGCATCCCAGGTAGTATGCCAGTTGCAAACTAAAATGGCAGGGGTCCAACTAGAACCAGATATACAAGGCTTTTACTCTGGAGGGAAAACATTCTGCCATGAACTCCAAGACCAAATCAGACTAAATATTTCAGATTCCTATTTGAAAGATAATAAACAGAATAATGAGGAATTGATCATCTTTTTAATCAGTTTTTGGTTATTATTGGTGTTTATTTTTTAAATTTTCTATCTTCTGAAAGGTAAAAGACACCTTAGTCATTAGATATTAACAAATAGGAGTTCTGAAAACAAAGGCATTCTGCCACAAATCAGAAGAATTCACTGATCAGGAAAGGGCAGAGGTTTCAGAGCTGCACTCATTAATTTTCTTGATCCATGAGCTGCTTCCTAATCGAGTGAGTGTAACATCTCAGTAGGATTTTCATAGAAGTCAGTTATAACTCTCAGAATGTTAAAAACATAATGCTCAAGGGAAAAAATTCTTATGTCAAAATTTCATTTACTTAATGAGGGAACCAGCAGGATGCATGCCCAGTCCAAAAATGATTTGAGAATGGACATTTTGTATAGTTCATGAAGAAAAGGGAAAAGTTTCTAAAAACTGATTTTTGATAAACATTTGAGGTTACCATCTCTGTTGAGCACAAAAAAATCGTGCTTTATCAGATTTATATGATTATAAAGTATTCAAGCTGCAACATCGAAGTTTCATTCCTCCGGAGAGGGAGACGGCCTCATTCACTCAGGCAGCCTTGTTAGAAAATGATCTCATATATATAGTCTTTAAAGATTAGTCATTTTTTAACCTAATATTTAAATTTTATTAACATACACAAATAGATAAATTTCCTTTTAATATGGAAAATAATCATGCACCCCCAATTCATGCATGATAAAAGTATAGTAAGAACCCATTAATTCACAGCCTAGGTAGGTATTGCTTAGTCACTAAGTCATGTCTGACTCTTTGTGACCCCGTGGACTATAACCCGCCAGGTTCATCTGTCCATGGGATTTTCCAGGCAAGAATACTGAAGTGGGTAGCCATTTCCTTCTTCAAGGGATCTTTCCAACCCAGGAATCAAACCCATGTCACCTGCATTGGCAGAGGATTATTTACCTCTGATCACTAGTGAAGCCCAAGTTAAGTATTAAGAAATTGCAAAATACTTATATTATTTAATCCTTTGTTCATACAAATCACTATCCAAACTCTCTTCTTACCCAGAGGAAACTAATCACCAGAATGTTGTGTTTATAATTTTTTGGTTATATTTTTTGTACAAATGTATACATGCCCAGCCATATACTGTTTGGTTCTATATAATTTTCTCTTTATATTTAATGGTATTATTTTCTTTTCTGACTGAATAGGAAATGTATTCATTTTGATGCATGCAACTGTATTTCATTAATGTTCACTGTACAAACAAACGTGCTGCAAACTATTTGTCCATTTCAATATTGATGGAAACAAAATGTTTTCAGTTTTGGGGCATATTGGGTATATTGAAGATATTCATTTCTTGGTACACAAGCCTGTTAATCAAGGAGTATAATTCATAGGTTGCTTACCTTCTCAATTTTACAAGATAATATAAAAATGGTAGTCCAAATAATCAGATTTTTTAATTCACAAAGTGAGCATTTGAGCATTGTTTTTATTTATTCCACATCTTCGCATGATAATCTTGTTACACATGTAGAAGAAAATATATGAAAATGTCAATACTCTTTAATGATCACCAGGAAAGTACATACGGTAAAATACCTCGAGTTTATTACTTGTTGCAGTGGGAGCTGTGGAGTGCATTAGGAAGAGGACATTAGAAGAATCCTATTATAGTGTTTAGGCTCTGGTTGGGAAATTTGGGGAGGGTGCTAGAGAAGCAGAGGCTCATTCTGTCAGAAAGTGGCACAGTCGCATGGTGGGGCACCTCAATAATTCTTTTCTCTAAGAAAGCAGACCAAAATGAGGATAGAGCTGTAATTGGTGAAGACACTTAAAATGCGGGACCCTTAGTTTTTTGTGAATTTTCTAGTGACCTTGTTTTTGTCTCATTGTATCATAATCTTAAAGTAATCTCACTTGATACAGCTATTTTGTCACATTATTGCATTCAATAGTAGAGCGAAGTGATTAAGCTGAAAGCATTAAATCATTTTATAATAACATCAAGGCTTAGCTATGAGCATTAGATTACATTCTGGACAGCAGAGGCTGCTTTTTCTTTTTCTTTTTTCCTTTTTTTCAATAAAACTATCACCTAGCCTAGGAAGAGAGAAATGGAATTATGCAGCTATGAGGTTCTTATATCAAACATAAGGTGGTGTAATAGCACTTAAAAGTAAAATGTGATATATTAAAGCTGTATATAAGTCCTAAAGCAGCTTTTAAGAGAACAAAACTAATAAGTCAACAAAGGAGATAAAATAGGATTGAAAAAGAGTACTAAATTTGTTAAAATAAGGCAGAAAAAGAAGAAAAATGGAACAAGAACAGATGCTACACAGAGAAAACAAACAGGAAAAATGGTAGGTCAAAACCCAGCAATATCCATAATCAAAATTAAGTGAATGAGCTAAGTACTCAAATTAAGAGAGATAATTTATTCTAATGTATAAAATAAAAAAAAATATGGCCCAACTACATGCTGCCTATAAGAAAACCACATTAAATATACAATCAGAAAAGGTAAAAAGTAAGCTAATAGAAAAATACACCATCTTTCAAAAAAAATAGTGGTAATGCTACTAGTATCAACATAGATTTCAGAACAAAGTATAAAGAGAGAAATTGCATGATGGTAAGAGGATCAATTTATCAAAAAACAAAAACAAAAAACCTCGGACCATCCTAGGTGTTTCTGCACTAAATGATAAAGATTCACAATACTTAAGCACAAACTAATTAAATTAAAAGAAGACAAATCCACAATAGTACTTGCAGATTTCAAAACTCCTCTCTCAAGAATAGAGAACAAATAGATAAACCAGTAAGGGTTGAAAACATTGAACAACACTATTAAACAAGTTAATCAAATTGACATTTATAGAACACTTCACCCAATAATAGCAAAGTGCACATTCTTCTCCAGTGCACATAGAACATTCATCAAGAACATTCACTATATTCTTTGCCATAAAAGAAAACTCAATAAATTCCAAAGTATTCAAGTCTACCAAGTAAGTTCTGTGACCATGAAGGAGCTAAATTAAAGATTATAAATTGAAGGATATATTTAAAACCCCCAAATATTTGGAATTAAGTAGCATAACTCTAAATAACACACAGGTCAAAGGAGAAATCAAAAGAGAGTAAGAAATATTTTTAAATTGGTGAAAATGAGAATACAACATACTTAATTTATTGGATGCAGCAGTTAAACTTAAAAGGGAATCTATTGCATTAAACATCTAAATTGGAATAAAACAAAGCTTTCAAATCAATGTGTTTAGATATTAATTACCTTGAGAAACTAGAGAAATAAGAGCAGATGAACCACAAAGTAAGCAAATAAAAGGAAATAAAAAACATCAAAGTAGAAATCAGCAATAAAGAAAACAACAACAAAAAGACTCAATGAAAACTGAAGTTAGTTATTTTTTTTTCTTCAGAAAATTAATATAACCAGCTAACCAGGAGAGAGAGAAGACATAAAACTATCAGAAATCAGTGATGTCACTTAATGCACCAAAAATACAAACTGCTTAGAGGCATTTTAAGGCAAAAAAAAAAAAAAAATCTGAGGACTGTTCACTGAAAACTAGAAAACTTTGCTTAAAGACATTACAGGAAACCTAAGTAAACAGTGAGATGCAATGTTTATGTATCAGGAAACCAAGATATATTTGTTATTTCAATTCTCCCTAAAATAAGCTATAGATTCAACACAATCCCAGTCAAAATTCCAGTAGACGTTTTGTGGAAATCCATCCACTGAAATTCGTATTGAAGTACAAAGGACCAGAGTAACTGTCATGGTTAAGTTTGTATGTCACTTTGAACAGACCACAGAGTGCTTGCTATCTTGTCAAACATTATTCAGGATGTTTTTGTGAAGGCGTTTTTTAATGAGACTGAGATTTAAATTGTTGGACGGAAAATAAGAGATGACCCTCCTTAATGTGTGTAAGCCTCATCCAGTCAGTTGAAGATCTGAAGAGAGCCCTCTCTCCAGGTAAGAGAAGATTCTCCTGACTGCCTTAGTAATGGGACACTACTTGTATTCCTGCCTTAGAACTCAACCTGAAACACTGGTCCTTTTCGGGTATCAAGCCTGCCAGCCTTGGATTTGATATGGACGCAGCATGCAGATCTTGGGACTCGTCAGGACACACACACCCTGCTCAGTCTGTTTCCCTAAAGAACCCTAATACAGTAGCCAAAAGAGCGTTCATAAAATGGCAAGGTTGGAAGGGTGTTATTCAAAGTTTCAGTAATCAATAGTATGCGGTACTGGTATAAAGGTAGAAAACTAAATTAATATAGACTTCAAAGCTAGACCTCATAGTTCAGAGTATAGAGTTCACAACTAGATCCATACATGTGTGGTCAGTTTACACCCATCAAAAGCACAAAAGCACTTTGGTAGACAAAGAATAGTCTTTTCAACAAACTGCGCACAACCCATAACTATGTAACTTCTAGAACAAAATAAAATAGGAAATTTTGTGAAATTTTTTTAAGGCAGAAAATTTATTTCATGTGACACAAAACCCATAATCACTAAAAGAAAATGGATAAATGTTGTTCTTCAAAAATATTAGCTCTTGTGCCTCAAAATACACTGTTAAGAACATGAAAAGCAAACTACAGAATTTGAGAGAATATTTGTAAGTATTAAGTGTGATAAAATATTGGTTTGGCTGAAAAGTCTGTTTAGATTTTTCTGTGAAATGTTGCAGAAAAAAACCAAATGAGCTTTATAGCCAGCTCAATACATATATTCATAATATATGAAGATTTCTGAAAATTCAACTATAAGAAAGCAAAAAGCAGTATTTTAAATGAGCAGATGATTTGTCAGATACTTTGCCAAAGAAGATATACAGATGACAAATGAGCACAGGAATATTTAAAAATCAGTCATTAGATAATGCCAATTATGCCACAATGAGGTTTAATTTTATGTTATCAATGAAAAAAATTAGTAACATCCTCTCACAAAGTTCCAAGAACTGTTCTGCCCATTAGAGCCTAAAGCACAGTTATATAAAGTTTTGAAAGAAGGGGCTATACATTAAGTGACATATTATTGACAGCTTGCACAATCCAGGTCTTCACGTACAAAGCAAGTAGTAGGTCCTGGGTCATTGTGGCTCCTTACAAGATTAAGCAAGAAGATTATCTCCTAAGGAGTCACCTTGTCGATGCTGGAGAATGTTGTTCTTTATGGATGAACAAGTATTTTTGCTGAGATGACAAAGTTTGGTCAATGCATGATGCAGATACACAAGGCACAGTAGAGGGGAGAGAGGAGGCCACAGAGCAGAAAAAAAAAAAAAAACTTGTATAAGTTTTGTTTGATTTGTCTCTCATTAGCATCTGTTAAAATCGTTTAAATTCTAAATAACAGCAACAGCAACAAAATACCAAGTGTGTAAGGATATTGTACAACAAGAACGCCTAAAATAGTATGATTGCTTTGGAGTAAGGGATAAGGTAACAGTTTGGAGTGTCATAAAAGATAAACCTAAGATTACCACGTGACTCTGGCATTGTATTACAAGATGTTTACTCAAGTAATAGGAAAGAATGTTCCCACATGAAGATTGCTATGCAGAATCTTACAGAATTTATTTGTAATAGTTTAGAATTATAAGCAACATATGTTTCCTTCAGCTGATGAATGGACAAACAAAATGTGCTTTATATTTATGACGAAGTAATACCCAGTCATAAAGTGCCACAAAAACATTGGTGCGTGTAGCAGTATGAATCAGTTTCAAGATAGTTGAGCTGAGTGAAAGGAACCAGACCCATTCTCCCAAAATAAAGAGTGCATACTAATGATTCTATTTGTGTAACATTCTTGGAAATGTAAACCGATATATTAATATAATAACATAAAGTAGGACTGTGGTTAACTGAGGACTGGTGTAGAGAGTTTGAGGCAGGTGGGTATAGAGATGAAGAGTGGCAGGGTGAACAGAGGCATTACAAAGGGCATTAGGAAACTTTTGGAGGTGATGGATAGCTTCATTATCTTGATTGTGGTAATGATGTCGTATGTTTACTAATTCATCAAACTTACCAAATTGTGCACATTAAATATGTACATGTCAACTCTATTTCAGTAAAGCTTTTAAAATTTCTATTTCAGTAAAGCTTTTAAAAATTTGTCTTATATGACAAATGAAGTAGAGTATCCTAAATGGCTAATGAAATAGAGCATCACTCATGTATGTATCAGCTTTAGGTTTTTTCAATTCTCTGAGAGACCAGCTCTGTCTTTTGACTTTGTCTGGCTGTAGGACCAATAGACTGTTTCCCTTTAGAACTAGAACGGCCCCAATTATTTTTTCCACGCTTTATTGAGGTATAATTGACAAGCGAAATCGCAAATGTTAGTGCACACAAGGGATGATTTGATATACACATATATTATGAAACCATCGCCACACATCAATTAACACATCCCCTGCCTCACATTGTTACCTCTGGTGTCTGTGTGGTGAGAAGGCGCCACTTTCTGTATTGCTGTGCTAGGCTTTTGCCCTGAGGGAGCAACACTATCTTCTGCATTTAATTCACTCCTTTGACTTACCTTTTACTTTCTAGAATGGGGTACATTGGTTTTTTGTAGGGCTTTAGTGTGTTTGTTTATTTCTCTTGGATGTTTTGCTTATAAGTTCTTAAAAGCTTGGCAATACATTTATATTTGTTATAGTTTATCCAACTCCTGGGCTTCCCTGGTGGCTGAGCAGTAAAGAATCCTCCTGTCAATACAGGAGATGTGGGTTTGGTCTCTGGGTTGGGAAGATCCGCTGGAGAAGCAAATGGCAACTCACTCTAGTATTCTTGCCTGGGAAATACCATAGTCCATGAGGTCGAAAGGGTCAGACACACCTTAGCACTTGAACAACAGCATCCAACTCCTAAATGTTTTGCTTTTCATAATATCCAGAATACTATATTATCATAAATTTATGTCCTAGAAAGAGTTGAGTGTGTGTATGTATAAAATGCTGAAGACATAAGTTTGTGTGGTTCTCCTGGAACCCTGGAAGAACAAGAGAGGAATACTGACATCGTCAAAGGATTCATACAAATTTCAAATGTATAACGGCACATATTTTCATATGAGATTATTTACAAATCGATCATAGAGATTATGTTAAGAAATACTTTTTTTTTTCTTTTTAGCTGAAAGATGGGAATCCACAGAGGCTGGCATGGAAGAAAAGATTAAGAACACAATTATTCTAGATCATAAAGTGGTGTGAGAGATAGAGGGAGCCAGGGAGGGAGATAGAGATTGAGAGGGATTAAGAGGTTTAAAAACTAGGAAATCTGTGAAAAAGCAGATACTCAGAAACAGAAGAATCTAAATCATGGTATTATGGAATGTTTTGAATCTCAGGTGCAAGATTTAACACACTAAATGTAAACTGGTAAAATTACATGTCAAATGTCAAATTCAATTTTCCTTCTGTAAATTGGCACTGTTGATCATGCTTAGTATATACTTGTCTTGTGGTGAATTAAGTGAGCCAAGGCAGTGACTTTCAAATGCTTTGCCCATGCCCTACGGTATGGAGTGCATTCTATCAGGAATGGAAATACATGCCACAAGTGCACACACGTGTGCACACACACACAGACAGAATACAAAATCGAAACAAAAGTTACATGAAGAATAATGCTTAATCTTCTGAAAGCAATGGGCTCAGAAATTATATGTATTTTCATACTATTCTCTTAGAAACTTCCCTGGTAGTTCAGCTGGTAAAGAGTCTACCTGCAGATGGGAGACCTGGGTTTGATCCCTGGGTTGGGAAGATCCCCAGGAGAAGGGAAAGGTTACACACTCCAGTATTCTGGACTGGAGAATTCCATGGACTGTCTAGACCATGGGGTCGCAAAGAGTTGTACACAATTGAGCAACTTTCACTTTCATTCTGTTAGAAAGTGTTGTTTGAGATGCTAAGATGAATCCATGGTTCACTAGAGGTTATAAACCTCAGTTTTAAAGGCATAAAGTACTGATCACAGTACCTGATTTATCCCAAGGAATTTTCCACAAAGTTTTCTATCTTAGTTGTACCATATTTTTCATTCTTTTAACCTTTGTTTCTTGTCTTTTATTAAAAAGTTGAAGTATAATTTATAATATTAAGTTAATTGCAGATGTACAATATGGTAACAATATTTTTATAGATCATATTCCCTTTAAAGATGTTATAAGATAATGGCTATAATTCCCTTCACTGTATAATATATTATTTTTTATTTTAAAAAACTTCTTAAAATTCAATTTCTATTTTCTACTGCAGTATCAGTTCAGTTCAGTCACTCAGTCATGTCCAACTCTTTGTAACCCCATGGACTGCAGCATGCCAGGCTTCCCTGTCAATCAACAGCTCCTGGAGCTTACTCAAACTCATGTCCATAGTTGCTATACAACGTCGACTTTTCAGTTCTACAACCACTGTATTAACTTATACATATATCTGTACCCGTTGTTTTTCAGATTCCTTTGCCATGAAGGTTATGACAGAATGTTAGGTAGAGTGTCCTGGCCTATCTCAAAGGTCCTCCCTGATTACCTGTTTTATATGTGTGTTTCTGATAGTCACAGCCTGTTAATTTATCCCTCCCAACTTCCCCTTTGGGTAACTACGTTACTTTTCTAAGTCTGTGAGCCTGTTTTTGTTCAGTACGTTTGTCCGTTTGTATCAGGTTTCAGAGTCCTCCTATAAATGATATCAGTGATGTTTGTTTTCTCTGTCTGGCTTACCTGATTTAGGGTGATAGTCCCCTGGTCCATCCATGATGCTGCAAGTGCCACAAACTTCATTCTTCTTTCTGGCTGAGTACTGGTGTATCGAGTGTATGTAACATCTTTCTGCATTCATCTGGTGACGGACAGTTTGATTATTTCTGTCTTGGGTATTGCAATGACTTTTGAGGGGTATGTGTCTTTTTGAAGGATGGTTTTATCTGAGTATATCCTCCATAGTGAGATTCCTAATTTCGGGGTACCTCTGTTTTTCATTTTTATAAGGAACTTTGCTACTTTTCTCCATAGTAGCTGTTGCAAATCCACATTCCCGCCTACAGTGTACGGTGGCTCCCTTTTCTGCCTGCCCTCTGGAGCATTCTTCCTGTGTGGATCTTGTGATGACTGGTGCCAGGGAATATCTCCTCATTATGATTGGCAGTTTTCTAATGAGCATCTTTTCAGGTCATTTTCTTCGTGACAGAAAAGTTTTGCTCTTGAAATTCGTTTCTAGAGAGTCGGAGCTGTTTTTATTTTGTTTTCCATTACCTGCCGCGGGACATTTCTTTTTTTTTTTTCTTTTTTTTCTTTTTTATTGTTTTTGCCATACATTGTCATGATATCACCATGGGTTTACATATGCTTCCCCTCCGGGACCCCCCTCCCTCCTCCCTCCCCCTCCGGGAAATCTCGCTGCACCAGCCCGGAGCATCAATCCTGGGCTGGCGATTGATTAGACATATGACAATTAACATGCTTCAATGCCCTTCTCCCATATCATCCCACCCTTACCCTCATCCACAAAGTCCACGAGTCTATTCTATACATCTGCGTTCCTTTCGCGGGACATTTCTTGAGGGAAGGGTTTCATGAGTGGCCCAGAGAACTTGTGACCTCTAAGTGCCCGGCAGTGAGGGTTTTAAAGTTGTAGTTCTGAGATATGGCCACAAGGCGGCAGCACATCTTCATGCCCCGCTCCTAACTCAGGCAACCAGAGCCATAGAAAAAGTCACTGTACAATATATTCTTGTGGCTTATCTACTTTATACATATTTCTTAATCTCATACCCCTAATTCTCCCCTGCCCTTTCCTTCTCTACACTTGTAACAAGTTTATTCTCTGTATCTGTGAGTCTGTTTCTGTATTGCTCAACTTACCGGGATATTTTTAAAATTCCACATATAAATAATAACATAGAGGATTTGTCTTTCTCTGACTTATGGCCCTAAGCATGATAACCTCTACATTCATTCGTGTCACTGAAAATGGCAGAATTTCATTCTTCTTAATGTCTGAGCAACGTTTCATTGCATATATATATATATACATATATATATATAAACACTTTATCATTGATCTGTTAATGGAAATTTAGATGGCTTCCATGTCATGACTGTTGTAAATAATACAATGAATATTGGGGCATGTGTATCTTTTTGAATTAGTATTTTTTTCTTTTTTATATATAAACCAGAAGTGCAATAGTTGGACCATAAGGTAGTTCTATTTTTAGCTTTTTGATGAACCTTCATACCGTTTTCCACAGTAGCAACACAAATTTGTATTCCCACCTACAGTGTACTACAAGCTCCCTTTTCTCCACATCCTCACCAACATTTGTTATCTTTGGTCTTTTTTATGATAACCAGTATGACAGGTTTGAGCTGATAACTCATCGTGGTTTTGGTTTGCATTTTTCTGATGACTAACGATGTTGATCATCTTTTTATGTACTTGTTGACCATCGGTATGTCTTCTTTGATCATCTTTGTTCGTATGAAGTATCTTTTTCCATCTCCTCACTTTCAATCTGCGTCTGTTTAGCTCTGATATCAGTCTTTTGTAGGCAGCATATGAATGCTGCTGCTGCTAAGTCACTTCAATCGTGTCCAACCAGGCTCCTCTGTCCCTGGGATTCTCCAGGCAAGAACACTGGAGTGGGCTGCCATTTCCTCCTCGCATGCATGCATGCATGCTAAGTCGCTTCAGTCGTGTCCGACTCTATGTGACCCTATGGACAGCAGCCCACCAGGCTCCTCTGTCCACAGGATTCTCTAGGCAAGAAGACTGGAGTGGGCTGCCGTTTCCTTCTCCAAGCATATGAATAGGTATTGTTTATTATGCAATCAGACACCTTATGTCTTTTGATCGTACCATTTAGTGCATTGGTTTTTTAAGTGATTATTGATATGTATGTACTTGCCATTGTATTACTTAATACAATGTGTTAATAGTTTTAATAGTTCTCTGTTCTTCTTGTAGGTTTTTCCTTGTGGTTTGATGACTTTAGCAGTATGCTTGTGTTCCTTCCTTTCTAGCTTTTGTATATCTATTGTAGGTTTTTGATTTGTGATTTTAATGGGTATCATATATGTTGACCTATATCTACATGTTTTAAACTAGTAGCCATTCTACATTTTTTCTTACTTCCCTCCTCCACATTTTGCATTTCTAGTGTCATATTTTACATTTTTATGCTTATCATTTAACCCTTTATTGTGGTTGTTGATTTTCCAAGATTTTTTATTTTAAAGCTTGTCCTAGCATTTATGTGGTTAATCCACAGCCTTTACTACATCTTTGCCTTCACTAGTGGTTTTTGTTTTCCTTTGCTATAAATTCTTAATTCTTGTTGTAACCCTTTTTTCCCACTTAGAGAAGACCCTTTAACATTTTTTTTTTTTAGGGTCAGTTTAGTAGTGATGAATTCTTTAAGCTTTTGCTTATTTGAGAAGTCTTTTGTTATTTTAATCTGTACTTTAACTCTGAATAATAATCTTGCTGGCCAGAAACTACCCTAGGTTTTAGGGTTTTCCCTTTGGGACTTTAAATGTGCCATGCCATTCCCTTCTGATCTATAATGTTTCTGCTGAAAAATCAGCTGATAGTTTCAAGGGAATTCTTTGTGTGTGACCTTTTGTTTTTTTTTTTTTCCTTGCTGCCTTTAGAATTCTCTTTACCTTTGACATTTTAGTTATGCTATAATTTGGTGTGGGTCTCTTTAGGTTCATCTTGTTTGGGACTCTCTGTGTTTCCTGTGAAAGTGAAAGTCACTCAGTCGTGTCCGATTCTTTGCAACCCCATGGACTATCCAGTCCGTGGAATTTTCCAGAACAGAATACTGGAGTGGGTATTTTCAGGGGATCACCCCAACGCAGGGATTGAACCCAGGTCTCCTTCATTGCAGGTGGATTCTTTACCAGCTGAGCCACCAGGGATATTTGTTTTTTTCTACAAGTTCCAGACGTTTCAAGCCATAACTGTACAAACACATTTTTTACCCCTTTCTCTCTCTTCTCCTGGGATATCTATAATGTTAATGTTGATACATTTGATTTTATCCCAGAAGTCCCTTCAGCTGTTCTCTCATTGTCTTTTTAATTTGTCTTTCTTATTGCTATGCTATTGATTTCCATCATTCTGTCTTCTAGATCAGCATGCATTCTTCTGTATCATGTAGTCTGTTTTTAATTCCTTCTAGTGTGTCTTTCATTTCCGTTATTGTGTTCTTCAGTTCTGACTGGTTCTTTTTTATGTTGTCTAGTTTCTATCAAAATCCTCATTGTGTTCATTTATTCTTTTCCATAGTTCTATTACTGTTCTTGTTACTGATGTTCAAACACTGTATCTGTTAAATTGTCTCTTTCAGAAAAGTTGTTTTTTCCAAGGGTTTTTCAGGTTCTTTCATTTGAAACAAGTTTCTCTGTCTCCTGATTTTGCTTGCTTTTCTCTGTCTCCATGACATTAGATGAAGCGTTCACCTACTGCGGTCTTGAGGTGTCCTTGTGTGGGTGCCCCTGTGTAGTCTTTGTGTGCCCAGTGGCTTTGGTGGGAGAGTTGGCTCTGAAGTGAGAAGCAGTCTTGTCTTCCCTCACAGTGCGCTGGCAGCTATCATCTTGGTGGAAGGTAGACATGACTTTTTAAATTGTCTACAGAATATTAAAAAAGACAAAGTGCTTCATATTATAAAAATTATGTTAAGCATCTGAATAAGTTTTAATAAGATTACATGCTGTTTCAATATACACTTCCTAATATTTAAAAGTACTTATTACTGAGGCAAGTGGATCAGAATTTTTTATATTTCAATTTTACTCTCTACATTAAATTATTTACCAGATGTTTTTGCCTTAAATGCTATCTGTGGAATCAAACCTGAATTTGTGGTTACTTTTAGTAACTTTATACCATCCAAATGTGTTTTATTTCTGTTTTCCCAGTGCCTACAACACAAGACATACTATAGCGTTCAATAACCTTGAATGGCTGGGCACTTTAAATAAGTCCTCAAGATAAAGGTGGTTTACAATTTTAATGTTACTAAATATTTAGAAAGAAATAGTGTAATTAATGTCCTAGGACAAGATCAATAAATAATCCATGCACAGTAGTACTAAATTCAAAGTTTCAATATGTGGCTTAATGTATTTTTCTTTGGAAATAATTGATCCCATTGGACAAAGAACTCTTCTGGAAGTGGGACAGTGTCTTTTTCATCTTTATATCTCTCTAGCACTCATCAGAGTTCCCAGAATTTATAAGACACTGAATAGAAGTATTTTAAACAACAGAATCAATAGGTTTCAAAATATATTAAATAAATGGAAAAACAACAGTTTAGAAACAACTGTATATCAGCAATCAATGATCATCAGTTATTACCAACCATTTAGTTTAGAAAGTCCACCTCTAAATATGAGTGTTAGGCAATATAGCAGATATTTTGTTGAGTTTCAGTGGGTTTTTTTTTAAATTTTGAAAATATATGCCAACTTCTTGAAATATATGAAATCATATGAAATACTTCTGGAATACAAATAAAAGAAAAATATCTAGGTTTATTAATAGAAAAAAATTATTGGGGAAGATAATAGTTGTTTGTTTCATTTTTTTAAAAATTAAAACATAATGAACCACAAAACGCAGTTACTGATTTTATGGTATATATTTGTTCCTTGTTCTTAAATGCATAGGCCTTTTTAGTTTCTAAAAGTTTCAGTTGGTTGTATCCATATTCTGCATACAATAGAATCCTTATTCACAAAATATAACAAGTGTTCTGCCATATTTTCACATGTACTTGGCAGCTGTTTTAATAACAAAAAATAGTCTAATAAAATGACTTTCTATAACTCATTTAACCACTTTAAGAAATTTTGGCATTTTTAATATAAAAACTATTAAATGCATCAAATCTGTTTCATCATCTATACAATGAAAAAATTAGTAGTATATGAACTGTGGGATTTTTTTAATATAAGGAAAATTAGATGATTCATTTAAAACACTGAGCAGAGTGCTCAGCACACAATTTGTAATGAATAAATGTGTTGACTATAATCAGTATTATTCTAGTAGTGTTTTTTTTATTAGGTAAGTCCTAAACTGCAATAAGTAAGGCAATTAAATGATACTTTTTTTTAACCCTTATGGAACAGACCAGATGGAGGTTGGTTTTCTAGATTTTGAGGTCATTCAAGGTCCACAATTTTTTCTTTTCATTATCATTATTATTAAACTTATTTTTTGCTTTACCATTCATTATGATATTGTTATCAACTATTTGACTGAAATAAATGAGGCTCACCAAGAGATAGTTGTTCTCTTCTGTTTGCAAAGAAACATAGTCTCTGGGTAGGTGGTTAAATGGGGCTTCCCTGGTAGCTCAGACAGTAAAGAATCTGCCTGCAATGCAGGAGACCCAGGTTCAATCCCTGGGTGGGGAAGATCCCTTAGAGTAGGAAATGCAACCCACCCCACTATTCTTGTCTGAAGAATCCCATGGACAGAGGAGCCTGGTGGGCTACCGTCCATGAGGTCACAGAGTCTGACACAACTGAGCAACTAACACTTTCACTTCAGGTGATTAAATGCCCAGAAGAAGGAGAGAAAAGAATAAGTGATATTAAGGAAGAAATTTATCCCTCTGAACACCAGCGAACCCAAGGATATATATATTTTACAATACTTACACCTCCTCCAAAAGAAGACAATATTAAAAGGACATCCATAGGTTACATATCCGGCTACAAACCCATGATTTCTGAGTATCGGTCAGATGTTCAGGGTTCCTCCACCAGGTGCAAGTATAAATCTTCATTTTCCAGTGACCTACAAACTAAAATGTAAGATTCCTCCACTACACACCCACCACCGACATACACTACTTGTGTAGGGTAACTTCAGTAAAATCTCCGGTTCCGAAAATATTCACTTTGAAAAAAGAAGAAAGGAGTGGGCATGTTGGGGACACAGTCACTTTTCCATTGCAACTGTTAAAACCAAAAGGGCAGGAATTATGAAGAGTCTCTAACTGGATATATGGACTTCTCCTTTATTATTAGGTTTTTTTTTTTTTTTTTTATTTTGAAAGAAAAAAACCCAAGTACAGAGAGGAGGGTGTCCTGGCGGGGAGCCAGTGAGGAATCCTACTCTCTAATTCCAAGAGCGGAAGCGGCATGAGAGGAACACCCATGCTGGGGATGACCCTAATGAAGTATTGGACTCCTCCCAGGGTAAAGAGGGCAACTGTATGAAGCGGAAGGTGGGTAGAGTCCTGCCTGAGATGTCAGAGCCCAAGAATGTGAGGGCAGTAGTCACAACAGAGATCACTTGACCTGCAAAGCTTAAAATACTTTCTTGCCCCTTATAGAGAAAAATATGATTAACTCCAGTGTCTTGACTCCATTATATCACTTTCTTCAATAAATTATACTTTTAAAACTTTTTATCAGTCTTTAAACAGAGTACTTACAGTTTTCCAAAAGCTATTTCTTATGATGGTGATATACTTTCCTATATAATCATGTGATAAACTCTTACTACTTTTTGAGATTCAGCTTAATTATCACTTAGACTGAAGCATTTTTTGATCACTTCCAGCCCCTAATCAAGAAATGCCCTACTTTACTTTGGGTACTGTTCTTTACTTATTCCTCTACAACTCCCTCTCACACACCACAGTTTGGGGTAAAGTACACATACCCATGTATGTATGCATAGATACACACATATGCACGTTCCTATATACGCATGTGATATATAAACTGTGATTTATGTAGAGGGCTTTAAATATCTAAAAGATTTTTCTCTACTGTACACAATGAATAATCGGTAAATACATGAGTTAATATAACATCTGATTTTACTGCTGTCTTTGAAGGAAAAAAGGTGATACACATAACTTTGTTTCATCTGTCTGATTCCTGCCTATTTAAGCACCAGTATCTTTTCAAATTTTACACATTTTTCTGGTCATTTTTTTCCCCCTAAAAATCTATTTTATCTTTTTACAGCTTCATAAACTGACTTGGCCATAATGCAGACTTTACTTGATGACTCAGCAGTTCTATAACAATCTTTTCTCCTTTTACTGTATGGTAATGTCATTCCTGGAGAACTCATTTTTCCTTCATTCAGTCTAAAGACTGTCAGCCAGCTCACCTTTTACCTGTCCCTAGGAGTCTTACTCTACTGTTCTAGTTCATTCTGCTATAGCCTGGTACTAAGTAACTCATTTTAAGTGTTATATGAATTAATGAAACTCCAAATAAAAACTAATGAATACATTGGATGTATTCTGTGAATAAACCTCATGACAAAATTTTATATACTTAAAGACATTCTGTTGTTTTTTGCTAGGTATATGACTTGGTACTAAACCCTGAAATGTTATTCCTAAACATTTAACCTTGAGACAGTGCTTATGTGTATATTTTGAGTTACATTTAAAAACCTAAGGTTTTTTTGTTAAACTTATTTCTTTGTGCTTTAAAATTAATTTAGCAAAGACATTTCAAGTGGTCTAAGTAATTTTCTCAGGTGTTGAATTTTAATTCAAAAAGTTAACACTACTTATCTTTCCCAATTTGTTATTTATACTCTGCACTAGTGACTCAGAAAGCAATACTGCTATTTAAAACTTTTCAGTTTGTGCCAAATACTCTTGCTCTTCCATCCTGGCTTCAAAATATCATGTCTTTCAGCTGTTCAACTCCCTGCTGCCAAAAATCAATGGATTTGCATCTGCTGGTTTCACTTTGTTGCTCTGAATCGAAATCCATTGCCAACTGGAAACTTACCCAACAATAAATTCTCTATATGATATTGCTTGTGGTGATAATAGTAACAAATATGTTTACCAAGTACATGAAGCATCTACTCTTTTTGTCATTGTTGTTGTTCAGTTGCTAAGTTGTGTCCAACTATTTGCAATGCGTGAACTGTAACATAACAGGCTTACCTGTCCTTCACCATCTCTCTGAGATAGTGATGAGTGTTCAAACATGATCTGCTCAAACTCATGTCCTTCGAGTCAGTGATGCCATCCAACCATCTCATTCTCTGTCACCCCCTCTCTTGCCCTCAGCCTTTCCCAGCATCAGGGTCTTTTCCAATGAGTTATTTCTTCGCATCAGATGGCCCAAGTATTGGAGCTTCAGTTTCAGCATCAGTAATTCCAATGAATATTCAGGGTTAATTCCCTTTAGGACTGACTGGTTTGATCTCCTTGCTGTCCAAGAGACCCTCGAGAGTCTTCTCCAGCACCACAATTTGAAGGCATCAGTTGTTCAGCACTCAGCCTTCTTTATGGCCCAGCTCACACATCTGTACATGACTACTGGAAAAAAACATAGTTTTGACTATACAGACCTTTGTCAGCAAAGTGACGTTTCTGCTTTTTAATACGCTGTCTAGGTTTGTCATAATGTTCCTTCCAAGGAGCAGCACCTTTTAATTTTGTGGCTGCAGTCACCGTCTGCAATGATTTTGGAGCCCAAGTAAATGAAATCTGACACTGTTTCCTCATTATCTCCATCTATTTGCCATGAAGTGATAAATGATCTTCATTTTTTGAATGTTGAGTCTTAAACCAGCTTTTCACTCTCCTCTTTCATTTTCATCAAGATGCTCTCTAGTTTCTCTTCACTTTCTGCCATTGAATTGTCATCATCTGTATATGTGAGGTTGTTGCTATTTATCCCAGCAGTCTTGATTCTAGCTTGTGATTCATCCAGGCTGGCATTTGGCATGATGTACTCTGCACAGAAGTTAAATACATAGGGTGACAATATACAGCCTTGATGTACTCCTTTCCCAATATTGAAATGGTCTATTCCATGTCCAGTTCTAATTGTTGCTTCTTGTCCTGCATACCAGTGTCTCAGGAGGCAGGTAATGCGGTCTGGTATTCCCATCTGATCAAGAATATACAAGTTTGTTGTGATTCACCCAGTCAAAGGCTTTAGCATAGTCAATGAAGCAGAAGTAGATGTTGTTTTGGAATTGCCTTACTTTTTCTATGACCCAGCTTATGTTGGCAGTTTGATATCTGGTTCCTCTGCCTTTTCTAAATCTGGCTTGTACACCTGGAAGTTCTTGATTCACATATATATGCATATTCATAAATTTAATATATGTATGGGACTCTCCAGGCAAGAGTACTGGAGTAGGTAGCCATTTCCTTCTCCATGGAATCTTTCCAACCCAAGGATCAAACCTGTGTCTCCTGCTTGGCAGATAGATGATCAGTGAAGCCCATGTATTTACCAGGGAAGCCCAAGTATCATATCTAATGTATGTAATATATACGGTCTCTATCTTTCTTTTTGTCTATGTGGTCCCAGTCACATGGTCACTTGTGAGTTAAGTCCTAAGTACATTATTATATACTTATGTACTATGTACAGAATACGTATGTATTATGTATCTATGGAAGTAAAGTCCTAAGTACATTGTTGTCCAAGTAGAAGGAGTAACTGAAGGAATGGTATTTTTGTCACAACTAACTCACATTCATATAGTATCAATATAAACTCAAAATTTTGTAATCTCTTTTGATATTTCCTTGCAACTTAGCTAAAATTTCATGTAGAAAATCATGAATTATAGCAAGTTCTGCAATTGAAAATTTTCACAGTAGTCCTAGTTCTTCAAATTTCTACATTAGCTTTTCAAAATATGCCTTTACAAGCCTTTATCTTCACAGATATCAAGTGCTATTTTCCATGGAAAATGCTGAAATTGTTCAATTTTAACTTAAAGTGGTCAATTTTTTAAATGCCTAAAATTTCCAGGTTAAAATTGACATTGGCCATAGGTAAATTGATTAATGGAATGCATATGAGGGAAAACGTAGTAGCCCATACACATATATTTGTCACCATTTTGTGACCAAAGGAAAAAGACTGAATTTTTTAACCAAATTTGAGACATTTACAAAAGTATATCCAAGTTTCTAAACTAATGCTCTTATAATGTTTTTATTAGTCTGCTTCAAATATGATTTCTCCCAATGAGTAATGCTTATACTAGAGATATCTTTCTTGGTCTGATATCCGAAAAGGACTGATAGCAAGAGTAAGAACCATTTAGTACAGTAATAGCAATTTTACACACAAAACATGATTTCTAATTAAAAGGTGTTGCTCTCTTCAGTGCTCACACTCGCTCTACTTATGCAATAGGTATCATCAGCTGGAGACCTACCTAGGTAAGACATTTCACTTTATTTTAAGGATAATTTTGACGTAAACAATGTTCTAGCTGTATTAATCAGAAGAGACCTAGACACATTAAAGCTTTCACATATGCTGATTTTCACTGCAGATTACTTGTGTAAGTAATCCAAGTAGTCCAGCATACAGATCAGGTGGCCTTGAATTCATCTCACTGTGCTGAACATTACCTACTTTTCCTCAATTATTCATGATTTATTCTTATTAATGTTAGCAAATTCACCATACTGGTCTGGCCTCACTAAGGTGTATTTAAGGAAACTAATGTACAGAAAAAGCTATAGCTAGTGTTTATGAATAACACTTGAAAATGTAGTGAAAGTGTTAATCGCTCAGCCATGTCCAACTTTTGTAACCCTGTGGACTGTAGTCTGCCACCAGGCTCCTCTGTCCATGGAATTCTCCATGCAAGAATACTGGAGTGGATAGCCATTCCCTTCTCCAGGGAATCTTCCTGACCCAGGCATTGAACCCAGGTCTCCTGTATTTCAGGCAGATTCTTGACCATCTGGGCCACCAGGGAAGCCCTCAAAATAAAGGGGAAGTTTAAAATATCAGGGTTTTAAATGGCACTATTGCTCTACTTTCTGTTTTACAGCTGATCAAATGGTACCATAGAATAATTGTATTTATCCTATGTGTTACATCTTAATGTAATAATATGCAGATAAATTTAAGCTTTATTCATGAGGTAGTAATACATATCTAAACAAGTAAACTTGACATCCTAAGTATTCATAAAGCATGCTATAATTTTCCTTTTCCAAGAGAAGCTTTTTCCCACACACAATTCAGTTTTTCATCAGAACAGCTTTTTCTCTACTTTATAGATGCCTATAATGGTACCTGTGGCTATACCCTGAATATAGCATCTGTATATTTATGTATTTCCAGAAGCTAGCCACATAATAACCCATCACCAGTTCATTCCAACATGTCAAACTGTAATTATCGGCTTAGCTGTATCTCCCAACCCTAGCCTCCTTTCATTTTGAGCATGCAACTGTGCAGCTATTTACTGTTGTCAAAGGGTCAATTTGGGGGCATGTCATCAATTCTAGTGATGCTGGCAGCAAATAGTTGGCCAGATTCCTTTAATGGAATTTTATAATTTGTTTCCTTACATTCTGGAGCAGATCAGCAAATTTTCAGACAGCAATATTCTGGATCAGATGGTTCCCCAGCCATCATATCTGTTTTTGATATGCAATATGTTCTTTAATCATCAAGACACCTGGAAGGCATTGATCAGGCATTTTTGAACAAAAAGAAAAAGCAGGAGGGAAGTTAATCAGTTGAAGACAAGAAACCCATGAAAAACCGGATGTTTTTGTAGAGGAAATGCTGAAATAATTTATATTATAATAGAGATGTGTGCATGCTAAGTCACTACAGTCCTATCCAACTCTTTGTGACCCTAGGGGACTGCAGCCTGCCAGGCTCCTCAGTCCATGGGATTTTTCCAGGCAAGAATACTGGAGTGGGTTGACATTTCCTTCTCCAGTGGATCTTCCTGATCCAAGGATCCAACCCGACTCTCTTCTGTCTCCTGCATTGGCAGGCAGGTTCTTTACCACTAGCACTACCTGGGACACACCTATAATAGAGATACCATTGAGTAAATGGGCATTCAGTAAAGTGAATTTTAGAAAAGCTAAATAAATTATCACTAAGTGAAAGTTCTTGACTCGGGAATCATAAAGTCCTTGGTTCAAGTCCTTAAAGTTATTTAATGATAGTGTTGGGCACAATTCTCTCATTTGTAAAGCAGAGGAAATATTAGCAAACTCAAAATGGTGTTATATAAACTAAATGAGAAAACTGCAGTTGATTAATAATTATAAGTACTTCCTTTTACCCCCTTCAGATTTCAAGGCCTTGTCTCTGTTTAAAGTTCTTTATAGATATATGTATGTGTGTAACTGAATCACTTCTTTGTACAGCAGAAACTAATACAGCATTGTAAATCAACTATCCTCCAAAATGAAATAAAATTTTTAAAATGTCAAACAAAAAAATATGTTTTATATGCACTAGGCCATGTTCTATTTTTATAATCATTATATAATTATAATCATTATAATCTCTTATTCCTCAAATCAGAGACTTCCTTAGGTCAAAAACAATATCATATTTCTTGATTATTTGCCAGTAGTCACTCTTCTAATGAATTCAAAATATTAGTTAAGCAATAGGCTTGTGTGTGTGTGTTTGCTTATTGAAGTATAGTCCATCCTAAAGGAAATCAGTCCTGAACATACATTGGAAGGACTGATTCTGACACTGGAACTCCAATACTTTGGCCACCTAAGCGAAGAACTGACTCATTGGAAAAGACCCTGATGCTGGGAAAGATTGAAGGTGGGAGGAGAAGGGGATGACAGAGATGGTTGGATGGCATCACCAACTCAATGGACATGAGTTTGAGTAAGCTCCGGGAGTTGGTGATGGACAGGGAAGCAGTCCATGGAGTCGCAAAGAGTCAGACATGACTGAGCGACTGAACTGACTGACTTACAATATTATTAGTTTCAGGTATACAACATAGTGACTTGATTTGGTTGATGTCTGCAGGAAAGGAAGACTTCCCTCTGGTGGAGAATGATTGCAATGTTCGAAAAAATCGTACAGAGTTGGGGTTTCCCAGGTGGCAGCTCTCTCTGTGCTCTGCTTAGTCACTCAATCATGTCCGACTCTTTGTGACCCCCTGGACTGTAGCCTGTCAGGCTCCTCTGTCCATGGGGATTCTCCAGGCAAGAATACTGGAGTGGGTTGCCATGCCCTCCACCAGGGGATATTCCCAAGCTAGAAATCGAACCCAGGTCACCCGCATTGCAAGCAGATTCTTTATACTCTCCATCCGGGAAACCCAAATGTAAAGAACTCGCTTCCCTGTGGTTCGGCCCCTGGGTCAGGGAGATCCCCTGAGGAGGACACAGTAACCCACTCCAGTATCCTTGCCTGGAAAATCCCATGGACAGAGCAGCCCAGTGGCTAACATTCCATAGGGTTGCAAATAGTCGGATACGACTGAAGCTATTTAGCACAAATAAAACAGAATCGCAATGCAGGTTTTTCCCACCAGCAACATTTCTGTAATTAACATCACTTCTTTCAGTTATTTATTTAATCAGGTTCCATGGAAAAATATAAGTAAAACACTGTTATTTTGTGTTATTGATGTTGTTTTATTATGAGAAGAGGTAGAATTGTCCCTGTGGAAGTCTTCCCAGATGAGGTAAAAATTGACCCTTGTTGGATGCATATCAATTTAGAGGTACACAAAATTGAACTATAATTTCATATTAAAAGAAGAGCATGTATCTATCAATGAAGAACTGAAAGAGCATCAAGTACATAGAAAACTACAAATTTCCCAAGATTGTTGAAGTAAAGTTCAGAGTGAGAAAAATGATTTGAAGGATTAGGTGCTGAATCTAATATGTCTTCTTAAGGAGTTTGAATTTTTTTCCATAAATAAAACAATCCTGAAAGATTTTAAGATAGGCAAAGCTTAGAAGTTTTGGGATTTTAAAAGATCATTTTATAATGGCTGAAGGATGGGTTTAATGAAGAAAAAAGCAAAGCAATTAAAAGAAGTAAGAGTCTGGTATAACATAATAGCTGTGAGGATGGGGAAGAGGTAAGTTTTGAAGCTATAAT
Organism: Antilocapra americana; assembly: GCA_007570785.1. Lineage (NCBI taxonomy): Eukaryota > Metazoa > Chordata > Mammalia > Artiodactyla > Antilocapridae > Antilocapra > Antilocapra americana. The sequence goes on from ML661902.1 coordinate 14,171,944, forward strand.
GAGATAAGTGGGCAGATTTTAATAATTGAATGAATTTAAATAAAGAGAGCGTCATGGGTTAAGCTTCCCTGGAAACAGATCTTGTGACTGAACTGTGTATACACATAGGTCACTTGGGAATGCTCTAGGGATCAACCAAATGCAGGAATAAAGGAAGCAGGATTCAGCAGAAGTTGGGTTATTGAGAGAATCTGAACAGAGATCATTCAATATGACAAGGACCTCTGAAGCTAGGATGGCAGTTCAAAATTGGGCATGGGACCAGTCTTGGAACTTCACCTTAGGAGTATCCTTGAAGTAAGATCAGGGTGATGGGATTACGGGCTTAGTTGTGAGCTGTTAGTGCCAAGGGAATAAATGCTTTAGTCCTAAGAAAACTGTAGAGGGGTGTAGGCAATGTAGGCAATGCTTGACTGCATTCAGTGCAGAGAAGGAAAGGGAGAGGCCGAAAATTTTTTCTAAGTTATGTAATTAAGATCATCTAAGTGTGATTTAGAGGCAGAAAGAGAAGGGGGTGACAGAGAATGAGATGGTTGGATGGCAGAGGATAAGATGGTTGATGGCATCAGCAACTCAATAGACTTGAGTTTGACAAACTCCAGGAAATAGTGAAGGACAAGGAAGCTTGGCATGCTGAAGTCCATAGAGTTGCAAATAATTGGACATGACTTAGCGACTGAACAACAAGTGTGATTTAGGAATACTAAAAATATTTATTTAAAATATATGCTTCTGACAATAATATTAGATATCATGTAGTACTAGTAATTCAGGTTCTTTTTGAGAACAACCAAGAGCAACAAGACCCTTTTTGATATTGTCTTTAAGGAAATGGAAAAGACCATTACGAACTTCTTACGACAAGTCATTGAAATTGTGTCGTTACACAGTAGGTCTTCCCCATCTGCAGGTTCCATGTCTCGTGATTCAACCAAATCTGTATTGAATATATACAGGGGAAAAAAAATCCCAGAAAGCACCAAAGAACAAAACTTAAGTTTGCCCTTAGCTGGCAACTATTTACATAGCATTTACTTTGTTTGTATTTGCAGCTATTAACATAGTGTGTGTGTGAGTGCTCAGTCATGTCTGACATTTTGTGACCATGTTAACTGTGGCCTGCCAGGCTCCTCCTTCCATGGGATTTTCTAGGCAAGAATACTGGAGTGGGTTGCCATTTCCTCCCAATCTTTCTGACTCAGGTATTGAACACTTGTCTACCTGTGTTGTTATGCCAAGGAACTTACCACTTATTTATTTATTTTTTTTCAGAAATTTAATTGCTTCAGGTCTTACATTCAAGTTACATTCCATGTTGAGTTGATTTTTATGTATGTTGTAAGATATTGGTCTGTTTCATTCTTTTGCATATGCTGTCCAGTTTTCTAAACATCATTAATTGAAGAGGCTATCCAATCCCCATTGCATGTTCTTGGCTCCTTGTCATATGACATTTAACTCGTCATAAGTTAAATGACCATTTGGTGTGGATTTATTATGGGCTGTCAGTTCTGTTCCATTGATCCATGTGTCTATTTTTATGCCAGTGTGATACTACTTTGATTACTATAGCCTTGTAAATATATTTTGAAATCAGGATTGTGATATATCAGCTTTGTTCTTAAGATTGAGTTGGCTAAATGGAGACTTTTGTGATTCCATATAAATTTCAGAGATGTTTGTCCTCTATTAACAATGCCATTGGAATGTTGATTGGGATTATAATGAATCTGTTGTTTATTTTGGACAGTATGAAAATTTGAATATTAATTCTTCCAACCTCTGAGCATGAAATATCTTTCCATTTACTTGTGACATCTTCAATATATTTTTATCAATACCTTCTAGTTTTTAGTTGTACAAGTTTTCACCTCCTTGGTGAAATTTGTTTTTAGGTATTTTATTTTGGGGATACAATTGTAAATAGGACTATTTTCTTAATTTTTGTTTCTGAAAATTCATTATTAATCTATAGAAAAGCAACAGATTTATGTATATTCATCTTGTATCCTACAATACATATACAGCCTTTATTATATTGAGATCGATCCCCTGTATACTCACTTTCTTGAGAGTTTGTAATCATAAATGGATGTTGAATTTTGTCAAAGGCTTTTTGTATATCTATTTAAATAATCATATGACTTCTATTCTTCCTTTTGTTAATGTGGTGTATCATGTTGGTTGATTCACAGTTTTTGAAAAATACTTGAATCCCTGGAATAAATCCCACTTGATCATGTTGTTTCATCATTTTAATATATTGTTGAATTTAGTTTGCTAATATTTTGTTAAAATTTTTTGCATCTTTGTCCGTCAGAGTATTGGCTCATAGTTTCTTGTAGTGTCCTTATCTGGATAGAAAATAACACTATAAGAAAACAATAAACCAATATCCTTTATTAATATAGATGTAAAACATCTTTAATAGCACATTCAAATGATCAGACACTATGACTAAGTGAGATTCATACCTGGAATGCACTATGAGTGCAGAAGGGTTCCGATTACTGTTATTCTACCATACTAGTTATGCTTTTATCTGTTTTGTTTAGGTTGATGGTCACCCAAGCACATAGGGAGTGATGTTTTGTTGTAGCTTTGTTTTGCATGTTCTTGATGATTAGTGATGCTGAACATTTTTTTTATATACCCATTGGCCATTTGTATGTTTTCTTTGAAGTAATGTCTATTCAGATCCTTGATAACTTTTTAATCAGGTTACCTGTTTTTTGTTTTCATTTTTGCTACTGATTTGTAGGAGATTCTTATATACTTTGGAGATAAACTCTCTATCAAGTATATGGTTTGATATTTTTTTCTTTTCCACAGATTACCTATTTAATCTGCTGAATGCTTACTTTGCAGCACAGATTTTTGGTTTGATGTTCCACTTGATGTCCACTTTTGCTTTTGTTTCCTGTGATGTGTTGCCAAATTCAAGCAATAATTTCTAAGACCAATGTAATGGTATTCCCCTTATGTTTTCTTCTATGAATTTGATAGTTTCAGGCCTTACATCTAAGTCTTTAATCCATTTGGAGTTGATTTAGTTTATTTTTGTATACTGTGTAAAATATGAGTCCTACCAATCAAAAAATGGGCCAAAGAACTAAGCAAACATTTCTCCAAAGAAGACATAAAGATGGCTAATAAACACATTAAAAAATGTTCAACATCACTCATTATCAGAGAAACGCAAATCAAAACCACAGTGAGGTACCATCTCACACTAGTCAGAATGGCTGCTATCAAAATGTGTACAAACAATAAATGCTAGAGAGGGTGCAGAGAAAAGGGAACCCTCTTTAACACTGTTGGTGGGAATGAAAACTAGTGTTTTTGTCATAAAAATGTTTCCAATTTTGTCAAATGCCTTTTCTGCATTTGTTGAGATGATGATGTAATTCTTAACCCTTGTTCTGTTAATGTGGAAAATTTACTAACTCATTTCTATATTGAACCGTCCTATATCCCAGGAGTAAATCCCACTTGGTCATGGAATATGATTCTTTTTGTATACTTAAAAGTTCAGTTTGCTATTATTTTGTTGCATCTATATTCATCTATATTTGCTATTATTTTGTTGCATCTATATTCATCTATATTTGCTATTATTTTGTTGTGTCTATATTCATCAGGGATATTGCTTTGTAGCTTTCTTATAGTATCCATTTTTGGCTTTGATACCAGGATAACACTGCTTTCATAAAACTAAAAAGTTGGGAAATATTCCCTCATGTTCATTTTGGAAGGAGAGTTTGAGAAGGATTAGCTATCTTCTATAAATAACTGATAGCTTTACTACTGAATCTGTATGGTTCTGGTCTTCCCTTTGTTGGGAGGTTTCTGATGACTGATCTCCTTGTTAAGACTTAGTCTTGGTAGGTGGTTGTTTCTAGGACTGTATCCATTTCCTCTAGGTTCCGCAATTTGTTAGCATTTAGTTGCTCACAGTGGACCTATATCAGTCTTTGTATTTCTGTGATATCAGTTGCAATGTCTATTTTTCATTTTTACTTTCATTTATTTGAATCCTCTTTTATCTTGGCTAGCCTAGTTAATGTTTTGTCAATTTTGTTTAAAAAAAAAAACTCCAAATTTTGTTGGTCTTTTTTATTGTCTTTCTATTTTATTTACTTTTAATCATTGTTAGTTCCTTCTACTGAATTTGTGCTTTATTATTCTCTAGTGTCTTGTAGTTTAAATTGTCTATTTAAGACGTTTCTTCATTTTTAATGTATGTGGTTATTGCTGTAAATTTCCAAGACTACTTTGCATAATGCTATAAGTTTTGGCGTGTCACATTTTATTTGCAGATTGTCTTAAGATATTTTCTAATTTCCCTCTTAAGCTATTTTTTGACTTGTTGGCTGTTTCAGAGTATGATGTTTAATTTTCACTAATGATTTTTTAAAATTTTCCCTATTCTATTGAATCTTAGTTATATTACATTATGGTAAGGGAAAATATACCTGGTATTATATCAGTCCTCTTAATTGTGTGTCCTAATATGTGATCCATCACAGAAAATGTTCCATATGCATTTCAGGAGACTATGTGTTCTGTTGCTTTTGAGTGGAATATTCTGTTTATGTCAGTTAGACTCAATTGGTCTATAGTATTTAGTCCTCTGTTTCCTTAATGGTCTCTGATTATTCTGTCCATTATGAACATGGGTATTAAAATGTCCTGTCATTAATGTATTTTCATCTGTTTTCCCTTCTGTTCTTTCAGTGCTTTTTGACAACGAAGGGTTTACTATGGCCATATTTCAGTTCTCTTGTCTGTCTTATAGCTTATTTGTCTTTCTCTCTTTTGCTGTGTTCCTCTGTGTTTCATAGATATTTGTTATAGCACACTTTTCTTTCTTGCTTATTTTCTCTAGATATTTTCTTTGTGATTACCACAGGACTTACATAAAAGCATATTATAGTTACAAAATTTGCAGTTTATGACAATTTCAATCTTCTACAAAACTTAACAATTTTATTTCTTCTTCTTCATCACATATTTTATAATATTGATCTTAAAAACTATGTTTTACCCTGTATTCATTAGTATATTTTATACAGAATTTTCTTTTAAATTCTATGCTAGAAAAAGTAATTTCCATGCCATCATTAGAGTATTATTTATTTATCTATATATTTACCCAGTTGAGCTATTTCAAATCCTAAAAGATGATACTGTGAAAGTGCTACACTCAACATGCCAGCAAATCTGGAAAGCTCAGCAGTGGCCACAGCACTGGAAAAGGTCGGTTTCCATTCCAATCCCAAAGAGAGGCAATGCCAAAGAATGTTCAAACTACTGCACAATTGCACTCATTTCACACGCTAGCAAAGCAATGCTAAAAATTCTCGAGGCTTCAACAGTACATGAACTGTGAACTTCCAGATGTTCAAGCTGGATTTAGAAAAGGCAGAGGAACCAGAGATCAAATTGGCAACATCCATTGGCTCATAGGAAAAGCAAGAGAGTTCCAGAAAAACATGTACTTCTGCTTTATTGACTAAGCCAAAGCTTTTGACTGTGTGGAGCACAAAAAACTGTGGGAAATTCTTAAAGAGATGGGAATACCAGACCACCTGACTTGCTTTCTGAGAAATCTGTATGCAGGTCAAGAAGCAACAGTTAGAACTGGACATGGAGCAACAGACTGGTTCCAAATTGGAAAAGGAGTACGTCAAGGCTGTATATTGTCACCCTGCTTATTTCACTTATATGCAGAGTAAATCTTGTGAAATGTCAGGTTGGATGAAACACAAGCTGTAATCAAGATTGCCAGGAGAAATATCAATAACCTCAGATATGCAGACGACACCACCCTTATGGCAGAAAGCAAAGAGGAACTGAAGAGCCTCTTAATATAAGTGATAGAGGAGAGTGAAAAAGTTGGCTTAAAACTCAACATTAAGAAAACTAAGATCATGGCATCTAGTCCCATCACTTCATGGCAAATAGGTGGGGAAACAATGGAAACAGTGACATACTTTGTTTTCTGGGCTCCAAAGGCACTGCAGATGGTGACTGCAGCCATGAAAGTAAAAGACGCTTGCTCCTTGGAAGAAAAGCTATAACCAACCTAGATAGTATATTAAAAAGCAAAGACATTCCTTTGCTGAGAAAGGTCCATCTATCAAAGCTATAGTTTTTCCAGTAGTCTTGTATGGATGTGAGACTATAAAGAAAGCTGAGTGTCAAAGAATTGATGCTTTTGAACTGTGGTGTTCAAAAGCACTTCTGTGGAGAAGACTCTTGAAAGTCCCTTGGGCTGCAAGATCAATCAGTCAATCGTAAAGGAAATCAGTCTTGACTATTCACTGTAAGGACTGAAGCTCAAGTTGCAATACTTTGGTGACTTGATGTGAAGAACTGACTCATTTGAAAAGACACTTATGCTGGGAAAGTTTGAATGCGGGAGGAGAAGGGGACGACAGAGGATGAGATGGTTGGATGGCATCATCAACTTGACAGACATGAGTTTAAGTAGGCTCTGGGAGTTGGTGATGGACAGGGAAGCCTGGCATGCTGCAGTACATGGGGTCACAAAAATCAGACACAACTGAGCGACTGAACTGAACAGAATTTACCCACTTACCTTATCAGCATTCATATGCTTTCATATAAGCCATCCTTTCTTTTCAATATGAAGGGATCCCCTCATTATATTTTCTAAATCAGATCTAGTGGTTGATAAACCCCGTTAATTTTTTTTTTGAGAATGTCTTTATTTGTCCTTTATTACTGAGAGACAGGTCTTGCCAGATACAGTATTCTTGATTAGGTTACTTTCGTTATTTCTTTCAGTACTTTCAATATATTATCCCAATCTTTTCTTACCTGCAATGTTTTTGTCAATAAATCTATTTATATTCTTATTAGGATCTATCTCATATACAATGTGTCACTTTTTCTTATTTTTAAAATTTTCTCTTTGTCTTTGACTGTTTGCTTTTTTTTAATTATTTTTTTATTAGTTTTGCCATACAATGACATGATATCGCCATGGGTTTACATATGCTCCCCCTCCAGAACCCCCCTCCCTTCTCCCTCCACCCCGGGAAATCTCAGTGCACCAGCCCCGAGCATCAGTCCTGGGCTGGCGATTGATTACACATATGATAATTAACATGTTTCAATGCCATTCTCCCATATCATCCCACCCTTGCCCTCATCCACAGAGTCCATGAGTCTGTTCTATACATCTGCATTCCTTTTGCTGTCTCGCATGGTGGGTTCTCGTTACTGTCTTTCTAAATTCCATATATATGCGTTAGTATACTCTATTGTTGTTTTCCCTTCTGGCTTACTTCACTCTGGATAATAGGCTCCAGTTCTGTCCACCTGAGTAGAACTGATTCAAATGAATTTTTTTTTAATGCTGAGTAATATTCCATTGTGTATATGTACCACAGCTTTCTTATCCATTCATCAGTTGATGGGCATCTAGGTTGCTTCCATGTCCTGGCTATTGTAAACAATGCAGCGATGAACATTGGGGTACACGTGGCTCTTTCAATTCTGGTTTCCTTGGTGTATATGCCCAGCAGTGGGATTGCTGGGTCATATGGCAGGTCTATTTGCAGCTTTTTAAGGAACCTCCACACTGTTTTCCATAGTGGCTGTACTAGCTTGCATTCCCACCAACAGTGTAAGAGGGTTCCCTTTTCTCCACATCCTCTCCAGCATTTATTGCTTGTAGACTTGGATGGCAGCCATTCTGACTGGTGTAAAGTGGTACCTCATTGTGGTTTTGATTTGCATTTTTCTGATAATGAGTGATGTTGAGCATCTTTTCATGTGTGACTGTTTGCTTTTAATGTTGATTTCTTTGGATTTATTCTATTTTCTGTCTGCTGAACTTCTTGAATCCAGATGTCCAGACTTGAGAAGTTTTCAACTTGTATTTCTTCAAATGAACTTTTTGTCCCTTCTTTCTCTTTAGAATGTTTGACATCCAATAGTGTGTATATATTGTGTCATATGTATAATGAATATAGTTTACTTAATGTTGTCCCATACATCCATTAGATTTTCTTCACTATTCTTCATTCTTTTTTTCTTTTTGTTCCTCTGACTGGAAGAATTTAAAATGAATTGTATTTTACTTCATTTATACATTCTTCTGCTAATCAGATCTGCTCTTGAGTCCCTTTACTGATTTTTCAATGCAGTTATTCTTGAAATCTAGAATTTCTATTTGGGTGTTTTCTTATTTTTTTTTTAATCTCTTTTTGAAATTCTTATTTTGTTCATGCATTGTTTTTCTAAAGTCAGTGAGCATCTTTGTGATAATTGTTTTGAATTATTTTCAAGTGATTTTTAGACCTCCATTCCAATATGTTCAATTTCTAAAGATTTATTTCAGACAGCCCACAGGAAAGCCAGAATATTAGACATGCACTCCAGCTTTTCCTCTTTCCAAGGAGAAGTCAGGAGGTGGGGATTTACTCCTGATCATTTTGTGCTTGTCAGGGGAGAGGGGCTCTGGCAGGGGTGTACACGTGTACATAGCATTTTAATGCCACCTTTGTTCTCAGAAACTCCCAACTTGGCACCCTTTACCTTCTACTCTTAGATCTGGGTAAGACAGAAACCTGTCTTTAGGGAAGTCCCTTCCCTCAGAACTGGAAAGTTGGACACACAGTACAACTGTTTTGTTTTTTCCTAGAGGTAGACTTAAACAAGTAAATTGATCTCTGTCTGCTGCTTCATGGGTCTCATAGAGCAGGAAAAAGACTCACACAAACTTCCCTCCTCTCTCTCGTTCTCATTGGCTCTTGGGCATTTTAAATTATGCTTGTCTCATTAGCACTCACAGATGGGCAATACAGAAACCAGTTGAAAAGGCGCCTTACCCTTTAATTCCCCCAAAGCCAGAAAGTTGGACTCATGCTCCAACTTTTTCTCCTCACAAGGAATAACTGAGTTAGATTATTTTTCCCCTAACTTTGTGCTTTCTGCTCTCTGCTTTTTCCATATAAGACAGGCTCTGGTGGGTTCATACTTGTTATTCTAAACCAATACTGTTCTTCTCTGAGGCCCCTAGACTCAGGCAAGATAGAATTCTGTCCCTCAAGCAGCCTTCTTAGAAATCAGAACTTTGATTTGATTTGTATGGTCAATTCTTTTTTCTTTGTCTCTAGCAGAAAAAGAGAATTTGGATATTTTTCTCTATTGCACTATGGTATGCTGGCAGCAGTGAAAGTGAAAGTTACTCAGCCTTGTCCAACTCTTTGCGACCCCATGGACTATACAATCCACGGAATTCTCCAGGCCAGAATACTGGAGTGGGTATCCTTTCCCTTCTCCAGGGGATCTTCCCAACCAAGGAATCGAACCAGGGTCTCCTGCATTGCAGGCAGATTCTTTACCAACTGAGCTATCAGGGAAGCCCGTGCTGGGAATAGAGGGTGTAAAGAGTGGGTGCCAAAAATTTTCCCCAGTGCTTCATTGCAGCTAGTTTCATGCTTAACTGGATACAAGAGGCTCTTAACTGGTTTCTGAATTTCTCATAAAAGGAGTTGGTCTGTATATTTTTAACTTGAAATGTTAGTAGGGAGAGTCTGGGGCTTCCTAGACTACCATTTTGCTGACATCATTCCTTCCCAAAGTGACTGTTTCTAATCTAACTATGCAGCTATAAACTTTCTTCCTCTGACCTTTATAACACTATATTTTAGTATCTTTTCAAACACTTTTATCTTGCATGATAAGTATTTAACACTTACTCTCTAATCTGTTAGAGATTAGAATTCTCTGATAGAAGTTATTATGCCTTTTTCAACTTTCTATCACCTCATTGGCTAACCTTTATTACATGCTTGGTAAATAGTTATTAAAGGAATGAATCATGTATTCTTTTCAATTTATTTATATATATACATATGTGTATTTGTATGTGTGTGTCTGGGTCAGGAAGATCCCCGGGAGTAGGATTCCGAAACAATACTATAGTTATTTATTAGTTCCAAGAGAATTTTGTTGATTCTTCAGGATTTTCTATAGACAATCATGATATCTGAAGAACAAATAACATTTTTACTTCTTTTCATTCTATCTTTAATTCATTTTTTGTATTATTGCAATGGTTAGAACTTCTGGTACAGTGCTGTATAGAAGTGGTGAGGCAAGGCATTCTTGCCTTATTGCTTGCATTAGGGGGAAAGCCTGATTTCTTACCATGAAGGAAAATGATAGCTATAGATGTTCATTATTAAGTTTAAAAATTTCTCACTATTTCTATTTTGCTGAGTTTTTTTTAATCCATAAATGTTTTTATTTTTTTGGATTTTGTCAGAAGCTTTTGTTGCATCAGTTAATATGATCAGATAAGCCTGTCTTCCTTAATCCATTGATGTCATGGATTATATTGAATTTTTTTAGTGTTAAATCAGCTCTGCGTGTCTAGAATCAACCCTATTTGGTTATGAAGTATACTTTTTATATATTTTTTTATTTGACTTACTAATATTTTAAGAATTTTTACTTTTTTCATTAAAATATTTATCTAGAGTTGGTTTTTTTTTTAATGTTTTTATCTGGTTTAGGTACTGATGTTGGCCTAATAGAATGAATTTAGAAGTTGGATTAGTTTGTTATAACTAAAAATATCAACATAAAAAAAGCCAACATAAAAATATCATAGACTGAGTGGCTTAAACAACATACATTTATTCTCTTGCAGTTCTGGAGGCTAGAAATCAAGATCAAGATGTTGGCAGGTTTGGTTTCTCCTGAGGCCTCTCTCCTTGGCCTGTAGATGTCCATCCTCTTGTTATGTCCTGACATCATCTTTCCTAGTTCATGTGTACTCCTGGTCTGTGTGTGTGTGTCTAAATTTCCTCTTCTTATAAGGACCACAGTCACATTGGATTAGGGTCTGCCATCACAGTCTCACTTTTATTTCACCACATCTTTAAAGACTTTACTCCCAATACAGTCACATTCTGAGGTACTGGGTGTTAGGATCACAACATATGAATTTTGGAGACACAACTCAGTTCATAATGAAAGCTTTCACCCTGCGTATGTTTTCTGGAAAAAAATTATTGAAAAACTGGCACCATTTCTTTCTTAAATGTTTGGTAGAATTAATTTTTGAAACCATCTGGGCTAGATTTTTTTGGTGTTTTTAATTATATATTTGACTTCTTTAATAAATAAATGTAGGTCTATTAAGAGTCTTTGTCTATGTGTGAGTTTTGGTAGTATATTCAGGAATTGTTCATTTAATTTATGAAATAATGGCCATATAATTATTAAAAATATTCTTTTACTATACTTTTGATGTCCTTGGGATCAGTAGTGATGATTTTTCTTTCATTTCTAATATTGGTAATTATATATTTTTTTTCTTGGTTAGCATGGCTGGTGTTTGCCAGGTTTATTTGTTTTAAATAACCAGTTTTTGGTTTTACAGACTTTATTGATTTCTGTTGTATTATTTGTTATTTTTCTTCTGATTGCTTTAGTTTTCTAAGATAGAAACAAATTTTTGATTTTATATCTTTCTCATTTTCTGATATATTCATTCAAAGCTATAATTGTCTCAGTAACTACTGTTTTGCTCCATACCACACATTTTCATTAAGTTCAAAATATTTTAATATTTGACCTCTATTTTATTTAGTAGTGTGCTACTTAACCTCTGAGTATTTTGGGATTTTTCCAACTACCTTTTTGTTAGTAATTTCTGGCTTCACATTTGTAAATGCTTTGCATGATTTCTATTATTTAAATTTCTTCAGATGTATTTTATGACCAGAATGTAGTTTTTCATGTAACGTAGTTCCATGTGAGCTTGAGAAGAATGCACATTTAGTAGCTGTTAGATGAAGCATCCATAAACGTCCTTTACCTCAAGTTGATTGTTGGTGTTTTTCAGGTCAACTCTATCTATCCTGATCATTGCCTGCTTGATCTATCAGTTAGTTACTGAAAGAGGAATGTTTAACTCTCTAAGTATACCACTAGATTTGTCTGCTTCACTTTAAAATTGTATTTATTCACCTCAGATATTTTGGCACTCTGTTGCTATGCACATAAATGCTAAGGATTATCATGTCTTCTTAGAGGACTGACCCCTTTATTATTTTATTGTGCCTGCTAAGTCACTTCAGTCATGTCACACTCTTTGTGACTGTATCCACTGTAGCCCATCAGGCTTCTCTGTCCGTGGGATTCTCCAGCCAAGAACACTGGAGTGGGTTGCCCTACCCTCCTCCAGGGGGTCTTCCCGAACCAGGGATCAAACCCAAGTCACCTGCATTGGCAGGCAGGTTCTTTACCACTAGCACCACCTGGGAAGTTCCTTCATTATTATGCCATCTCTTTCTTTATCTGAAATAATTTTCTTTGTTTTGAAGTTTGACTGAAATCATAAGAGCTACTTAAATTCTTCTGGCTAGTGTTAGCATGGTATATCTTTCTTCATGCCTTTACTTTGAGTCTTTAAAGAGGATTTCTTTTTATTTTTTAGCTGCCAATTTTTTTTTTATTGTTTTTGCCATACAATGCCATGATATCACCATGGGTTAACATATGCTCCCCCTCCAGGCCCCTCCCTCCTCCCCCCCCCCGGGAAATCTCGATGCACCAGCCCCGAGAATCACTCCTGGGCTGGCGATTGATTAGACATATGATAATTAACATGTTTCATATAGACAACATATATTGGGGTATTTTTAAATATATCCTGCCAGTGTCTGTCCTTTGGTGTATTTACCCCTCTCACATTTAAAGTGATTACTGAAATTGTTTAATCTGTACCATCTTTCTAAGTGTTTTTTATTCATTTAAATTGTTTATTTTTTCCTTTGTTTTACAAGCTTCACTGGTTTTCATAGAGCATTTATATAATTCATTTTATCTCCTCTCTTAGGGTATTGATTATATTTCTTAAGATTCTTTAGTGCTTCACTAAACATTTGTAGTATTCATTCACAACTAATTTAAGTCCTATTCAAATAGCACTGTACAACTTTACAGGAGTGCAAGCATCTAATAGCAAATTATTCCCAATTCTTCCTTCCCATCCCTTATTATGTGGGTGTCATTTATTTTACTTTTCCATATTCTGTAATTAACCAATACATTGTTGTTGTTATTATTTTGAGCAGTTTTCTGTTAGATTAGTTAAGAATAGGAAAATAAAACATTTTATTTGATCATTGTTTTTATCTTCTCTGACACTATTCCTTTCCTTATGTGGATCTGAGTTTCTGAGTTTCTGACCTATGTCATTTTCTTTTTCCACGAAGAACATCCTTTAACATTTTTTGCAGAGCAGAACTCCTGGTAAGGAATCCTTTCCATTTTTCTTTGTAGAAGTGTTCCTTTATTCTTAATTTTTGAAGTAAAATTTTCACAGTGTTTTTTATAATTGTTGTTAACAGTTTACATATTTCACTCTGTCCTTGTTTACATTGTAATTCTTACCGTGTTCCTCCTTTACTAAGGCACTTTTATCTTTTCCCTTTCTGGCTGCTGCCAAGATTTTCTCTGTTTTTGTTTTTTGCAATTTGAATGTGATGTGCCTAGGTGTAGTCTTTTTGGTATTTATCCTTCTTGTTTGCTAGCCGAGAATCCTAGATCTGTGTTTTGGTATCTTTATTAGTCATGGTTCTCCAATGAAACAGAGTCCATATGTGTGTGTGTGTAAGTATGTGTGTTTATGTAAGTATGTGTGTATATGCACATGCACACAGACACATACGTGTGTGTGAGAAAGAGAGGAAGAGAGAGGAAGCAGAAAGAGAGTGAGAGATGATTATTGTAAGACACTGGCTCACATGCCTGTGGTGGTTTTGTCCAAAATCTGCAGGATTGGGAGGCAGACTGGATATTGAATACAGAGTCAGTCTACTATCAGCATTCTTTCTTGTTTGGAGTAGGTCTGTTTTTGTTTGTTTAAGGTCTTCAACTCACTGGACTAATCCCATTCACAAATGGATAGTAATTAGCTTTACTCAAAGGTCTTGCATTTAAATGTCAATCTAATGCACAAAAAAAACATGCTCATAGAGACATCCAGTATAATATTTGACCAAATATCTGAACTATTATGGCCCAGCAAAAGTTATATATAAAATTGACAATCAGATCGTCTGTCATTAATTTCGCAAAGACTTGAAAAATTCATTGCAATTATTACTTCAGTTATTTCTTTTGTTTCAATGTATCATTTTACTTCTGCTATCCAATAATATAGACAGTTTTTCAAAATGTCTTATCATTCTGGATAATCTGTTGTGATTGTTTTCCCCATCCTTTTCTCCTGTTACTTTTCTTTCTTTTTCCGTTTAATGTTTATATTTATTTTAGATTTTTATTTTATTTTGGGCTATGGTTGATTAACAATATTGTATTCATTTCAGGTATACAGCAAAGAGATTCAATTATAAATATACATATATCTATTCTTTCTTTAAATGTATTTATTTTATTTTTATTTGACTATGCTGGTGTTAGTTGCAGCATGCAGGGCCTTATGTGTGGCATATGGACTCCAGTTCTCTGACTGATTGAATCAGGGACCCTTGTGTTGAGAGTGTGGAGTTTTAGCCACTGAAACATCAGGGTAGTCCCATATATCTATTCTTTTTCAAATCCTTTTCCAAGTTAGTTATAGAGTACTGAACAGAGTTCCTTGTGGTATATAATGGGTTATCAATTATATATCATAATGGGTTATCAATTAAATATCATATGTATCATAACCAGTTATAATCATAATGGGTTATGCTATACAATTGGTTGTCTGTGTCAAATATAAGAGTGTGTACATGTCAATAGCAAACTCCCACCCTTCCCTCCAAGTAACCATAAGTTTGTTTTCTACATCTGTAACTCTATTTCTGTTTTGTAAATTAGTTCATTGTATCATTTCTTTTTAGTTTCCACATAAAAGTGATATCATATGATATTTGTCTTTCTCTAACCTACTTCACTTAGTATAATCTCCAGGTCCATTCAGGTTGCTGTAAAATGCATTATTTCATTCCTTTCAATGGTTGAGTAATATTCCTTTATGTATATGTACCATATTTTCTTTATCTGTAGATCTGTTGATGGACATTTAGTGTGCTTCCATGACTTGGTTATTGTAAATAGTGCTGTGATGAATGTTGGGGTGAATTTATCTTTTCAAACCATGATTTTATCTGAATATATGCCAAGGAGTGGCATTGCTAGATAGTATAACTCTTATTTTTAGTTTTTTAAGGAACCTCCATAATGTTCTCCAGAGTGGCTGCACCAATTTACATTCTCATCAAAAGTGTAGGAGGATTCCCTTTTCTCCACACTCTGTCCAGCATTTACTACTTTTAGAATTTTGATGATGGCCATTCTGACTGGCATAGGTAATATTTCATTGTAGTTTTGATTTGCATTTATTTTAATATTAGTGATGTTGAGCATCTTTTCATATGCCTCTTGGCCATGTGCCTGCAATGAAGGAGACCCGGGTTTGATCCCTGGGTCAAAAAGATCCCCTGGAGAAGGGAATGGCTATCCAGTCCAGTATTCCTGCCTGGAGAATTCCAAGGACAGAGGAGCCTAGTGGGCTACAGACCATGGGGTCACAAAGATTTGGACATGACTGAGCAACTTTCACTTGGCCATCTGTCCTCTTTGGAAAAATGGCTGTTTTGTTGTTGTTTAGTTGCCAAGTCATGTTCAACTCTTTGTGACCGCATGGACTGCAGCACATCAGGCTTCCCTGTCCCTCACCATCTCCTGGAGTTTGCCCAAATTCATGTCCATTGAATTGGTGGTACCATCCAATAATATCACCCTCTGTAGCCCTCTTCTCCTTCTGCCTTCAGTCTTTCCCAGCATCAGGGTCTTTTCCAATGAGCTGTCTGTTCACATCAGGTGGCCAAAGTATTGGAGCATCAGCTTCAGCATCAGTCCTTCCAAAGAGTATTCAGGGTTGAATTCTTTTAAGATTTACTGATCTGATCTCCTTACTTTCCAAGAGATTCTCAAGAGTCTTCTCCAGCACCACAGTTTGAAAGTATCAATTCTTTGGTGCTCTGCCTTCCTCATTATCCAGCTCTCACATCCATACATGAGTACTGGAAAGACCATAGCTTTGACTATATGAACCTTTGTTGGCAAAGTGATGTCTTTGCTTTTTAACACACTGTCTAGGTTTGTCATAGCTTTCCTGCCAAGAAGCAGTCATCTAATTTCATGACTGCAGTTGCCATCCAAAGTGATTTTAGAGCCCAAGAAGAGGAACTCTATCGCTGCTTCCACCTTTTCCCCTTCTATTTGCCATGAAATGAGGGGGCCAGATGCCATGATCTTAGTTTAGTGGTTTTTTTTTTTTTTAATATTGAGCTTTAAGCTGGCTTTTTCACTTTCTTTCTTCACTCTCATCAAGAAGCTCTTTAGTTTCTCTTAAATTTCTGTCATTAGAGCTGTCATCTGCTTATCTGAGGTTGTTGACATTTCTCCTGGCATTCTTGATTCCAGCTTGTAAATTTTTTCAGCCCAGCATTTCACATGATGTGTTCTGTGTATAAATTAAATAAACAGGGTGACAATAAACAGCCTCATCCTACTCCTTCCTCAATCGTGAATGAGTCAGTTGTTCCATACAGGGTTCTGATTGTTGCTTCTTGACCTGCACACAGGTTTCTCACAAGACAAGTAAGATGACCTGGTATTCCCATCTCTTTAAGAGCTCTCCACAGGCTTCCCTTGTGGCTCAGCTGGTTATGAATCCACCTGCAATGCGGGAGACCTGAGTTCAATCCCTGGGATTGGAAGATCCTCTGGAGAAGGGAAAGGCTACCCACTCCAGTATTCTGGCCTGGAGAATTCTGTAGACTGTATAGTCCATGGGGTTGCAAAGAGTCAGATATGACTGAGTGACTTTCACTTCACCTCACAGTTTATTATGATCCACATACTCAAAGGTTTTGGTGTAGTCAGTGAGACAGAGGTAGATATTTTTCTGGAATCCCCTTGCTTTCTCTGTGATCCAGAGAATGTTTGCAATTTGAACTCTGGTTCTTCTGCTTTTTCTAAATCCAGGTGGAACATCTGGAAGTTCTTGGTTCACGTAATGCTGAGGCCCAGCTTGGATGATTTTGAGTGTAACCGTACTAGCATAGGAGATGAATGTAATTGTCCAGTGGCTTGAACATTCTTTAGTACTGTTCTTCTTTGAAATTGGGATGAGGATTGACCTCTTCCCATCCTGTGGCCACTGTTTTCCAAATTTGCTGTATATTGAGTGCAGCACTTTAATAGCATATTTTAGGATTTTAAATAGCCCTGTAATTCCATCACCTCCACCAGCTTGACTGGCAGCAGTGTTTCCTAAGGCCCGCTTGACTTCACACTCCTCGGGTGGCCCTACACGGGATGGCTCACAGCTTCATTGAGTTGCATAAGCCCCTTCACCACAACAAGGCAGTGACCCATGAAGGGGAATATTGCTTATTTTCTGGATAGGTTGTTTGTTTTATTGATGTTGGGCTGCATGAGCTGTTTATAATTTTGGATATTAATCCTTTGTTTATCGTGTTGTTTGCAAACTTTTTTCCCCCATTCTGTGGGTTGTCTTTTCACTTAGTTTATGGATTCCTTTGCTGTTCAAAACTTTTGAATTTAACTAGGTCCCATTTGTTTCTTTTACTTTTTTAATGTATTAATTTTAATTGGAGGCTAATTACTTTACAATATTGTGGTGGCTTTTGCCATACATCACCATGAATCAGTCATGGGTGTACATGTGTCCCCTATCCTAAGCTCCCCTCGCACCTCCCTCTGCACCTCATCCCTCTGGGTTGTCCCAGAGCACCAGCTTTGAATGTCCTGCAGGCTTCATGCATTGAACTTGCACTGGTAATCTCTTTTACACATGGTAATATATGTGTTTCAATGCTGTGCTCTCAAATCATCCCACACTTGCCTTCTCCCACATAGTACAAAAGTCTGTTCTTTACATCTGTGTCTCTTTTACTGTCTTGGCTATAGGGTCATCATTACTATCTTTCTAAATTCCGTATGTATGTGTTAATATCTGGTATTGGTGTTTCTCTTTCTGACTTCACTCTTTATAATAGGCTCCAGTTTCATCCACCTCATTAGAACTTCTCCAGTATTTATTGTTGGTAGACTTTTTGATAGCAGCCAGTCTGACCGGCGTGAGATGATACTTCATTGTGGTTTGGAATTGCATTTCTCTGATAGTGATGTTGAGCATCTTTTCATGTGTTTATTAGCCATCTGTATGTCTTCCTTGGAGAAATGTCTGTTTAGTTCTTAGGCCCGCTTTTTTGCTTGGGTCGTTTATTTTTCTGGTATTGAGCTACATAAGCTGCTTGTATATCTTGGGGATTAATTCTTTGTGAGTTGTTTCATTTGCTATTATTTTCTCCCATTCTAAATGCTGCCTTTTCACCCTGCTTATAGTTTTCTTCATTGTGCAAAAGTTTTTAAGTTTAATTAGGTACCATTTGTTTATTTTTGTCTTTATTTCCCTTACTCTAGGAGGCAGTCATAGAGGATCCTCTGTGATTTATGTCAGAGAGCTCTGCCTATGTTTTCTTCTAAGAGTTAGATAGCTTCTGGCCTTTCTGTTTTTACTTTCGTTGTTATTCAGCAGATAGTTGTGATTTTAGTGTTTTCATTAGAAGAGATGAGCTCACATCCTTATGGGCTTACCAGGTGACATTAGTGGTAAAGAACCCACCTGCCAATGCAGGAGACACAGGAGACGTGGGTTTGATCCCTGGAGAAGGGAATGGCAGCCCACTCCAGTACTCTTGCCTGGGTAATTCCATGGACAGAGGAGCCTGGTAGGTTACAGTCCATGGAACTGCAAAAGACATGACTGAGCAATTGAGTACATGCCCTTTTACTCTTTTACTTTACTTTACCATCTTTGGAAAAAAAAAAAAAAAAGAAATACCCTCTTTTTACTTTTCAATTTAGGAAGTTCTTACTGACATATCTTTATTCCCACTTGATTCTTCCCTTGGCAGTGTATAATCTATTGATGAGCCCATCAAGCATATTCTTTATTTCCATTTTTTTAATTGTAGCATTTCCATGAGTCTTTAGTGTTTTTATCTCTCTGCTACTATTATCCATCTCTCTTTGCTTGTTGTCTACTTGTTCAATCAGAGCCCCCAACATGTTAACCACAGATATTTTACATTCTGGGTCTGATAACTCTAAAATCAATATTATATCTGAGCATCATGCTTGCTTGTCTCTTTAGACTGACTTTCATCTTGTCTGTAGCATATTTTTTATGTTTTTCAAAATTGGATATGATATAATGGGTAATAGGAACTGAGGGTTTCCCTGGTGGCTAGTGGTAAGACCTCCCTGATGATGCAGGAGACCTAAGAGATGCATGTTCAATCCCTGGGTTGGAAAGATCCCCTGGAAAAGGGCATGGCAACCTACTGTTGCCTGGAGAATCTCATGGACTGAGGAGCCTGGCGGGCTACAGTCTGTAGGGTCGCAAAGAGTCAGACACAACTGAAGCAACTTAGCACATGTACCAATAGACCTTTGGTGTGAAATTTTACACCGAGGTTGGCTAGGGATTGGGCTGTGTTTATTGTGTCCTGTAGATGTAGGTGCCAGATATTTCAAATTCCTCTGGATCCTTGTTTTTGTATACTCTACTGATTTGACTCTTTCTATAAACTCTTTAAAAGGGATCCAATCCTTGCATCTGTTTCAGCTATAATCCACTGAGATGCATTCTTGAATCTTAAAATTTAGCCTCAGTCTTTTCGTGTTCCTGGATCCCTAGACTATAACTTTCACAGGTACTTCTGTTTCCCTGCTCCATCCTTAGGTTAAATAAAAAGCCCAGAGAGCATTAGAGATAGGACACTTCCCTTCCCCAACAACACACATGGCTTTGATAAAGTATTTTCCTTTCCTAGGAAGGCCATTTGCATGGAGAATGCTCTGGTAGTGTTTCATAATGGTAATTTTTCATGTGCCCTGCCAGATATATTTTGGTTGATTCTTCAATAGAGGAACCTGGTGAAGATCACAAAAATGCGTAGGGCTGCAGTAAGGCTGTGATCACCAAGAGCTTCTCACTCAGCACACTAACCCACATTCCATCTCCAGGGATTTGTTAGTTACCCGTTTGTAGTCGTTTCCTAGGGAAGCCATAAAAAATTACCACATATTTGGTGACCAAAAATAATAGAAATTGATTATCCTTCAATCCAGGAGGCTAAAGGTCTAAAATAAGATACCAGCTTGGTTCCTTTTGGAAGCGCTGAGGGCCACTCTCTCCTAGATTCTGATGGCCGACTCCCATCTATGACAGTCCTTGGCTTAGAGCCGCATTACTCCGATCTCTGCCTGTCTTGACATGGCCTTCTTTCCTCTGCCTCTTCTGTGTCTCTCCCTATGAGGACATCAGTCGTTAAATTTAGGGCCTACTCTATCCCAGTATGGCCTCATCATAACTGGATTACATCTATAGGCTCTATTTCCAAATAAGGCCACAGGGAACAGGGGCTAGTTCTTGAATGTATCTTCTGAGGAGACGCAGTGCAACCCAGGACATGGTTTAAGCTTGCCTGAGTTAATGGTACTAGCTGCTTCTACTCCCAATATACTGATCTTGGTGGGAGTTCTCTGCCTATGCTTCCAGACTTCAGGACAGCAGTGTGCCCCATGATCTCAGCTGTGCTACAGGTAAGACAAAAGTCATGGATTCCATGTTATTTTTAGCTTTTTTCCTAACTGTAATATCAGTTCGGTCACTCAGTTGTGTCTGACTCTTTGCGACCCCATGGGCCGCAGCACTGCAATATGGAAACGACTGTAACCATATTGCAAAAGGACTGAAACCAAAAGTTGGCATCACCTTATTGATTAATCCATACTAAAGGCTCAGTAATAATTAAATAGAAAGTAAATGGATAAATGGATGGAATGGCAATCCACTCCAGTATTCTTGCCCAGAAAATCCCCATGGACAGAGGAGCCTGGCAGGCTACAGTCCATGGGATCACAAAGAGTCAGACATGACTGAGCGACTAAGCATGCACAGCACATGATTATCTATTCATTGTAAACTTATTCTATATAGATTTTTCAAAATCTGTGTACTTTTACTTCAACAATAAGGTCTTAAATTCTCTTCCATCAACTTTTTTCTTAATTATCATTAGATCCTAATAGCAAAAATATTCTAATTATTTCTCTGTAAAATTTAAGTGTTTATCCATTTTTTAATGTAAAATATGATGATTGTTTCTGACACAAATATATCCTAGTGATTTTCCATTCTTTCTTGCTTCATTGTTTTACTTTTTTTTTTTTCACTTTGTTTTGTCAGGAGACTGAAAGAATTGAGGGCCAAGAATGAGATCAGAATGATTAGGAAATACGGGATCTTTCTCTCTTTCCTTCTTAAATCTGGAGGTGTTCTTTACAATGCATATAGAAGCACATGATTAATCAAAAAACTCTATAAAAATGTCTGTAGCAGTTTTATTCCTAATAAACACAAGCCAAAAACATCCCAAGTGACTTTGAGTAAATGTTTAAGCTGTTAGATATGTATACATTGGAATAGTACTCTGCAGTACAGGAACAAACTACTGATACACATTCATGATAAACACCATAAATTAATCTCCAAAGAATTTGCTGAGAACAAATAGCAAATAACCAAAGGTTATATTCCATTCATATAGTATGATTAAAATGACAAATTTATAGAAATGAAAAACAAATATCATTGCAGGGAACAGAGACTAGAATTGGGTGTGGGAGAGAGTTGAAGAGAGATGTTAGTTTGGTTATAAAAGAGCAACATGAAGGGATCCTTGTTTTGATGGAATTGTTCTGTATTTGGACTGTCAGTATCCTGGTTGAGATATTAGACTATTGTTTCACAAGATGTTACTATTTGGGAGACTTCGTAATGGATACATGGGACATCTCTATTATTTTTCTTTTTGCAACTGCTTAAATTTAATTTTTACAATGAGCTTATCACAATATCTGGTTTTAAATTGTCAAATTGTATTTGAGAATAACTGAGCACTTACATGTTTCTTAAATAGTTTTAAAATTATTGACTAGTAAATGAGGCATCATTTACTGTTCTAGCCCTCTATATTTATCTTTTGAAAGCTTCTGCAGCTTATGATAGTAGAGGTAATACTTTCCTACTGTAAAACAGTTTATGACACAGACAGGTATAATGAATTATTATCTTTACATCAGTCTCATCTTTTTCCATTCTTTTCTACTATGGAATTGTTTCTTTTCTTGAAATGAAGCTGGTCATTTCTCTTATACTTGGCATCTTTCATTTTTTTCACTTTTCAGTATTTTTATCTTTAAACTTCTACATAATCCTGGTTTCCTTCCATTAGCAATTATATATGCTCAATTCAGTCTCATTCAAAACACCAAGTCAAAACAAAATGACATCTTCAAAATAATTTTCCCCTCTGCATCTGACTGCTTACTTTTACCAAACTGCCTTTACTTCTGTAATACAAAACAGTTTCTATCCTTGAGCTTCCACAGATGTTGCAGTCATTAAACACACCAATAACCTTAATGCTGTCAAAAGTACACACACGATTCTGCCAATTAAAATTTTCATTATCAGAGTCATTGCTTCTTCACTTCCAAGGTAGCACTGAGTATATTTTGTATTTAATCAAGAGAAGGTATATTTTGTTTTTAATTAAAAAAAAAAAAGTGAAACTAATACTTAAGTTTTAGGATGCTTCAGGTACATTGTAAGAAGTGTTAGCAATGTATTCACATTTTTGTGTATTTTGTACAGTTTTGGAAAGTAAGATTTTTATTGCAAAAGTTTAAAACTTCTGTCTTTTTATACTCCAAATTGCTCTCATTTACAGCTCCCTTTCTTTTGACTGGCAGTGGCATAACCTCTGATGTTTCATTGAATATGGATAAAAGGGTTTTGAGTTCGGCTGTAGTAGGATATATTTATGTATTTCGTAGCTATCTTTTTAAGTCATTCAGATATAGGAATGACTTCCATCTTCTATCTCTCTTTGTGCCAATATGTTAGATTTTATGACAAGACATACCTTATTGAAATATAAAAGTTCTGTGATAACCAATCACAAAATGTATCAGAAAAAAAAGCTCCTGAAATCAGCAAAGCTGGGAGCCAGTCTTCAGAAAATTCCTTGAATAATCACATGTGAAAAATTATAAGCAGAATATTTGGTTCTCTTCGAAGCATGGTCCAACCAGAAGTTTTGTCGTAATGAGAATATAGCAAGAAGTGATCAAAGTCAAACCATCCAAACGTTTTGGAAAAAAACGTGTTTGAGTGGTATGTCAATTACTACAAACACTGAGTGGTTTGTAATCACTACAAACTTTGTTCTTTTTTTGGATATTTTCAAGTTTGTGATAATTTAAAGACGTTTCCCTTAAATTCTAATTTGTAGTGATTTTTTTTTTCTAATTCTAAATGGTCACTTTAATATGTGAATTTTAATTTTGTATTTTTTAAAAAACAGCAAACAATATTTTAAATATTCAGTGTTCACAAAACTGGGAACTCAGTTCAGTTCAGCTGCTCAGTCATGTCCAACTCTTTGTGACCCCATGAACCTCAGTACGCCAGGCCTCCATGTCCATCACCAAGTCCCAGAGTCCAGCCAAATCCCTGTCCGTTGAGTCTGTGATGCCATCCAACCATCTCTGTCATCCCCTTCTCCTGTCTTCAATCTTTCCCAGCATCAGTCTTTTCAAATGAGTCAGTTCTTATCAGGTGGCCTAAGTATTGGAGGAGTTTCAGCTTCAACATCAGTCCTTCCAATGAACACCCAGGATTGATTTCCCTTAGGATGGACTGTTTGGACCTCCTTGCAGTCCAAGGGACTCTCAAGAGTCTTCTCCAACACCACAGTTCAAAAGCATCAATTCTTTAGCCCTCAGCTTTCTTTATAGCCCAACTCTCACATCCATACATGACCACTAGAAAAACCACAGCCTTGACTAGATGGACCTTTGCTGACAATGTCTCTGGTTTTCAATATGCTGCCTAGGCTGGTCATATTGAAATTACTTTCCTTCCAAGGAGCAAGTGTCTTTTAATTTCATGGCTGTTGTCACAATCTGCAGTGATTTTGGAGCCTAGAAAAATAAAGTCAGCCATTGTTTCCACTGTTTCCCCATCTATTTGCTATGAAGTGATGGGACTGGATGCCATGATCTTAGTTTTCTGAATGTTGAGCTTAAGGCAACTTTTTCACTCTCCTCTTTCACTTTCATCAAGAGGCTCTTTAGTTCTTCTTCACTTTCTGCCATAAGGGTGGTGTCATCTGCATATCTGAGGTTATTGATACTTCTCCCAGCAATCTTGATTCCAGCTTGTGTTTCCTCCAGCCCAGCATTTCTCATGATATATTCTGCTTATAAGTTAAATAAACAGGGTGACAATATACAGCCTTGACATACTCCTTTTTCTATTTGGAACCATGCAACTGTTGTTGCATGTCTGGTTCTAACTATTGCTTTCTGACCTGCATACAGGTTTTCAAGAGGCAGGTCAGGTGCTCTGGTATTCCCATCTCTTTCAGAATTTTCCACAGTTCATTGTGATCCATACAGTCAAAGACTTTGGCATAGTCAATAAAGCAGAAATAGATGTGTTTCTGGAACTATCCTGCTTTTTTGATGATCCATCTGATGCTGGCAAATTGATCTCTGGTTCCTCTGCCTTTTCTAAAACCAGCTTGATCATCTGCAAGTTCATAGTTCACATATTGCTGAAGCCGGACTTGGAGAATTTTAACCATCACTTTACTAGCGTGTGAGATGAGTGCAATTGTGCAGTAGTTTGAGTCTTCAGCGTTGCCTTTCTCTGGGATTGGAATGAAAACTGGGAATTACTATTGTTTATTCCAGTGTTCGTTTATACTTCAGAGTATATACATATTTATAAAGCATCTCACCTCGGTTTCCTGCCGTGCACATGGCTCCTCTTCTGAGCTGCTGGTTTCACCAAGACATCTTCAGTCTAAGGTCTCATATGTATGCCCATAGGTACAACCCTCCTGCTTGTATGTCACTGATGAATATTGTAACTGCGTATGAAAAACTAGGTACAGGTCAGTACTTATGGCTATGGAGGCAAATATGTGGACTAGTGGTCATACTGGAACAGTAATCCACATCAGGTGAGCATCTCAATTGGCAGGACATAAAATACAAAGGTCCTGGTGAGGAAATATGCTTGAAAAAAGATGTGCTTAGGAACGATGCCTATGTAACTAGCAAATGAGAAAGCAAGGAAGGTAAAAGGTTAAAAGGTGAGAAGACAAGACAGAAATCAAAATATTCTCAAGACAGAGTTTGCCCTCTTCACCTTCAAGAGTGGTTAAAAAAAAAAAACACTTACTAATGAAAGTAAAAATGTTAAATATAGAAAATACAACTCAAATAGCATAATATTATTTTATATTCTGGATATCAGTGAGTCCACACTGGTCATGGGTAGGGTGTACATACTTGGTTTAACTAGTGAGCAACAAAGTACTCCCGCAATGGCTACATCATTCTCTAGTGGCTGGCAAATACTTCTTGGTATTTGACACCCATCTTTCATATTTTCCTCATACGAGGTATAAAATCATATGATTTTAATTTGCATTATTAATGTGTGTTTATGCATCTCTTCATGTGTTCATTGGACTTTCATTTTTATTTTCTGTATGTATCTGTTGCCCCTTTTTACAATGAAGTTGCTGTCTTTTTTATTTCTGGTTTGAGTGTATTTTTACTGCATGCTAGGTATTTGATTGTTTTCCTTAGAATTACATAGAATTATTCTATCATCTATATATTCACTTTATCTATGGTGTCTTTCTTTGTACAAAATCCTCTAAGGTATATTTAAAAACAAAAGGATGGACTACAGGTGGAGCCCATTCATAGGACTTTAGAGTAAATAACTTCACAAGCATTAGCACCAGTGAGCTGTCTTCTTGATGTAACTTGGAGACATTTCTACCATGATAATTTCTAGTTCAAGATCATATTCTCCATTTTCAGGCATTAAGTCTGATGATATTTTAAGATGGAGGCTACTACTCAATCAGGCTTTATTCTGGTCAGTGCATGCTGCTAACTGCTAAGTTGCTTCAGTCACGTCCGACTCTGTGTGACCCCATAAACAGCAGCCCACCAGGCTCCCCCATCCCTGGGATTCTCCAGGCAAGAACACTAGAGTGGGTTGCCATTTCCTTCTCCAATGCATGAAAGTGAAAAGTGAAAGTGAAGTCGCTCAGTTGTGTCCATAGAAAGACTATTATCTCAATGAAGTTCACTTACACTTCCTTAGCCTCTTTTTACAATGCTAAAGACACTTGAAGTTCCCGATTGGGTTCTACGTGAGGCCAAATTAGTTCAGGTGAACTTATTCCTAGAGATTTGTTAAATTTGCTATTTCTGAATTTCTAAAACCTAGATACTTTAGAAACACACTTTTATCCATTTTGTACAACTTAAAAAGTTATGAACCTGAGTGGCATTTTTATATACTCTTAATACTCTGTTTAAAACTGAGCCTACCCAATTGCCCTTATAAATGTGTCACATTTTCCATGTTTTTTTTCTCCCTATAATATATATTAGTGCCTAAATGTGTATAAATTATATTTATCATATTGTACATTATACATGGAAGTTAACAATACATTTTGACTGCCTTCATCCAGTGCTCGTTTCCCTAGTTATCACCTCTTGTCTAGTCAGAGCTATCGTTTTTCCAGTAGTCATATATGAATGTAGGAGTTGGACTATAAAGAAATCTGAGTGCTAAAGTAATTGATGCTTTTGAATTGTGGTATTGGAGAAGACTCTTGAGAGTCTCTTGGACTGCAAGGAGATCCAACCAGTCCATCCTAAAGGAAATCAGTCTTGAATATTCATTGGAAGGACTGATGCTGAAGCTGAAACTCCAATACTTTGGCCACCTGATGTGAAGAACTAACTCCTTGGAAAAGGCCTTAATGCTGGGAAAGGTTGAAGGTAGGAGGAGAAGGGGATGACAGAGGATGAGATGGTTGGATGGCATCATCGACTCAATGGACATGAGTTTGAGCAAGCTTTGGGAGTTGGTGATGGACAGGAAAGCCTGGCATGCTGCAGTCCACGGGGTCTCAAAGAGTCGGACACAACTAAACAAATGAACTGAACTGAGTCACAAATCTTATCCCTTTTTCTATGACTTTGTTTGTATGTTTGTTTGTTTGTGAAGTATAATACTATGGTATTTCTCATTATACAACATAGTGATTTTTTATACATTTCAGAATAATTACCAGTGATGCCAAAAGCTCAGGTTCTCTGTTTACCAGTGCCAAATCAAATCGGAGACAAAGTTTTGGGTGAAGTAGAAATGAATAGCTTTATTGCTTTGCCAGGCAAAGGGAGACACAGTGGACTAATGCCCTCAAAACTGTGTGCCCATCTCCTGGGGGAAGATAGTGAGAAGTTTTACAGTAATTGTTCAAAGAAGTGTAATCAGCTCATGGGTATTCTTCTGATGGGGTGGTGGTAAGTTAAGTAGGAGTCAGCACCATCAACCTTCAGTTCCAACTGGTCTGGGGTCTATATGCTTGTGGGCAGTGTACCATTGTTAAGCATTAACTTCTCCCACCTGGAGGGGTTTTCAGTATCTGCAAAATAGCTCAAAGATATTGTTGTGTACATCTGATGACAGGGAAAGAGGACCTTATTCAAACGCTGCTCTGGGCTCTGTGTTTCTCCCTAGTTCTCCCTCCCCTCCTTTCCTTAATTAACAACTGCTGGAATCTGCCCATTGGAACCCAAGGAAGGTCGTGGAACCTGAGGGAAGGCTGTTTCCTATAATCAAAGAAATGGGGGGCACAGAAAGGCTTTGTGCTACAGAGCCCCACGGGCTTCTGTTGTGGCTTAGTTGGTAAAGAATCCGCCTGCAGTGCAGGAGACCTGCGTTTGCTCCCTGGGTTGGGAAGATCCCCTGGAGAGGGGAAAGGCTACCCACTCCAGTATTCCGGCCTAGAGAATTCGATGGACTATATAGTCCCTGGTGTCACAAAGAGTCGGGCACACCTGAACGACTTCCACTTTCACTTTCACTTTACACAGAGCCCCACAGGGCTCTGCATGGTATCTCCAAGATAAATCTAGTTATGTGTCACCATACAAAGATATTCCTTAGTTATTGACTAAATTCCCCACACTGAATTCCCCAAACTGTGCATGTCATAACTGTGACTCATTTAATTTGCACCTGGAAGTCTGTACTTTTTATTCCCCCTCACCTGTTTTTTCCCTTCCCCCTGGCAATTACCTGTTTGTTCTTTGTATCTAAAACTCTGTTTCTGTTTTGTTACAAAGGATCATTTGTTTCATTTTTAGACTCCACATATAAGTGAAATCATAGAATGTTTGGTTTTCTCTGCCTGACTTATCTTACTGAGCACAGTACCCTCTAGGGCTTCCCAGGTGGCTCAGTGGTAAAGAATCTCCCTGCAAGGCAGGTGACCCAGGTTCGATCCCTGGGTTGGGGAGATCCTCTGGAGGAGTGCATGGCAACCTACTACAGTATTCTTGGCTGAAGAATCCTATGGACAGAGGAGCCTGGTGGGCTACAGTCCATGGGGTCACAAAGAGTTGGACACAACTGAAGCTACTTAGCACACAATACCCTCTAAGTCTATCCATCTTGTTCCAAATGTCAAGGTTACATTCTTTTCTGTGGCTAGCATTCCATTATATGAGTATCCTACCATCTTTATCCATTCATGTATTATGGACACTTGGGTTGCTTCCATATTTGGCTACTGTAAATATTGCTGCAGTGAACAGAGGGGTACATACATCTTTTAAAATTATGTTTTCATTTTCTTTGGATAATACCCAGGAATGGAATTTCTGGATCGTATTATAGTTCTGTATTTAATTTTTTGAGGAATCTCTGTACTGTTTTCCATAGCAGCTGCACCAATTTACAGTCCTATCATCAGTGCCTTATTTTTCTCCACATCCTAGTCAACATTTATTTGTTGATAATAGCCATTTTTACAGGTAGACGGTAATGTCATTGTGGTTTTGATTTGCATTTTCCCGATGGTGATATCAAGCATCTTTTTCATGTACCTGTTGGCCATCTGTATGTCTTCTTTGTACAAATGTCTGTTCAGATCATCTGCCTATGTTTTAATTAGGTTGTTTGCTTCTTGTGTTGTATGCATTTTTGTATTTTGAATATTAACTCCTTACCACATATATAGTTTGCAAGTACCTTCTCTCATTTGTAGGTGGCCTTTTCATTTTGTCACTGTGTTTATTAGCTGTTCAGAAACTTTTTGTTTGATAAAGTTCCATTTGTTACCTTTTGCTTTTGTTTCCCTTGACTGAAGAGACATATCCCTCCAAATAGTATTAAGACCTATGTCAAAGAGAGTACTGCTTATGTTTTCTTCTAGAAGTTCTGTGGTTTCATGTCTTATATATAATTTTATTTTTGTATATAGTATGAGAGTAGTACAGTTTAATTCTTTTACATGTAGCTGTACAGTTTTCCCAACACCATTTATTGAAGAGCTAATCATTTTTCCATTTTATATTCTTGACTCCTTTACCCTACATTAATTGTCCATGCAAATTTAGGTTCATTTCTGGGCTCTGTATTCTATTTCCATGGCTTTTACTGGCCGGTTTTCTAGTATGAAAAAAATTTTTTTTCTAATTATCTGTGATAAATTTTGAAAATCAATGCTTTTGAACTGTGGTGTTGGAGAAGACTCTTGAGAGTCCCTTGGACAGCCAGGAGATCCAAGCAGTCCATCCTAAAGGAAATCAGTCCTGAGTGTTCATTGGAAGGACTGATGTTGAAGCTGAAACTCCAGTACTTTGGCCACTTGATACAAAGAACTGATCCTATTGCTGGGAAAAACTGAAGGCAAGAGGAGAAGGGGATGACAGAGGATGAGATGGTTGGATAGTATCACTGACTTGATGGACATGAGTCTGAGTAAAGCTCAGGAATTGGTGATGGACAGAGAGGCCTGGTGTGCTGCAGTCCAAGGGGTCACAAAGAGTTGGGACACAACTGAGCGACTGAACTGTTTACTGTGATAAATTTTGACAATAGAGACCTCAAAGATGAATCAACCCCTATCTCAAATGCTTCTAGGTATTTTAGCAAATTCAATATAACAAAATGAGTTACTTCTTTCATCTTTTCACCCAGACATTTAACAGATTTAACATGGATAAAGTTTTTAAATGTCATGGATGCTAAAAATTATTTTATGAATTACTAATTTAAAATTAAGTGATTGCTATTTCTAAGGGTAAGAAAGAAAGGATAAGGAATAGATAGGTGAACATTGTTCAGACACCACAGCAAAGAGGATGGCTTTGGTGTCCTATAGCTACTGAGTGCATCTGTGTACTTGTGTGGGTGATGAACACAGCTAAAGTTGCAGAAGTAGTTAGAGAAAAAGCCAAGGTATTACCCAGTGAAGACTCTTTGATATACCATACTGCCTCTGGGTAACATGATGTTAATGCTGTTCTGAGAGGAGAGGAAATTGTGAGTTACACGTTCAATCATAGATAATCATTTTATCTCTTTTTTTTCACTTATTGGAGACATTAGGAAAAAAAAAAAGATTATTCAGAACAGTTATTTCAAGTATTTTAAACTAAGGCTAGGTGAATACTTTTTAAAAGAAGTATCTAACATTTATAAGGAATTGATATAATCATATCAACCACAACTCAATCAGAATTCCTGCATCAGTTTTTTGTAAGGAAACAGGAAACAAATGCTGTAGATAGAGTAAAATATTTTGGACATTCCATAAGCATAATGGTATTCTAATCTGACTTCTGATGTAGATTTCATAATCCCTTTCTTAAAAGATTAAATTTTAAATAAATAGCATTTTTTTCATAATTTTATCAGAAACACTATATACTGTTATAGCATAGAAAATATGTAAAGAGTCACATCATGAATTTGATTTTTAATTTGCAGCATCTGTCTCAGCCATAGGTATCATTTTCTTGAAGAAAGTGACGCCGGCACAAAAGCTACCAGCATGTCATCTGTTTTGTGTACTACACCTGAGAAACTGCTTTGTATTTCCCAAGAGAGCCCAATTAGCATATCAGTCTTTAGCCTCTGCTCCCTAAAACAACCTGCAGAATTGACATTTGTTTTTGGAAAGTGGGTTTTATCAAACAGGCCCACAAAAACAAGTAATAAACACAGACAGTCCTAGAAAAACCTGGTACTGCAGAGATTACAGTTCCTAAAACCTTTCTGGTTAAGCAGCCATTAAAGCACCTGGATGTCCCAAGGAGATTGACGTGGTGACTAAAGAAAGACTAGTACCTAGGAGAGTTTTGCTCATTTGGCCAGAGATTTCATTTTTACTAAACAGACTCTGACATAAAACAGGAGAAGGTCTGAAACAAGTTTAAAGGATCTAAGTTAATGCTGCCTAAGCATAGACATGCAGGCTTGTTTGAGGTTTTGCAAGCCAAGCTTAGAATAGTGCAAAGCCTTGCCAGTACCACTGAGAGAGTCTTCTTTGAAGGAGCAGTGGTGTGTTGGGCTTAACTAGGCTGCCATAAGCAAAGTGTGAAAAAATATATTTTAGGAAACTATGGATATAGCTCAATTGACAAATAGTTTTTCTGCCAAAAATTCATTTGTGAATTGATCTTTGGAAATCTGAATCCATTCCTCAAAATATATAGTGAGGATTAATGCATTGAAGATGAGCCTCAGATGCCCAATTCAGCCCTTCAAATATATAAAATATAGTATTAATTAATGCTTTTTACCCTTTCAGATATTTTATATGATTAAGTTGTATTCTAAATCCCAAATAAGGTTGCCGAGAATGCATATCACTGGTGATGATGCATGGCTCCTGGGTCCTGCTGGCTGTTGTGGAGATCAACTGGAGTGGACTTGGGTGGACTAGGACCTCTGAGAAAACCAAGCATTTCAGATCTTCTAAGAGCCAGTTAAAATAAGTTTTCTTAATGGCAATCAATGCTCTTTAAAACATGTGGCATAGCCTTATAAAATGAAATATTTATGGTCTAAGGAATATTAATTTGCTGACATTTCTCTATTAGGTGCTTATATTTTAAATGGCATTACATGTTGCTTGGGAAGCTTCTCATGTTCAGTAATTCATTATCTACTAGGATACATTTCTTAAGATTTTTACAATTGGTTAAGAAAAATAACATCTAGCCAAATGTTTTCCTTTAATTATCAAATAGTTAAGTAGGTTTGCTTTGATACATTAATGTGATGAGATAAAAAAATTTTGTAATGTAGATCCCTTAATATATACATTTAGAATGCATAAAATGAAACTGGATAAGTCCTTATTTTAATACCAGTATTTATTTAATAGGGGAATAGTTCTTACCCTACGTAAGTGACCAGTTCTGAGGGAGAAATACAACTTTAATACTGTGAGGAAAGGACAGTTTTACCTCTTCTTTGTTAATTTGTTCTTTCCCTCCATCCTCCTGCAATGCTGTTCTCTTCCACTCTCATGCACTCTGTCATTACACAGATAATCATTTATGTTCCATGCACTATGAAAGGTGTTGGACAAATAGTAGTGATCAGAGAGGGCCCCCCTGCCACTAGTGCTCTCCACTGACTTCTAGTGCAGAAAAAAGTTGTATTAAGAGCAGGATGATTGTCACCAAAAACCTGAACTGTAGGGCATTGTGGAGTATATAAAATGAGTTTCTGATTATAAGCTCATGCCTGAGACAGTGAAATGAGGCAAGTCATCATATTTTAGGAAAGTGCTTAAATTTGATACTTAGTGCTATATACCACTATATATTCTTGGTTGTTTTGTAACAGTGCTGTTTAACCTGAGAACAATTACAGAGAAAACAAAAGAAATGACTCAGTATTGGGGACTGACAGGACAAAATGATAAAGGAGCTGGAATTCAGGACTCCCAGAAAAGCCTTCCTCTAAAGGTATGGCCACAATCAACTGTTTGCTTTTCTGCTGCTGCTAAGTCGCTTCAGTCGTGTCCGACTCTGTGAGACCCCCATAGACGGCAGCCCACCAGGCTCCCCCGTCCCTGAGATTCTCCAGGCAAGAACACTGGAGTGGGTTGCCATTGCCTTCTCCAGTGCATGAAAGTGAAAAGTGAAGTCGCTCAGTCGTGTCCAACTCTTAGCAACCCCAGGACTGCAGCCTGCCTGGCTCCTCCGCCCATGGGATTCTCCAGGCAAGAGTACTGGAGGGGGTGCCATTGCTTTTCAGGTGATCGGTTATTTACCCCTGTTGATGAATGCTTTAATTCTAGGAGATGTAAAACAAAAGGTGAAAGAAGTTGGTCTCTAATCCTCTGTCAGTGCTTGTTCTGCTGTTGCTAGTACCAGACATATCTTTCCTCTTTGTCTCATCTTGCGTATTTTTAGTTTGTTGACACTTGATGATTAAACTCCTTTAGTACTCTCTTCTATTAGCCTGGGTGCCTGTGGCTGGGTGTATCTACTGCTTTATTCCTCAGGCTGTGGCTTGAATTACTTTCCTCCCTTTCACAAGTAATGGTTTGCCGGTAAGTGTCCCTAACTCAAAAAAAAAAAAAATCTGGCTATGACCCAGCGTGCCTTGTTGAAATCTTCACTGCTTACCAATCTCATTTGACATTTGCCAACTGCTTTCCTATGCGGAACAGATTTTATGTCTTTTTCTCTTCACTTCTGGTACCTCGGGGTCAGAATCCGCCATGCCCACAGACTTGTTATAGCCTGCCAGCTGTCCTCTCTGCCAGCTGGTCTGCCTATGGGCAGTCTTAATTTAAATCTTCATAGTTTTCTCTACCTTTGAACTTGACCCTTACTAACCTGATTTGGGCTGCTCTTTCACCCTTTAGGCAATAGTTTTCTGAGGTTGGGCTTGTTTCCATTTTAGCCACAACTGAATGCCTAGCATTTGAAAAATATCATTTTCTTCTTTTGCTTTAGATCTCTCATGTTTATATAAAATGCATATAATTTTATGCTTAAGCTCCTGCAAGTATGGTTACATTTCATAACACTTTGCTTTTCACAGTCATGCATCCAGATTCAGTAAGTATTTAAACCAAACTTTCCAAGGAGAAACTCTGCTAAAGTTTGTTCTCTTATTTTTTAAGAAGCTAAGTACTGATGAATTTTATAGCTTTCCTAATAAGATACCTTTACCATAGGCCTCACTCACTGCTTATTTTGAGTGAGGTATATCATGCCTTCTCAATAACACAGGACTGCTTCTAAGGGGAGAAATTTGGGGGATCAAGAATTAAAAAAATAAATTTTTTAGGGAACAAGATGGTGGAATAGGGGAATGTAGAACTCACCTTTCCCCATGAGCACAACAAAAATACGTCCACATGTGGAAAGATTCTCATTGAATTTCACAGAAAGACCCCTGTACATCCAAGGCTGTAAGAAAGATCCACAGGTAATCAGAAAGGAAGGGGAAAAATTGATCAAGTCAGGACTGAGAGAAAAGGGAAAATATACATGGGCAGAGGCCAACCCTGAGAGTGAACAGTGAGGGTAATGGATTGGTGTCCTAGTACTGGGGTCATACACAGGGGAGATGAGTCCCCTGGGCTGGATGCAGAACCACTGAGACTAACAGGAGACTTGTGTCAAGTCTGAACTCTTTCAGAAGGTTTGCGTGCAATCTGGCTTACCCCTGAAACTGGTCAGGAAAGGCATACTGAAACTGCATGACTGGTGGACTCATTCCCTATGACCTTCTTAGTGTGCATCCCAGCCCAATCCTAGTGAACATCATAGCCCTGCTTATTCCACATCACAGCATGGCATTGGATCTAGGGCTGACATCACCACAGAGAAAACTTCACCATGGGACATGCAGAGGCAACAAGGTCCCAGTGCTGAGAAACACTGGTTAAAAAAGTAAGAAAGAGCTTCATATCTGCTTTGCAGAAATATCCAAGTCAACAGGGAAAGTTTACCAGGAATTGACGCCTTTTAAGAAATGACATTGTTTAAACAAAACTATAAAGCACAGCCTGGAAAATGATAGGGTAGTCACAGAGGAAACTAGTCAAAAGATACCTCCTGGATTATCAACTTCTTTCAATCTCAAAATTTTTTCAGTGTATTATTTTATGAGAATCTTTCCAGTTTTTATTTGTTGAATCAACATCAAATAAATAGCTATTTAATATGCATGCAGAACCTTTTTATAATAAAGTCATATTGTTTTAAAAAACTATATAGTTATGTCAAGAATTTTAGTTTGAAAGAGAAAATTAGTTTCAAAGAGGTATCTCTGTTGTCTCATGAATCACAAATTCATTTAGTCACAGCTACTTCTAAGAGCAAACTATTTTCTCTAGAAATTATGTATTTCAGTTTATAGCCAACTTTGCACAAGACTCAGAGACCCTATATACTCTTCATCAGTGGGCAGTCTTCACATATCAAGTACAGTCAGAGCCCTGACTCAAACATTTGAAAACATTTTCTTGTCTATGGCCACACTTCCCTGAATGTGCTCAATTTTGTCTGGAAATATTTTCTTTGGCTTGATGACTTATATTAGCTTCACCATTCCTAACTTTCCCTCCATTGAAATGACTTTCTCTCTTTCGCCAATCAAGTCAACACAGTTCACTACTTGTGTTCTTAGAATACTAGACTTAGAACACTAAAATTTTATATTTCTTTGACATTTCTATTATTTGTTAAATACAATCAATCACGTTATATCTTATAAAATCTCATCTACTTGATCTTTTGGTAACATTTGATCTTATTATCACTTATAATTTCTGATTTTTGGTACATTTTGTGGTCCTTCATTTTCCAGTTTCTTCTTTGACCAATCTGAGTGCTCTTTCCTTAGCTCTGTGTTCTAAGCACACTTTTCTGTCTGTAGACATTCTCATCAGCTTTCATGAGTTCAGCATGTCATGGAACCAAACTACATTAATGTGCAAGGTGCTAGGTGTCCAAAGAGAGACTAAATATAGTTCTGCCTTCTAGAAGCTGTTAACATCTTTCCTAAATTTCACACATGTATTTCCAATATAACTTTATAAACATTGACTTTCATACTCTGAAAATTTCAAGTTTAATATACAACTTGAATTTTTTCAACCCTAAAACACATTCTTCTTTGGTAAATGGCACAGTACCCACCATAGTAACTATATACATTCTCTCTTGTCTCTTCCTAAAATCTAAAATAGAATCAGAGTGAAAATTCAATTTATTTCAAAAATACATCTCCTTATTCAAGAATACAGTAATGTTTTTAGAGACTCATTAATATTAGTTTCAAATCCTGATTTCTCCATTTGTGACTTGTGTAGCCTTTAATGTGACAAATCAAATCCTCATGTCTCAATTCCCTTACTGATATAATGAAAGTATCCTCTAAATAATAGATGCTGTAAGTATTAAACATGGGAAGACATAGTACATACTATATACTGCATGTGTTTTTGTTTTCACTTTTCCCGTTTTTCCTTTTCTCATGTCACTGACATGGATTTTATTCTTATTCAGGACCATCTGGGTATTCTGGCACAGATTTATATGCTCGTAATCTCTGTCAATATTTATCTAAACACCACAATGTTATTTAATTAATTACTTTGCTGAAATCTTACAGAATTATTAATTGCCCACAAGGAAAATATTAATTCCTATGGCATACCCTGTAAGAATCTTTATCACATCTTATATACTTCTGTATATGACCAATAAAGTACAGTTTTAGGCCTACAGCAGATATCTGCCAAACATCTTCTGGTTTTGCTTACCTCTCTCTGTAGAAACTTATGCTTTAAGGCCATGCTTAGTCCTTTGTAGATATTACTGAATTTTTTTTTGTTTGGCTGTGTACATAGGATATTACTGAATTTTCAAGGGGAGCTGTTATAGGCAAGCTAATGCTGCTTTAAAAATTTCTAGAGATTGTCATACAGAGTGACATAAGTCAGAGAAAGAAAAATATCATATCATATTGCTTGTATGTGGCGTCTTAAAGAAGGGAGGTTCAAATGAACTTATTCACAAAACAGAAATAAAGTCACAAAAGTATAAAACAAACTTACGGTCACCAGGTGATAAGGGATGGGGGTAAGGATAAATTGGGAGTTTGGGATGGACACATACATACTACTATATATAAAATAACTAATAAGGACCTACTGTATAGCATAGGTAACTCTACTCAATGCTCTGTAATAATATGGGAAAAGAATCTTAAAAAAGGGGGGGGGCATATGTTTGTGTTTAACTAATTCACTTTGCTCTACACCTGAAACATAACAGTTTACATCAATTATGCATACTCAGTTCCTTCAGTCGTGTCCAACTCTGTGACCCCATGGACTGTAGCCCACCTGGTGATTTGTCCATGAGATTTCCCAGGCATGAATACTGGAGTGGGTTGCCATGTAATAAAAATAAATTTTTAAGAATTATATGGATAAGGGAGGAAGGACTGAGTTGAGGAACAGCTTCCATTGATTTGTGCAATCTAATATCCCCTTACCAAGTCTGTTTTGTCTTCTACTTTGTAGGCATCTTTCTGTGTAGTTTTTATTGTTTGAGAGAAGAGAAAGGCCTGGAGAAAAGCCATAGAATCTACATGCTCTTAGCTGGAGCCAACACTTTTACCATCCTTCTCTTTTTTCTAATACTCTTCCCTGGGTTGAAGGTTAAGTCTGGACAATGATGATAATTAGCAATAATAAGAATGGGATATAAGCAGACTTCCCCATTGAGCTTAACCTCACATGTAGTTCTGTGGTGGGTAGGACTTCAATCACCATAGGGAAATATGGGTTCCTGCTGTCATTCACATGTGACTAGAGATCCCAATTCCATGCTCACTGGATATAACTGTCAATATGCATATTAACTTCAGCCTGTTTTCAAATAATGGGACTATCTTTATGAACTTATAGGTAAAAACTTATAATACTTTTTTCCATTTATTCTTCTCATGAACTTTGATCTCTTATTCATCAATTTTTCTACATATGTAATAATCCCATGATTTTCTTGAGTCACTAGTGATTATATAAAAATTCACACACTCTTATATAGTTTGTTCATAAGT
This sequence comes from Antilocapra americana, assembly GCA_007570785.1. Lineage (NCBI taxonomy): Eukaryota > Metazoa > Chordata > Mammalia > Artiodactyla > Antilocapridae > Antilocapra > Antilocapra americana. The sequence goes on from ML661902.1 coordinate 14,210,117, forward strand.
TAACTTGTAAAAGTATTTCATAAATACCCAGATATTGACTTCTAATTTTTTTTTCTGCAGCCAAATTTCTATGTGTATCTTTTCTTTCAGTTTGAAAAACTTTCAGTATCCTTATAATGCAGGTCTGCGAAGTTGAAGTCTCAGAAAATATTTTTTGCTTTCATAGCTACATAGTGTTTTCAGTGATACAGAATTGTAGGTAGATGGATTTATTTTTCCCCCATTTTTATATTTTAAAGATGTCTTTTGTTTTCTGGCCCTCATTATTTCTGATGTGAAGCAGCTGTTATTTTTTATTGTTGTTTCTATTTAATGCATCTTGTGTTAGACCCTGGATGCTTTTAAAATTTTTGCAATATCTTTGGTTTTCAGCAGTTAGGTCCACCAGATTAGGTTGATCATTCTAATTTGGTTTTATTTGCATTTTCCCTTCTTGAGGTATTTTCATCTTTTTGAACCTCTGTGATATTTTTCATGTACTTAGGGCAGACAATGATTTGAAAAGGTAATGGGCAAAACTTGTCCTATCTTTTCTCTCTTATCATGTACTCCAACAATCATATACATACATTTAATTTTGCTCCACATATTTCCAGATAGCCTGTCATAATTTTGTTCACTTTCCATTCTCTTTTAAACATTTATTTGGTTTGGGCTGTGCTGGGTCTTCCTTGCTTTGTGCAGGTTTTCTCTAGTTGCAGCAAACAGGGAGCTACTCTCTGTTGTGTTTTTCATTTATCTCGTGTTTCAGTTTGGACTATCTTCAGTTTTAATGATCTTTTCTCTGCTGATTCCAAAAGAGGATCAAGTGACTACTTTAAGATCTGAAGTGAATTCCTTTTTTAAAAATAGTATACTCATATATTTATTTTAAGCATTTCCATTTTGGCTATTTTTTAAAAATAGTTTCCAGGTTTCTGCTAAATTATATCATGTTTAACACACATATGTCTATTAGACACTGTGATAGTTAATATTATGTGTCAATTTGATTAGGCAAAGGTATACCAACTAGACAGTAAAACATTATTTTTATCTGTGTCTGTGAGAGTATCTAGAAAAAATAGTATTTGATTAAGTAGACTAATTAAAAGAAGACCTGTCTTCATCGATGTGAGTGGGCATCACTTAATCCATCGAGGGCCTGAATAGAACGAAAGGCAAAGGAAGGGTGAATTCTCTTTCTCCCTTAATCTGGAGCATCTATTTCCTAATGCCTTGGGCATCTGAGCTGCTTGTCCTCTGGCCTTCCTGATTCTGGGACTTAACTAACATACCCCTGGTTCTCAGGCCTTTGTCCTCAGACTGCAGGTTACACCATCAGCTTCTCTGATTTTCAGGCCTTCAAACTCAGACTATACTATACAACCAGTTTTTCTGGTTCTCTAGCTTGTAGATGGCAGGTTTAGGGACTTCTCAGTTTCCATAAACATGTCAGGATGTGTGTGTGTGTGTGTATGTATGTGTGTAATTATCTTGGTTCTGCTTCCCTGGAGAACACTGGCTAATGCATGTACCTTTCATGTATGCATCTGTATAATTATTTTAATTTTCAGAAGGGAATTTAGAATAACTATAATATCTGGTCATCTGTCCCTGACTGAAGAGACTTAGCACACATACATATATACTGTATGCAAGATATTTTAGAAGCATGCACATATTTTTGTAGTTTTTAGCACCATTGACTAAACTTGTATTATCCCTAAAAATGTTTTCTTGATTATTCTTACCCACATGTATATAGTATACATATATGTAATAAATTAAGTCATATCGTATATGCTGAATCTAAGAATACAAATTGGAATTGATTTGATTGTTACATACTCAAATATAGAAGTTATAGTACCATATTTTTAAAACTTTGCAATCTCTAAACTCATTACTGATAAATTGTAAAATTTGGGATAGAAGCATTCGTATATCCATTCCAATATTTGACTTCACAAATAGGAAAACTAATTACCCTGGGCTCATATAATGAAGAACAATTTATGTAACCAGATTCAAGGCAAAGTACAGTCCATAACTGGTGCATTTAGTTGCATAAGCATACCATCATGGGGCCAGATTATTACCATCTCCCCACTTTCTGTGGTTGCATCTGTCCTTAGGCTGCCTGCTATTGTGACCACAAGGTCACAGACATGACAGTGCCCATCAGAGAGAGAGGGATTCTCTGTTTGAACTTTGTAAGATCTAAGAAACAGTTTTAAGCATCTCTCAGTAAATGTTTTTATTTATCTCAGTAGCCAGGATTGCCTCACAAGCCCAAATTGAATCAATGCCTGGTAACAGAGCCACAGAAGTGGGCTACTTAGACTACCCATGATTTACCCTTAAAACTAGGAATTAGCTCTGTGTAAAAGAAGAGGGAGAATGAGAATCTCAAACTCATTAGAAATTGCAATTATAAGTGGAGATAATGGCTGTTGGTAAACACAATATCTGCTACTCAGTATTTTGCTCATGAAAATAGTTTATTAGTCCTCCAACCCCAGTTAAAATTTTAAAATATTATACATGATTATAAGTATGCCACTTTAATAAATTCATAGGAATAGAAAAAGATAGCTTTTTTTCCGAGACTGGTTAGAAATTCCATAAAATAGTTGTGCAAAGTCTATAAAATAATGTGATTTTAAAACTAGAGCTGATAAATACTATCCTAGCCACTGGTTATAGTAGAACTTATGAATTTTCATTCTGAAAAGAGTGACTTTTCATTTAGTGTACTAAATTAATTCTGGAACTTGCATACCGAGAAATATTATAAAAGTTACATGGTTTGTGGGCTTATAGAAATTGTCCAGTATAAACTGCTTAGGGGAAAATTGTCTAAAGGGACTTCTGTATTTTCCTTATAATCAGGGACGTAGTTTATCATTGAGAGAAGATTTTTTAAATGATAGTTTTAGTGTTAAATAGCATTTGGGAATAAAATATTTAAAAGTAAAGCAAATACTGAGGAAATGGTAACATGACAAAAGGTGAAATAAGGATATAAGGTTGAGAGTATTCTCAGAGTGTCATAGAATATTTTCCTATATTTGATCTATGTTTATAAAAATTGTTCAATGTTTTTCATATATATAAGCTTACTCATAGCTCAACAATCATTTAATGAATACCGTGGTATATGGTATGACTTAATAAGAATTACTCAATATTTGTACTTGAGTATTTTTTTCATCTATAAAATGTAAATCAAAACCACAAGATATCACATCTGTCAGCATGGCTATCCTCAAAAGTTTACAAATGTCAAATGTTGGTGAGGATATGAGGAAAAGGGAACACTTACACAGTACCTGTGGGAATATAAATGTGCAGCCATTATAAAAAAAATGCAGTTTCCTCAGAAACTAAAAGTAGAACCCAGCAATTCTGCTGCTAAGTATATAGCTGGAGAAAACAAAAACACCAGTTTGGAAAGATACAGGCACCCCCATGCAGCACTACTTACAGTAGCAGCCCACTGTCCATCAACAGATGGATGCTATATGGTATGGTATACATATGCCACGTGAATGGATGAAGAGCGTGTGTATACACACAGATCCAGTTTCTCTCTTCAGGTATGTGTGTATATATAAACATACACACAGAATATTAATAGCCATTAAAGAATGAAATTTTGCCTTTTGCAGCAACATGGTTGGACCTAGATGATATTATACTTAGATAAAATCAGAGAAAGACAAATACTGAATGATATCACTTATATTTGGAATATTTTTTTAAAAATTATTAAATGAGTATATACGCAAAACAGAAACAGAATCACAGATAACTAGCAGTTGCCCGCGAGGAGAGGAAAGAGGAAGGGGCAAGTTAGGGGTAGGGGACTAGGAGATACAATCCGCTATGTATGTAAAATACATTGTATAACACAGGTAATTATAGCCATTACCTTGTATAACTTAATGAAGTATACGCTCTAATAATACTGAGTCACTATTCTGTATACCTAAAGCTAATGCTGTAAATTAACTATATTTTTAAACATATTTTTAAATATTTAAACATACCCATTTAATAGAGTATCAGCTATCATTCTATCATCTCCATCCTCATCCAGTAACATAAAAGTATACTTTATGTATTTTAGTGGGAAAGATAAATTTGTTTTGGGGGAGTTGGGCTGCTATTTAATATGGAAGTTTTATGACTATATTTAAATATAAGTCAAGTTCATCTACCACTTTTGAGATAATACTGAACAAAGAGGGGCAGGTTCTGTATCCAGAAATGCAGGGCATATTATAGGGTTGGTTTTTTTTAGTGTGAATAGTTTCTTATAATAATTTTTCTTTCCAAAATATTTTTTAGTTTAGACTGATAGACTGATCCCAAAAGCTTTGTATGTATGTGTTTATCTTTGATGGTTTTTGTTTGTAGAGTGCATGCAGTTTGTGGGTGTATGTCTGTATGTGTTTAATGTCAGCCACGTTACAAAGTAATTTTTAAGAGGCATATTAGGAAGAGACTTTTCTAGGACAAAGCACTAGATTTTTCTTTGCTTTTGGCTCAAGAAAAAATATATATAAAAGAGAATTCACTGGTTTAGTACTGCACTACTTGAACTACTGTTACCTATGTCTGAATAAATCACACAGAAATATATCAGTGTCTGATATCACCGTGTCCTGAGTCTAGAGGGCTATCCATTACACCTCAGTTAGAAAAAGAGATCTCTAAGGAAGCCCCACGTCAAGCATTCTGGGAGCAAAAATATAATCGAGGAAGGAACTTTAGTAAATTTGATTGTGACAAAATGAACTTTTTAACAAAATTAAGAATGAGATTAATCAGCAGAAGGGGCGAGGAGGAGGCTATGTGAGATTTGAGGAAGGATAAAATATGCAAGATTTTGCCAAATTATTGGTATGGGGAAGAGAATGGTGATAAGGCAGAAAATATACAAACAGCTATACTGGGGACATCTGTATCATGCTTATAATTTTAAAGCACTTTCTAAGATATAAAAGGTCTTTGATTTTTCTTATTGAATTAAATGTAGTATTAAATGTGAATTTCCTATTTTCTCTAAAAGAAAATGACTTTTCAAAATGAAACACTTCCTGTCAAAATTAGGCATAATTAACATAAGAGTCACAAGTTACTTCATTATTATACAATATAGTGCTTGAAGTGGTGGTGGAGGGAGTTAAGTGTATGTCTGCGAATTAGAGTTCTTGGTAAAGGAATCTGAAGCAAAAGTTGTTAAAGTAGCAACTGAATAAGCAGAAGTATTTAGAACATAATCCAGGAATTACTGTTTTTTTGTCTATCCAGCTTAACATTTCATCCAGTGGATTTTACTAAAGGAAGGCATTTAGAGGTTCGGCCCCACTGGAATCGATCTGAAACAACCATACACCCTGCCTTAGGCTTCGTGTAATGTGTGTGCTTGGATGCAGAGTACCGACTATTGCAGAATGCATATGGAACGGTGCAGTGCATCTGAACCCCGCCTGCCTGCGGGCCCACACTTGCGAGGAACAGTGCAAAGAGCAGGTACGCGTTCTCAGCCACTGGTGGGTCACTGTGGCAAAGCTGAGTGTGAGTGTCATCCTCCCAGCGTGTATGAAAGTGCCTGCCTGCTTGAGAAATCTGAAGAATCAAAACCTGGTATAATTTAAGACCATGAAATTAATAAGGAGATTTAGCAAGAGACTAATGATGAAGGAAATTTTAGAAAAGTTTTGGATTAGCAGAAATGCCTCGAATTCCATCTGGCACCTAATGAACAGAAATAATCTACACACCATTTTATTCAGTGTTGTCCCCTTTGTCATGACTATATCTTCATCTTTACTGAGACAGTTTAGGATACATTCAGTATTCTACCTCTGTTCATTCTCATATGCACTTCCCAGCATTATTCACTTGGTACACTCAGGCAAGTTAAAGTAATTATTTGGAAGTATAATTCATTTTGTATACCCATTTTACAATTGAGTGTAGTAATGCCTTCCCAGCCAGAAGGCAAGGGTCCAGGAAAGTCAATTTATTGAGTTCCCCCTACAGGGATAAGATTTTTTTATTATTATATGGCAGGTCAATTTATTGCTGTCTTGTGTCACTGATAAATTGTGACTACTGGTGAGTGTGACAGTTGGCCCTCTCAAGGTTTCTTGGGGAAGCTAGTAATAAAATGGCAAAGTTTGTGTAGTTGTCACTCACACATGTACTTTAGAATTCTCACTCTACTACTCAGCCATGGATTCCTGATAAGCAGTATAGGAAGACTGGGTTCATTTCTCAGAATCACACCTCCTCCTAAGTTAGCTTGTTTTCTTGAACTTAAATGACTCTACCTCTACTTTTTCTTATTTTAATATTTTATAAAGATATGCCTTAAACCAGAGTCTAGTTGAAAGCTTCCTATCATTTCTCTAGAAAAGCTTAAATTTAGGCTGAACAGTGAAAGGATAGAAACCAGGTTATCATAAGGAACACCCGTCATTTAGCTTACTTCAGTAAATAGCTATGATGTTATGTTTATGTGAACATTTCAGGACTAGGTATTCAGAAGGGGAAAAAACTAGTGGAGTATGTTTCTCAGAGGCATGACTAAGATAAATCGGACAACTCCTTTTTCAAAGGCAATATTCAAGAACAAAACCTATATTTGAAGTTAATGAAAGGTTAGATCATATGGGAATTATTGAAAAATAATTATTGATAGGCAGCAACCAACTAGAAATGAGTATCCTAGGAAAACAAAGAAGCTGTGAAGCATGAATGCAAAGAAAATTCAATTTGAAAGGAGAAATCATTGTAGGCTTATACCTTTGCTAGCTGCTACCACAGATACCTTATTCCAGTTTTTTCATTTAAATTATATGATTATTATAAATATTGCATGTTTTTAAAAAACATATACCATCACAAAAATTTTTTATCTCCTAAATTCAGTAATAGTTTTGAGATTTTTAGAAAATAGCAATATGTCTCTATGAAAGTATTAACCTGTGGTTCTCCTTGATTTTCCACATTCCCCCCAAACCTGATTTCTACCTTGTTAATAATGTCTTCTTCACAATGTCCATCACTATCTAGCTGACTGAGATTCTAGTTTCCGTTATCAAATGTGAATGGGAGGTAGCTATTACAGTTGTCACCTCTTCATTCTCTCCTAGAAAAGCGTTTTAATTCATTCAAATCATCACCTACTTTTATAAGTTTACTTGAATCCAACATCCTCTTTATCCAAATTCCCATCCCTTATTAACTCTATGTAGTGGTTCTCTACAGTCTAGCTATCTGTACATATTTTAGCCATATCTTTTGAAGAAAATGAGATTAGAATATATTTCATCAGCAGCATCACTTACAATAAGCAATTTGAGCACCAAAATACTTCAAACCAGGATGCAGTAATCCTGCATTTGAAGGGAATACAAAATATTCCTATAATTTAACAGCTTAGAGTTAAAATAGTTTCTAGGATATCTTAGGCATATTGTTATTCTCTTGGTATCAGTTTAAGTCCAGTGCTCAGTCCTGCTGCCAGGTGGGTGGGGCATTTAGTCTGCTATGCCACATTTGTCACAGAGTTCTATGTAGAACCATATGTCAGGGAAGAATCTGATAACAGCAACCCCATTTTAGCCCATATTTAGATATCCATTGTACACTCATTGAAAACGTTTAGTCTGCTGGCTCTGTTGAGTGCAGACCAGCTTCTGACCGTGGCGCCCATAATCCAGCCTCTGAAGCACAGTGCAGTCATCCCGCTCCAAGTCTCACCACCCCAGATATGCACCACTGATTTGTGTACACACTTCTCTCTCATTACCCTCTCTCTGCCTCTCAATTTTCAACCTCTTTGTTGTCTTTGAGATTCATCCTTCCCCTACTCTGTTGCTCTCAAGAATAAGGCAGTTAGAATATACTCCCAGAACAGCTCCCTCAGTAAGTTTAGACTTCGATAAAAGTCAGAAGTAAAGACTCCAGGCAACCACTGTTTTCTGCTTTGCCAAAATAGCCTAAAGTAAAGAAATGCAAGGGACCTGGGTATGTGCTTGGAAGTAAGGAGGATGAGGAAGAAATATGCAACACACATTTTTACCTCACTAAATTTCCCTAACATGTAAACAAATATCTCACATGCTTTAAAAGTTTCTTTAAAGTCTATTCTCAGGCTGATGCCTTCAAATAACTAAGATATTCAGCTATGGTAAGGTAAATGAGGTCTATACATTATATAATTTATCTAAAGTCAAATGGGGAAAACATGAGCAAATTGGTCTTCATGACATTTACAATGTGGTAGAGAAAATAAATATCAAAAAGATAGGCATACTTCAGAGACATTGCAGGTTCAGTTTCTCACCACTGCAATAAAGTGAATATTGAAATAAAGTGAATCACACAGTTTTTGGTTTCCCAGGGCATGTAGTCGATTAAATATGTGATAGTATTATGTTAAAATGTATATATCTTAGTTGGAAACACTTTATTGCTAAGAAATATTAATAAATCATCATCTGAGCCTTCAGCAAGTTACAGTAATAACACCAAGATCACAGATCACCATACTAAATACAGTAATAATGAAAAAGTGAAATATTGTGAGAATTACCAAAGTGTGAAACAGAAATACAAAGAATGCAAATGTTGTTGAAAAAAGAGGACAGACAGACTTGCTCAACACTGGTTACCAGGGACCTTCAATTTATTACAAAAAAAATTAAATAACACCTGTGAAGTACAACAAAGCAAGGTGCAATAAAATGAGGTTTGCTCCTATAGGAATGCCCCTGGTAAAGAGAAGAACAGTGTGGGAGGGCCTGGTTTAAATATTAAGTCACAGATTCTATCTTGGTCTGTGCATTAGTTTTGTACTTCTGACTTAGCAAATTACTATAAGCTTAATGGCTTAAGGCTTAATACAGCACAGATTTACTATCTTAAAGTTATAAAGGTTAGAAGTTTAACACAAGCCCCAGTAGGCCAAAGCCAAGGTGTTGGCAGGGCTGTGTTCCTTTCTTGAGGCCATTAGCAGAGAATTCCTTTCCTTGCCTTTTCCAACTTGTAAAGGAACCTAAAATTCCATAGCTGGTGATTGCCTTCCTCCATCTCTGACCATTTTTCTATAATCACATCTCCGTCCAACCACAGTCAAAAAAGTTCTTGGCTTTTGAGGTTTCATGTGATTAGAAATTGAATAATCATGTGATTCCCCAACTGAATAATCCAGGATATTCTCCCCCTCTCCATGTCTTTAACATAATCATATTTGCAAAGTCCCTTTACAACAAAGGAAGTTTGAGGAACAAAGTCACAGCTCCTGGGAATTAGGATGGAGACCTCTTTTGGTGGGGACATATTTCTGCCTACAGTAGACTAATTGAGTTTAATTAGTCTTCAATTCTTTGATTGAAGATTAAGTAATCCTTCGATTCTTTGAAGCAGAATTGTCCATGTGTAATTTTTCACTGTATTTAAAAATCTCTGCTTTCTGGTTGGAAATGAATCATGTTGAGTTTCTTCTTAAGTTTTCAGAATGGCTTATGGGTGTCATTTAATTTGTTTTAAGTTTTGGTCATGGGGAGATTGTTCTGCCAGGAAGGACAGAACAGAAAATTCACATCTGGACCCCACTAAATATATATATATATATATGTATTTTTTTGGTAAGCATTTTATTTTTTTTCTTTACATTATTGTGTTGGTTTTGCCATACACTGACATGAATCCACCATGAAAATATTTTTATTAGCATATAAGAGAATGAAAATTGACATAACAAGTTTCAAGTAGATAGTACAAAGATCTTTTCCTTAATCCTGTTTCTAAAAAATGTAATCCAAGCCAATGTGTTTCAAATAGTAATATTAAGACCTTAAATAATTGATTTTTCTGTTGACCATATTGCATCTAAGAGGTATCTTAAAAAGCAACTTACTATGAAGAACTTAATGCTAGATTTAAATCCTAAGCAATTCAGGGAATAATTAATAGTAATAGCCCTAACTCCATGAGTAAATATTCTAACTGGCATGAATGGTAATGCATCTTAAATATGGAGATAAGACACAAGAAAATGTGGGAGTAAATTTTTGTAGATTTTCTAAGTCAAATAAATACTTGTTTTTCAAGTAAATTGATATTCCTGAGTAAAAACATTGAATTTCTGGTTAAAATGCAGTTACAAATAGGATTAAATATGATATTAATAGGGAGAAGTGTTAACTCTAAAACTGACATCACAGGAATAAAATGTGTTAGAAATATCACTTGAAAAGTAATCAAAATATGCTATAAATATTCAAATCAAACTGAAAGAGACTAATTTATAGGAATGGTAGAACAGTGTTTAAATGATTTATGCTGCAAAGGAAAATGCACTTTATAGGATATTATTTTAAAAATATTTTTCCAAAGTATATAACTAAAATGAGTAACTTAACCTAAAGCAGAAATCTCTATACTGTGTTAAATTACTTTGGGGAAAAAATGTTGACATAAAAGGAAACAAATGGTACTAGTATGAAAAATCACACTGTTTTTAACAGTGAATGAAATTTACAAATAGGATAATACAGTAGTAAGTTGTTTCATATATTAAAAAAGCAACCTGTATATACAAGAGTATGCCCAAACTACCACCTTGACAATAACAGTCCACTGAACTCAAGAAAACAGAAGTGAGGTCCTTCAAATTCTGTGTATCTTAACATGAATTATGTTCTAAAATATTGTAATGCTTTGAAAATGTGACCAGAAGTAATTACATGCAATAGTAAAGGCAATGCCAAAGAATGTTCAAACTACCACACAATTTGCACTCATCTCACATACTACCAAAGTGATACTCAAAATTCTCCAAGCCAGGCTTCAACAGTATATGAACTGAGAACTTCCAGATGTTCAATCTGGGTTTATAAAAGGCAGAAGAGCCAGAGATCAAGTTGCCAACATCCATTGGATCATCAAAAAAGCAACAGAGTTCCAGAAAAACATCTATTTCTGCTTTATTGACTGTGCCAAAGTCTTTGACTCTGTGGATCACCACAAACTGGGGAAAATTCTGAAAGAAATGGGAATACCTGACCTACCTCTTGAGAAACCTGTATACAGGTCAGGAAGCAACTGTTAGAACTGGACATGGAACAACAGACTGGTTCCAAATAGGAAAAGGAGTATGTCAAGGCTGTATATTGTCACCCTGCTTATTTAACTTATATGCAGAGTACATCAAGAGAAATGCTGGGCTGGATGAAGCACAAGCTGGAATCAAAATTGCCGGGAGAAATATCAATAACCTTAGATATACAGATGACACCACCTTTCTAGCAGAAAACGAAGAACTAAAGAGCCTTTTGAGGAAACTGAAAGAGGACAGTGAAAAAGTTGGCTTAAAACTCAACATTCAGAAAACTAAGATCATGACATCTGGTCCCATCACTTCATGGCAGATAGATGGGGAAGCAGTGAGAGACTTTATTTTTCTGGGCTCCAAAATCACTGCAGATGGTGACTGCAGCCAAGAAATTAAAAGACGCTTGCTCCTTGAAAGAAAAGCTATGACCAACCTAGACAGCATTACCAAATTATTAAAGACAGACATTACTTTGCCAACAAACATCCATCTTGTCAAAGCTATCATTTTTCCAGTAGTCATGTATGGATGTGAGGGTTGGACTATAAAGAAAGCTGATCAAAAAATAATTGATGCTTTTGAACTGTGGTGTTGGAGAAGACCCTTGAGAGTCCCTTGGACTGCAGGGAGATCCAACCAATCAATCCTAAAGGAAATCAGTCCTGAATATTCATTGGAAGGACTGGTGCTAAAGATGAAAATCCAATACCTTGGACACCTGATGTGAAGGACTGACTCATTTAAAAAGACCCTGATGCTGGGCAAGATTAAAGGCAGGAGGAGACGGGGACAAACAGAGAATGAGATGGTTGGATGGCATCACCGACTTGATGGACATGAGTTTGAGCAAGCTCCGGGAGTTGGTGAAGGGCAGGGAGGCCTGGCATGCTGCAGTCTATGGAGTTGCAAGAGTCAAACATGACTGAGTGACTGACCTAAACTGAACTGTAGATATTTTAAGCAAAGACAGACAGTTATAACTGGAGTTCTATGTTAATAGTTCTGTTACTCTAAAAATATATATCTAGCATAGAGAAGAAAAAATACTCTATATTTTTCATATTAAATTATTGTGAGACTCCTAAACAGTTCATCTTCTAATAACAAAGAAAATGTTTATGAAATAAATAAAGGACCCATTACCTTGGTTTCCACTTTCAGCATCTAGATTTACTAGAGTATTTAAAATACAAACATTAAGGTATTGATTTTTTTTTTCAGATTTCCTTTGGGATTTTTTTTTTGTTTTTTTTTGGGGGGGGGGTTGGGGGGAATGGGGTTATTTGTTTTTGGAAGAAAGACCACTGCCGTTTCACTATAGAATATCAAGTGTACATAGAAAAATGACTTAACACTCCAAGTGTTGACTTTAGTCTCTTTATTGGAGTAGTATTTGTCAGGTTTCCACACCTAACATTGAGTACAGTGTTAGCTATCTTTTTTTGTTGTTGAGGAAGTTCCTCTTCATTTTTCACTTATTTATAGTTTTTATTATGAATGTGTGTTGAATTTTGTCAAGTGCTTTTCCCACATCTATTATTGTGATCATATGACTTTTTCCTTTAGTCTGTTCATTTCTCAGATTATATTGTTTGGCATTTAGATTTTGAACCAAGCTTGTAAAACTGGAATAAATTACATTTTATCTTTGTATAATATTTTTATATATTCCTGGATTTGACATGCTGATATTTTATTAAGGTTATTTGTATCTATGTTCATGAGAAACATTTGTCTGTAGTTTTTATTTCTTGTAGTATGTTTTACTTTCTTGTATTTAGGTTTAGTTTATCTCTTTGTTTTCTTAAAGTAGATCCTGAGATTGTTGATTTTAGATCTTTTTCTTCTCTTATATATGTATTTAATGCTGTAATTTTCTCAGCAGCAATTTCACTGCATCCTATAATTTTAGGTAAGTTATACATTAATTTAGTTCAAAATATTTCTGATTTCTCTTGAGATTTTGATTTATGTGCTATTTAGAAGTATGTTGTTAAATTTGCAAATATTGGGAGATTTTGAGCATTGTTTCTTTCCCTTACTGATTTCTAGTTTAATGATATTGTGACCTTCAGATATAGTTTATATATGATTTTCATTGTGTTCAATATGTTCAGATGTGTTTTGGTGAATGTTCATGGGAACTTGAGAAGGTTTATTCTGCTGTTGTCAGATGCAATATTCTATAAATATCAGATCAAGTTGACTCAAAGTGCTATTTAGATCAATTCTATCCTTCCTAGTTTTCTGCTTGCTTATCTATCATTTACCAAAAGAGAGGTACTGAAATCTCAATTATAATAGGAGATATGTCAATTTCTTTCTGCAGTTCTTTCAGTTTTTGTCTCATAATTTTGATACTGTGTAGTTAGGTGCATAAATATTACAATCTGGTTGAGGTATCTGGAGAATTATCATTATGAAATCTTTCTCCCCAATGCTGATTTTTACTGTTCTGAAATTGACTTTGCCTATAATTAATTAATATAATTAATTTAATTAAGTAATTAAAGAACTACTCTTCTTCTTTATTAACATTAGCTCAGTATATATCTCTCTATCCCTTAACTTTTTAAAAACTCATAAACTATTTTTTTTTAGTTTTAGCAGTTTTAGGATCGCAACAATATTGAATGGAAAGTACAGAGAATTTCCATATACCCCTTGTACCATACATGCCCACTCTCCCTCACTATTGACAGTCCTATCTGTTAGAGTTGAGAGATCTATACTGACATGGCCTTATCATCCAGAATCCATTGGTTACACTGGAGTTCACTCTTGTTACTGTACATTCTATCCGTTTAGATAAACATGTATCCACCACTGTAGAATCATACAAAATAGTTTCCACACACCAAAATATATCATACCCTGCCTATTCCTCTCTCCCATCTCCCACCTTCCAGCAACCACTAATATTTTTACTGTCTCCGTAGGGCTTCCTATTCAAGAAATTTATAGACTTTGAATTGTACAGTTGTAATCTTTTCACACTGGCTTTTTTCACTTAGTAACATGTATTTATGTATCTTTCCTGTCTTTACATGAGCTTCCCTGGTGGCGCAGATGGTAAAAGCATCTGCTTGCAATGTGGGAGACCTGGGTTTGACCCTTGGGTGAGGAAGATTTTCTGGAGAAGAAAATGGTGACCCACTCCAGTACTCTTGCCTGGAAAATTCCATGGATGGAGGAACCTTGTAGGCTACAGTCCATGGGGTCGCAAAGAGTTGGACACGACTGAGTGACTTCACTTTCACTTTTCTTTCATGTCTTTACATGGCTTGATCACTTATTCTTTTTAGTACTAAATACTATTCTATTTTCTGGATGCACCAGTTTATTTACCCATACACCTGCTAAAGAACATCTTGGTTGCTTCTGCATTTTGACAGTTATACAGTCCTACCTCACTTTAATGTGCTTTACTTTATTGCACTCTATGCAGATATTGAGGGTTTTTTTTTTTTTTTTAACAAACTGAAAATTTATAGTAACCCTGAATCAAGCAAGTCTATTGGTGCCATTCTTCCAACAGCGTTTCTCTCACTTTGTGTCTATATATCATAATTTGTTAATTCTTACAGTATTTCAACTTTTTTCATTGTTTGTGTGTTCTAGTGATCTGTGGTCAGTCAGTGATCTTTTATGCTTCTATTATAACTGGACATTTTTTAGCAACATTCTTAGCTATGTACCTTTTTAGACAGCAGGCTATTATACACTTAATAGGTTGCAGTGCAGTGTAAACATAACTTCTGTATATACCAGGAAACCAAAAAAAAAAAAATTATGACTTGCTTTCCGGAAATATTCATCTTATAGCAGTGACCTGGAGCTGAACCTGCTGTGTCTCTGAGGTAGGGTAAATAAAGCTGTTACAAACATCTGTGTACAGGTTTTTAGTGAGGGCATAAGTTTTCAGTTCATTTGGGTAAATACCAAGGAGCACAACGGCTGTATCATATGGTGAGAATATGTTTAGTTTTGTAAGAAACTTCTAAGCTGTCTTTAAAAGTGGCTAGACAATCTTGCTCTGTAGCTCAGTTGGTAAAGAGTCTGACTGCCATGCAGGAGACCTGGGTTTGATACTTGGGTCGGGAAGACTCCCTGGAGAAGGAAATGTCAACCCACTCCAGTATTCTTGCCTGGGGAATCCCATGGACAGAAGAGCCTGGCAGGCTACAGTCTATGGTGTCGCAAGAGTCAGACATGACTGAGCGACCAAGCACACACACATCTTGCATTCCTATCAGGATTAAGTGAGGGTTCCTGATTTTGCACACCCTCTCCAGAACAGGTATTGTTAGTGTTCTGAATTATAGCTATCGACACATGTGTAGTGATATTTCAGTATTGTTTTAATTCACAGTTCTCTAAACTATGACTAAACTTCCCTTTTTTCCCTAATAACCAGTGTTGGCTCCCCATGACCTACTACATTAAATTCCGATTTAACTTAGATTTTAAGAATTAAGGAGTGACATCACCAAGATGGCAACATAAGTCATTCGTAACTTTGCTCTCCTTCATAACAATTAACAACTTTTCCTGGAGAAGACACCACTGAGAAAATTCTAGAACACAAGTGGAGGCTAAAACATTCCCCTGCCACGTAAAGACTGAGACGGATAACATCAAAGGGTAAGAGGAGCAGCTGGGTATGACCACATTGCCCCTCCCTCAGGCCAGCGCAGCACTGTACTGAGTGGTCTCTCCTGGGCCCACAGTTGCTCCAGTGGGAGAGTACTCAGGGCAGACATCGAGTTCCCTTCACACTGTGGGTCACTTGTTAGGATTCCCCACTCTAGTCTTACCCCATGAGGCTTTCAGGGAAATCTGCAGGACCTGACTGGGAGTCTGATTTGAAAGAGAAGCAGGTAGGACCTTGCAACAGCTGGCACTCAGATCTTGGAAGACCAAGTTCCTTCCTACAGCACCCACGCAGTAGGCCCAGCCCGAGTCTTGCTTGTCTGCAGAGCTAAGATGGCGGTGCAGTCAGACCAGAGAACTTGGTGGGGTGCAGATCTGCCTGATCTTGGGATATCAGATGAAGAACCTGGCCCTGCCTTACCAGAACACCTGGAAGCTATACTCCAGCAATGCTCAAGCAGTCTAGCAGGCAGAGCCAATTGACCACAGAGCAAATCCAGTGGCACCTTTGGACCAGGGAAGTATGACAACTTAACCAAACTAATGCAATTCCCTTCTCTCGTTTTCCCTTACAAGTTTCTCCAGTAGAATACCTTTAAAGTATGACTCAAGGTTCAGATGGTAAAATGTCTGCCTACAATGCAGGAGACCCAGGTTCAATCCCTGGGTTGGGAAGATCCCCTGGAGAAGGAAATGGCAACCAATTCCAGTTTTCTTGCCTGGAAATCCCATGGACAGAGGAGCCTGGTGGGCTACAGTCCATGGGGTTGCAAAGAGTCAGACACGACTGAGCGACTTCACTTATTGACCCTTTCTGGGTCCTTAACTAGAGTGGTATTTTATTTGTCAAATCACCTACTTTGTTGGCTCTTAATTTTTCCATCTCTAAATTGGATTACCCTTTCTCTAAATAGGGGGGTGTCCTGCTTTCTCTGCTAGAATAACATCCTTCATACATAAAATGGCATTCTGCCGATCATTTATTGGGAAAGCCCGCTAATCTGTTCAAAATAGTAACCGATATGTTCTTTACTAACCAATCTCATAGAATCATAGAAAATAGTATAAAAAAGCCAAACAAACCCCCTTAATACATGAAGTACAACTCAATGTTCCTTTTAAAGTGAAGGGGGGAAAACCACCTAGGATATGCATGTCGTTAGATATATACATTTCTGTAGTTATTTTAGCTCTTTCAATTAGCAGTGGTCATCTGGGGAAAGATAACTGATTTTTGAATGACTATAATATGAGAGATGTACTGGTATGCGAAAGCCTGATTACCACTGATTATACCAATCTAATTATTGACTCAATTGAAACTTTTAGAAAGGTTAGCTTTTGCTTCCTAAACATGCCAGATTCTGAGTCTGCACAGAACTTCCAATACACAGCCATGAAAATTAAAGTAATCCCTCATCTTGGCAATACATACAAGATTCTGGAAAAGAATGAGCTTAAAAAGATGTGAAAAAGTTGGATTGGCATAATATAAGCCAGAAAACACTAATGGTTAAGGGGAATGAGAGCAGATTGTGTAAAACCATCCGTCAAGAATTGACATGTGTTATACTCATGGCAGGGCACTAAGTCTGTTGAAAGTCCATAGAATTTGGCAAGCCTATGCATAGGGGGATATGGCACATTTTACTTTGGAGGATGAAACAGCTTGGAATGTGAAAATGCTAATGATGAGATCATCCAGTAATAGTTACCAAGCTATTCCAAAAAGATATTTATCTGCAAGTTACATTATAATTCATATCAAATACAGGCAAAAGTAAGTTTCTTAAAGAAGGAATCTTGCAAGACCTTTTTTGATGTTTTGCTCACTCTGGGAAATGGAACCTTAACTCTAAGAGGTGAAAGTGTTAGTCCCTCAGTCGTGGCTGAGTCTTTGCAACCCCATGGACTGTAGCCCACCAGTCTCCTCTGTCCATGGGATTCTCCAGGCAAGAATACTGAGTGGGCATCTATTTCCTTCTCCAGGGAATCTTCCTGACTCAGGGATCAAACTCAGGTCTCCTGCACTGCAGGCAAATTCTTACCATCTGAGCCACCAGTGAAGCCCGAGAGACTTCAAAATATTATAGTAAAGAGATTTATCATGATAAACTTATTATTTGATTTAAATAATGAATTTTCCATAATGATAATACATAATTTACATATAGGTATACATTTATATAGATTCAATGGTAAAGAATCTGCCTGCCAATGAAGGAGACATAATAGATGCAGGTTCGATATCTGGGTTGGCGAGATCCACAGGAAGAGGAAATGTCAACCCACTCCAGTATTCTTGCTTGGAAAATTCATGGTCACAAAGAATCAGGCATGACTTAACGCCCAAGCATGCACACATGCGCCTACATTTACACAGATTTTATATATGTACATATTTATAGAAGTAAGACTAGTTGCTTTTGTTGTCTGACCCCAGTTCTGCCTCAATAAGGGATATATGCTCATCCTAAACCAGAGAGGTGGTAGGGATAGAGTGAGGATTTTGACTCTGCAAATGCAACCTGAAAGACTTCCTCATTTTCCAAAAATTGGCTTGGGTTTGGATAGCTGACTGGATGGATGCTTTCTGTAGGATGTTTATTGACTTTTATTATGAAGATTGCCTTCGGTTAGGCACTTACCCAAAGTGCTTTAAGGAATTCTTCCACTTTCCTTATAAGCTATAGTGTAGGAATCACTACCCAAATCTGCAGTTTTAACCTGAGTATTGTTTCTGCTCTTTTTCTACCCAAATCTGCAGTTTTCTTCTTAGATGGCCGAGTTCCCTCCTTTGCATTGTCAAAAAGAGTACTAAAAGCTCTTCTCTTGCTTCAGAATATGAATTGACAATGGACTCACATTTGACCATTACTGTAAAATGTGTTCCTAAATATTACTAAGTATTCTCCTACAAGGGTTACTATGGAGTGATCCAGAATGTTATCTAGTTAATTTATGACCAAGATTGTGGTGGTTACATAGAAGAGTGAATTAATCATAGTAAGAATCAGCAAAGTCTGCAAATAGAGCTAAATTATGTTTTTATCAGCATTTGTAAAATACATTCATTGTTCTGTGACAGAAATTATGACACAAAATTTGCCATGCTCTTTTCTAGGACATCAATAAATAGTAATTGGGATTGTAACAGATGTTTTAGCATAGCCTGCATGTCTATGTACTTCTAAAATGGAATTTTACAAATTTTATTAATTCCTCAATAATTCCTTATATTCATGAGTGTAAAACAGCTAGTTCTTTAAAGAAAGCTTTATCCACTTGTAAGCTCTTGCATCTTGCATAAGAAGTTTTAGACTCTGTAAATAAAGTCTTTACAAAATAAGCAAGTGACCTTTCTCAGGTACATTTATTATGAAAGAAACAATGAATTTACATGAGCTGAGTTTCTTTCAAGTACCTGACAAAGGCAATTCTTTTAACTAGAATTATGAAAAGGGGACTATTTTGTGAAAAATCACCAGTGAAGTTTTGAGAGGTAGAGTATAAGGCACTCTTGACCCTTGTCCCTGACAAAATTTTGAAATATCTATATGTGGTAGGAATAAAGAGAATAAATTAAATTTATATCTGTGTATCTGTTGGCTTAGAAATAGATGATGACTTCAAACAATCACTTGGTTCAAATAATATTGCTAAAAATAATATGACTCTATGTGATCTATTATTTTGGCCTTATTTTTTAAATTATCAATATTTTTAAAGTGAAGGTGACTATAGAAAATAACTTATGACAAAGGACACTTAAAATAAGAAAAACAGAATAGGAAACATAAAATAAAAAAATTAGGGACTCTAGCTCATCTAAGCTATTTGTTTACATGATATTCACTTCACAGTGCCCTGCTTCATTCTATGCCCCAAGCCCATATTTGCTTGTTACTCCAGGTATCTCTTGACTTCCTACTTTTGCATTCCAGTCCATTACAATGCAAAAAAAACCATCTTTGGGGGGTTTTAGTTCTAGAAGGTATTATAGGTCTTCATAGAACCATTCAACTTCAGCTTCTTCAGCATTACTGGTTTGTTAGGGCATAGACTTGGATTACTGTGATATTGAATGGTTTGCCTTTCAGTCAAAGAATAGAAGTCATTCTGTTGTTTTTGAGATTGCATCAAGTACTGCATTTTGGAATCTTCTGTTGACTATGATTGCTACTCCATTTCTTCTAAGGGATTCTTGCCCACAGTAGTAGAAATAATAGTCATCTGAGTTAAATTCACCCATTTAGTCTATTTTAGTTCTCTGATTCCCAAAATGTCAATGTTCACTCTTGTCATTTCCTATTTGACCACTTCCAATTTGCCTTGATTCATGGGCCTAACATTCCACGTTCCTATGCAATATTGCTCTTTACAGCATCAGACCTTGCTTCTGTCACCTGTCACATCCACATTCTCTAGAGTTACTTCTCCACTGATTTCCAGTAGCATATTGGGCACTTACCAACCTGGGAAGTTCATCTTTCAGTGTCCTATCTTTTTGCCTTTTCATGATGTTTATGAGGTTCTCAGGTAGGAATACTGAAGTGGTTTGCCATTCCCTTCTCCAGAAGATATTAAAAAGACTGAAGTGGTTTAAATATTCTGACTCTTACTCAAATTCTTAGATGGCATAATTGTAAAGTTGCTTTAGCCTTCTATCATTATGATTGTAGCGGAAAATAAAGATAGATTAAAACCACAAGAATATAAATCAGTGGCTCTCTAGCACAGAACAAAAAGTATTGTGAGTTAAAGGAATCAGGGTATCTATGTGCAGAAATTTACTGCTCATGTCAGAAATGTGAATGTCTCCATCAGACTCTGACATGTAAAATCTCAGAATTGGATAAACTGAATCTGCACAATTTCCAATGGATGCTTCACTCTCTAACAAATGAACTCATCTCATGTTACAGGAGTCAGAATTATCACTAAGAAGAAGGAAAAATTAAAAATAATATAAAGGTCAAAAATAAATGAGGCTCATTTTTAAAGAGCATGTTATTTAATGAAGTATGATTTATAAGATTTGTAAGTTCATATATATTTTATTTATGGTAAATTCATGTAAATGATAATGATTAAAATTAAAAGAGAAAATATCTCTACAGAAGGTTTTGTAACTCATCAGTTTGAATATAATTTATATTCCATTCAGGAAAAATTTTTCTTTATCTATATAAAATAAACATTTTGATTACAGAAAACTAGAAGTTTTTACTATACTAATTACTGCTTATAATTAAGCAAGCTTATTTTAGAATGAATTTACCTAAGATGAAAATTATATATCAGCTGATTTTGAGAAAATTCATGAACTATAAAAGGACCATGTAAAATATGAGAAAAAAAAAAAAACCTAGAAATCTTTGGTTTGATTTGCACATCAAGCAGAGTAAGAACAAGTTTAGTTTTCTATATTTAGAGTCATACTTTGAGAGAAAATCAAAAAGCAATTAAGAATATCATAAAAGTTACAAAAACCTGTTACTTATATGTTCATTATGCAAAAGTAAAGATGTTATCTTTGGCACAGTAAGAGTATATATTCCTCCTGAGAACACAGAAAATGAAATATATAAATAAGATATTTTTCTAATTTTAATAGTCAAATATTACAAATTATTTTTCTTATAGTAACAGAATAGGTACTCAGGTGGCTGAGATGGTAAAGCATCTGCCTACATCGTGAGAGACCAGGGTTCAATCCCTGGGTTGAGAAGATCCCCTGGAGAAGGAATTGGCAACCCACTCCAGTATTCTTGCCTGGAGAATCCTATGGACACAGGAGCCTGGCAGGCTACAGTCCATAGCATCCCAAGAGTTGGACACACCTTAGTGACTAAACCACCACCCCGCCTTAATCATTCCACCATAAACCAAAGGATTATGTGTAGGTGATATCAAAGAACTATCTATTTGGGGAGTGCCAGGACGACAGAGGAGAAGGCAATGGCAACCTACTCCAGTGTTCTTGCCTGGAGAATCCCAGGGACAGGAGCCTGGTAGGCTGCCATCTACGAGGTCACACAGAGTTGGACACGACTGATGTGACTTAGCAGCAGCAGGAAGAATTATAGTGAAAATCTATTTGGAATATCAGAATGTATTTTAGGAAAACATTTGCTAACCAGTGTAATGTAAAATGTATCAAGAATACATATAGTACATTTGGTTTGAAGAAACACTAAAATATAGGTCATCCTGGGTTTCATATTTTTCTGTCACTTGTGTTTATGTCTCTATAAAGGAGAACCTAATGCTTTAAATCTAATTTAACCAATGGAAATCTCATTTATATGCATATTATAAATGATAAAGCAATGAAAAAGGAATGGTTTTCAAGTAGGAGACCTTTGTTTACTGGTGTGAACAAAAATATTAATGGATCAACAAACTATGTGAAAACTTACAAAAGCTTAGTGTAATTCATGACTTCAAATACAAATACTAGAGTGAAGATTATAAAATTACTAATAGTGTTTGTAACAGGGTAAAAGGTATACAGGTGATATTTCTTCTTTAGAAAAGATCAGTCTTCATTCAAATCTCAAAGGAATGCAATCCCAGAGAATGTTCAAGTTACCATACAGAGTGCACTCATTTCACATGCTAGCAAGATAATGCTCAAAATCCTTCAAGCTAGGCTTCAAAAGTACATGAACCAAGAACTTCCAGATTTACAAGCTGGATATAAAAAAGGCAGAGAAACTAGACAGCAAATTGCCAACATCCGTTGGATCACAGGAAAAACAAGGGAATTCCAGAAAAACATCTACTTCTGCTTCAGTGACTATGCTAAAGCTTTTGACTGTGTGGATCACAACTATGGAAAACTCTTCAAGAGATGAAAATATCAGACTACCCTACCTGTCTCCTGAGAAACCTGTATGTAGGTCAAGAAGCAATAGAACTGGACGTGGAACAGCAGATGGGTTCAAAAAGGGAAAGGAGTACATCCAGGCTGTATATTGTCACCCTGCTTATTTAACTTCTGTGCACAGTACGTCATGCAAAATGCCAGGCTGGATGAAGCACAAGCTGGAATCAACGTTTCTGGAAGAAATATCAACAACCTTAGATATGTAGATGACACAACCCTAATGGCAGAAAGCAAAGAGGAATTACAGAGCCTCTTGATGAACGTGAAAAGGAGTGTGGAAAAGCTGGCTTACAACTCAACATTCAAAACATGGGCATCCAGTCTATCACTTCATTGCAAATAGATGGAGAAAAAGTGGAAACACTGACAGATTTTTTTTTTCCCCCTTGGGCTCCAAAATCACTGCAGACGGTGACTGTAGCCACAAAATTAAAAGACACTTGCTTCTTGGAAGAAAAACTATGACAAACCTAGACAGTGTATTAAAAAGCAGAGACATCACTTTGCCAACAAAGGCCCATATAATCAAAGCTATGATTTTTCTAGTAGTCATGAACAGATGTGAGAGTTGGACCATAAAGAAGGCTGAGAGCTGAAAAATTGATGCTTTCAAACTCTTGAGAGTCCCTTGGACAGCAAGGAGATCAAACCAGTCAATCCTAAAGGAAATCAACCCTGAAAATTCATTGGAAGGACTGATGCTGAAGTTCCAATCTTTTGATGAGGTTTTAATCCTTCTCATCCAAACCTGATGAGAAGAACTGACTCACTGGAAAAGACCCTGATGCTTGGAAAGATTGAGGGCAGGAGGAGAAGTGGGCAACAGAAGAGGAGATGGTTGGATGGCATCATCAACTCAGTGGACATGAATCTAAGCAAACTCTGGGAGATAGTGAAGGAAGGGAAGCCTGGCATCTGCAGTTCATGGGTTTGCAAAGAGTCAGACGCAGGCTAGTGACTGAGCGACAGCTACTTATATTTAAGAAATCTGTGGTAATCTGATAAAATTTTAAGATCGAATTTTGTTTAACACATAAAATCCCTGGCTGTCCAGAAATAATATAAAAGATAAAATAATCAGGTTTTTTTAATCAATAAATGTTGATTGAAAAAATTAAAGCATCAGTAGCATTAGTCAATGGAAAAAAATGATAAAAACTTGCTTAGTGGAAAATTTGGCTAAATACATAAATATGAATATATATTTAATGCAATTTGCCATTTTTGTTTCTGATTTTTACTTATTAAACATTTTTAGAAAATCCTTAATAATCCCATTTTAAAGTTATACCTTTCACTTTTCTGCTCTTCTTCAGACTTTGGTATTTTATAAGCATTCACATAATTTCTGTGCTTCTTCACCTTATACTCCATTTCACTCTGCACTGACCTTTTGTTTTACCAAACATTTAACTGGTAAGTTGAATCATTTTGTTTTCTTCTAGAAACTCTTTTTTATGGAGATATACAGTCATTCCTAGATTTAACCTATTTCATCTCTATGGGGTTTTAGTTGGAAAGTCAGGGTATTGGCCACCTGTTACGGCAGTAAAGAATCCACATGCGATGCGAGAGATGTAGGCTTGGTCCCTGGGTGAGGAAGACACCCTGGAGAAGAAAATGGTAACCCACTCCAGTATTCTTGCTGGGGAAGTCTCATTGACGGGGAAGTCTCATTGACATAGAAGCCTGGCGGACTACAGTCCATGGGCTTGGAAAGTTGGACACAACTCAGCAACTAAACATCAACAGCACCAAGAAGACTATATAAAGATACACATGACCATCTTTTGGACATATATCAATTGCCTTTGTTTCTCAGCAAAAGTCCTGGTTTAAAAACAAATTTTCATGCTCAAAAGCAGCTTATCTAAACTCATAACACCTACTCTCTATTGTGTGCAAAAGGAAAAATTATGCATGATTATTAATGTGAACATATTTTATAATAATAAACTAGGATATTTAATATCCACCTGCTAATGCCAGAGACACAAGAGATGCTGGTTCAATCCCTGGGTCTGGAAGATCCCCTGCAGAAGGAAATGGCAACTCACTACAATATTTTTGCCTGGGAAATCCTATGGACCGAGGAGCCTGGTGGACTATAATCTATGGGAGTCAGACATGACTGAGCGCACATGCACACAGTATATATAATAATTGTGATTGTAGGGAAAATGAAATTTTAAAAATGTCAGACAACACAAATCATATATTTTCACATGATTTTTTTAAAGTTTATATTCATTTAACTTTAAGGAAAATTTTTTCTTGTGTAGATATATTAATAATGAATATATAGAGCTTTAAATAAAACAATATACTATGTAAATTGAAACTAAAAGCCCTAAATTCTTCAACAAACTAGCAGTTTCTATGCAAGAGCTTTTCATAAATGCTTTAGGGTATTGCTATCAGACTGCTAATCACTAGTTAAAGATCCCAACCTCATGTATTCACATAAGAAATTAATAAGGATATAGTAGTGTATACTCTCTAAAGATAAAGAATATGCTGAAGTGCAAACATTCAACTTTAGTGCAATTAACAGTACAGTAACCTCAAGACCAGGAAAGTTTAAAGTCAATAGCTGAGAACCACTTGAATGGACAGTGATTGATTTTACTTGCTCTGGCCTGTAGGGGAATGATTGATCTAAGCTTTATTTTGTGCTGGCCTTTTCTCTATTGTAAGCCTAATGAGGCATAAGGAGTGAAGTGAAAGTGGAAACAATAGAAATAGATTTCTGTCTGCATGGAGCCAACGACATGGTGATGAAATACAAGATTAATCCAACCAGCTATTTGATATCAAAAACTGGACTCTCAAAAATCCAGTAACTTATTTTTACCCAAAATTATTTTCTTGTTTACATTTCAGCAGTTCAGTTCTCTTTGATTAGACATGTTGCAACTGAGTATCTTCTACAAACCTAGAAATATCAGGGGATATTTAGAAGGAACAATTTTTAAATACATTTTAAAGAAATGCCATTAAAATTGAAGATTTTGTTGCCAGAAAGTATACTCTTGGCTGTCTGCTATAAATAACCTTTGTAAGAATAAATTCTGTTGTTGGTAAATACTTGTTTAGAGAATTTATTGCAGAAATTAAAAATAAATGACATTTGAGAAAAAAATTTGGAAAATCTTGGAAAATGGTAGCTCTAATACTCTGTGGTGTTTATGTAGGTGTTTAAACCATCAACAAATAATATCTTGAAATTTGAAACTAGACATACTTACAACTAGAAAAGTACATTTAAATAGCTTTTTGGAGATAATCATTAAGATGTGAATAAAATATTTCCTGGAAGGAAAAGTATATTAATTGTAATTGATCAAGTAAAGAAAGATTTGATGTGGCCAATAAAAATTGTTGCATTTGTCTGTGGAGTATAGTTTTATAAACATAAAATACATCATTTTATTCATTCCATAAACACTTATCATGTTCCCTCCTACTTCAGCTAATTAACTCCTATTCAGCCTTCAGAATTCAGGTTATATTTATATTTCCTCAAAGAAATTTTTCCAAACCATTCAGCCTATGTCAGATCCATCCTGCTTTTTATATCCTTATATTTTTTCTTTGCTTGCACTTATTCAGTAATAAAAGATAAATAATTGTGTAACTAGTTTTTCCATGTATATGTATACTGAATAAGGACAAAACCTATTTTCCTTATTTACATCTATATCTCCAGCATGGGGCCTTCCACTCAATAAATACTAAATTAAAACTGTTAAATCAGAAAGTAAATAAGTCTGTCAGATATTATTTTAGGCACTGAAGTCACAGAATCAAGTAAGGCACAGGGAGTCTATCTCCTGGGGAAGACTGGGTATTGGGAGAGAGAGAAAAGTTAATGAACAATTATAGTTCAATGAGAGAAGACATGATGAGGAGGAAGGAAACTGTTTTACTTCACGAAGTCTTAGTGGACAAGATGGAACTCCATGAAAAGGAGAGAGTAGGTGTCCTTTGCTGAGGGCCAGCTTGCCTAGGACTGGGCACACTGAACCTCGGAAATGCCTACTGAGACAGAATAAAGAGTTTATTGGAGTCAGACCTTTGAAAAGAAAAGAGGAGATGCAAATTCAGGCAGAGGGGACTGAAATTATAATACACGCCTGATGCACCTCTGACAGCCCCATGTGGGACTCTGGAGCAAAGCTTCCTAGTTAGAGGCTCCTACGGTGGCAGAGGTGGTAAGTCTTACTCAGTCTTACCCCATAGTCTTTCTCAGCAGTTGGCTGTAGCCGCCCTGAAAGGAGCATGACTCAGCTCAAAGGCAGAGACAGACACGAAGGAGGTAGAGCTAGCCACACTCCTCCCAGCTGGGCAGTGTCCTCTCTTGGGAAAATTTCATCTGCCACCAGCATGAAGGGTGTACACAGCAGCTGTCTATTCCATACCCAGCTAGGGTGTGCTTGTTAAGACACAGCAAGGCATGAGGCCAGTAATACTATCAAGCTGGGACTTGAACAGTCTCGTCAGTCTCTCTGGGGAGTTTGGATCTTATCCCATCAGCAGCAGAAGCCATAGAAAAGTTCTAAGTAAGGAAGCCCGGGGAGCAAATTCGCGTTCTGAACCTTTCTGCAGCACGGATTGAAGCCTGAACTCAGGACCATTGTTAAGGAACTGTTGGAGAAGGCCCTGGTGACATCCAGTTTCACACAGGAGTGGGGAGCAGGGATAAATTAGAGACACAGGAGAAAGCAGGCACCTCAGATTGTGACGACTCATTAGACTTGGGGAGTAAGGAAGAGCGAGGAGTCGGGGACAGCTGATTTTCTATGACATACAAAATTTCAATATGTTCTGAGGATAAACTTTAGAAGAAATAATAAAATGAGGCTCACTGCAAACTTCTACCTTGGCAAATGTAAAGTTGTCCAGTTATCACAGCCAGATCCTTGATCACGTCCCTGTAATCAATTTCTTGCTGTGTTTACACAGCACTGTGTCTCGGACTGGGGCCAAGTGTCAAAGAAATATCTATCAAACATGATTTGGAGCACGGGAGGTGTCCCAGGATCTCAGTCTCAAAATGAAGTCTTAGGTGGGCAGAGAAAGTAAAAGCAGAGTTAAGTATTAAAAGTAACAAAACAAACGAACACAAACCACCACACATCCATACATACATTAAACGGAGTGCTAAGTGTGATAGTCACTGACACTAAATTTGAAGGCAAAATAAAACTCCGATAATTACTATTGGGTAATGCTGCTATTTAAATGAAATATTTAATGAAAACCTTATAGTGTACACAGGTGAATTAAATCTACACCCAAGGCCATACACTTGCTAAACCCAATATATCCAGCCTCATTCTCTGAAAAACAAGCACATTCACAGCCCTGACCCTTGCTCTGGGGTATCTTGTCTTTCCTCTGGCCTCAAATTCTCACTCATTTAACAGAGTTCAATCCAAAGGTCTTCTTTTCTGGATGCTTCTCCCATGTTTTCCTATAAAATGAATTAACTGCTCATTCATCTCTCTTTTCATGGACATTTACATATAAATGTATGTGTGTATATGTGTGTGTATATATATATATATATATATATATATGAACATGTATATGTTGTTGCTGTTTAGTCACTAAGTCATATTCAACTCTTTTTGACTCCATGGACTGTAGCCTTCCAGGCTCCTCTGTCCATGGGATTTCCCAGGCAAGAATATTGGAATGGGTTGCCATGCCTTTCTCCAGGGGATCTTCCTGACCCAGGGATTAAACCCAATGTTTTTTATATTCCTTCTCAGTTTGAAATAATTCTTTGCACTTTCATATAATTTCAAATTTTCTTCCTCAATAATAGCAACTATCTGTATCTCCATTTTACATGTGTAACTACGTGTAAGTAACTATGGATAACTAACAATAGTCTCTCTTCTTATTACATTAGATTATAAGCTCCTTGAAAGCAGTTTCTTATAGAATTCTTTCTTTGGTTCCCTTTCTTTGGTTCCCAATAGCACTTAAGTACGATGTTCTATGATATAAAACAGTAAGTATTAAGTGGTAAATACATAAACAAACCAAGATTTTTCAACCCCAGCCCCACTGATGTTTCGCTTTCCTGAAGATCTCACTGAACACGTGGACATCGTTGTGGGCTCCCCTGTCCACTCCAGGATGTTTAGCAGCCTCTCTGGGCTCTGTCTGCTAGATGCCAGTAGCTCCTAGCTCCCTCTGCACAGCTGTGACAACAATAAATGTCTCCTGACGTTGACACTGGCCTCCAGGGTGGGGAGGAGACATAATTGTTGAGAACCACTGATTAAAAACATGAAACTACAACTTACAGACAGTGGGGACAGGAGAAAGTGGGATGGTAGCATTGAGAGGGTAGCTAAACCTCATTTCATCTTAAAGTAAGTAGGACTTAGACATGCTAAGGCAGGGATAAGAAATTTCTATACTCTGTGATAAAAACTGTGTTATCATCTTCTATTCTTATTTTCTTCTATATCAATATGCTACATTTCATTACAGTTTTTTGTACTATTTAATATGATTAAGTGGCAATATCCGAGGAATTAGCTTAATTGAAATTAAGAGGGTAGCACTGAAACATATACATTACCATATGTAAAACAGATAGCTAATGGAAAGTTGCTATATAACACAGAGAGCTCAACCTGGTGCTCTGTGACAGCCTAGAGGACTGGGGTGGGGAGGTGGGACTGAGGTTCAAGAGGGAGGAAATATATGCATACCTATGGCTGATTCATGCTGATGTACGACAGAAACCAACATGATATTATAAAGCAATCCTCCTCTAATTAAAAATAAAAAAAATTTAAAGATGAAAATGTGTAATGACCTTTAAATAGCCAATAATCAGTCATTGACCCTTGTATCACACAGGTAACATGTTAATAATGTGGGGATCTATGGAAGTACCAATGCATATTTACATGGAAAATGAAAAAATATAAAAGAGCCAGCAACTCAGAATTTGTAAACACTGTCACTGCATTGTTTTCACTGTAAACATTTTTGATAATGCTATAAACTGACACATTATCAGTGTCAAATGAATATCTTTGTGATTGTTATTAATATGTTAAAGAAAGTAAAATTTACCCCTGACCTACACAACTCACCAACTGAAATGGAAGTATCAAAGCTTAAGCACTCAGCACAGAAACAATATTTTGAATATGCATTGTGCTTTCACACATCTATAACTATTAACAAAATTCTGAGTTAGCATTTTGTTTCATACCTTCCAATATGAGTTGGTTGGCTTCTACTCTTCATAATCTGGATGATTTATTCTATTTGTCAAATACCGTTGTTGATGTTCTGTCACCAAGTCACGTCCAACTCTGTGACCCCACGGACTGCAGCACGCCAGCCTTCCCTGTCCTTCACTATCCCTGGGAGTCTGCTCAGATTCATGTCCATTTAGTCGGTGATAAACATCTCATCAAATACTTAATAAGCACCAAAAACATTTTTAGAAGTTCTGCTAACAGCTTCTAACCGAATAGATAGAATCATAGCTCTCAAAAACTTACATTTAGTGGCAGTAAGCAATCCTATAGAATAAAATATTAAGAGCATTATAACATACTTAGATTTATGATACAGATTAAAGTACTGCAGAGACATAGAAAAGATAATTTTAGCTCAGTTGTAAATGCAGTGCAGGAGGCACCTGATGGTTTTTAAGCAGAGGGATAATATAGTTATGACTTTGTTGTAGATAAAACTTTAGGACTGGAGGCAAGAAAACTACTTCAAAGCTTTTTACAATAATCTAGACAAGATATGTTAAAGGATGAAACAGGCCAGTGATAAGCTGAGGGGAAAAAGGCAAACTTAAGAAAACTTGGAGACAAATATCATTAGAATTTCATGAGTACAATGACATGTTCATTTGGGGGGCAGGAAAGATTTAGACTGTCTTTTTACAGTCTAGCTGTGAGTGAGTGGATATTTAGGTGTACCACTAATTGAGATAACAGAAAAGGAAAAACTTTGGGGAAAAAGACAACGGGTTCCCTGACTGTCTCCAGGTAACAGTGTACATGGCTGAGGCACTATATCTAGTCAGGGCTTAGGAAACTTAGAAGCAATAAAAATAAATAGTAAGATTGATTCAAGTTCGAGCAGCTTTTATTTATTTACTTGGTCAGATGGCTATAGTGGAAGGACTGGAGATGGGAGAGATTTGAGAATAATGGTGAAAAACGTGCTTCAGGTGATGAATCCAGGGTCTTAGACTGTCTAGAAAAGTGAAGTAAGAAAGCTCCGTTTAGACCCTGAGAAGATAGGAAGATCAATACGGTGGAAGGTTATAGCATTTCATAGGATGAGTGTATTGTGTGTCATAGTATGAGAAGTTTGGGTGGGAAAATAGTTTGTTTTCAGCAAGAGAGAAGCTGAAAGCTGAGATTTCTGATCTGAATTGAACTAGAAGGTGACTAGGTTTTGGCTATCACCATAGGTATGAGTAACACAGAGAGTCAAGGTACTTAGGAAATATCTGGAAAGTGGTGTTTGAATAAAAAATCCACATGAGACTTGTCGTAAGTGAGCACTGTGGCAGGACTTGGAATAAAGAAAGAATATTTAATATCAATGTTTTCAATGTTTGATCAGATCTTCAGATTAAGAAGGAGTAGAAAACTATATGGTGAGGACTTCCTAAGAAAATAATAGCTGTGTTTATCTCCTCAGCAGAGGAAAAGTAATGATTTAGAATGTGCACTTAACACTAAGGAGGTAGCGAAGGAATTGCTTGAGGGAAGAAATATCTACCATTTGATAGAACGACAAATTTATGTGTTGAAAAGTATTGTAGGAAGAATACAAGCTGAAGAAATACTTGCTCCAGTGATATGACCTAACAGCAATTTTACCATTTCACATTTTTGTTTGGGAACTTCTATATAAAGCATATAAGTCAAAACATTCTCTAAAATAAGGCCAAGGTTTGGAAAGCACCATAAAATTCAATTCGTCCTGATCAAAAAGCAAAGCAGATTTAGACAGAAACTTTATCATAAACAGTAGAATGCCCAAGTTTCGTGGCCCACTTTTCCTCTAAGGTATTTAAGTTCTTTAAAGCTTACATAAAGATCATGAAATCTCCATTCAACCATGCTGCTCTGTATAATAGTGCTGAGATGTTTCCCTAATAATGAACTTGTTTTAAGATCCTTGGGGTCCATAAGCAGTTGAGCTGTTGAGAATATTTCAAGGCATGGTAATCAAAATGAAGACATGGATCAGAGTTGGCAGTAGAGGAATGAATTGAATGCGTTACAGGAAAGCAAGTGTAACAGATCATAGTAGATTTATAACTATATAAGATTTATAACTATATATGTCTATGAAGTCTTTTAATAACAAAAATTATTGTGGGGTTGCTAAAGGTGGTTGAGCTACTGCAGCTGTGTGTCTGAGAGAAAAGCACACTATACATGAATCTTGGGGAGCAGTGTGTGATACAGGCATATTTTCCAAAACCCAGAAACAGTGTTCAAAACTCGGTTCCTATAAAGTCTCAGCAGTAAAATTTTCTTCCTTCCTTCCCACCTCTCTCCCTTCCTTTCTCCTTTCTTCCTTAGTCCATGAAATGGAACCAGAAATATTCCTATTGTACAGCTTACATGACAAAGTCAGAGGACTGGAATGATTTTTCCAAAAAGTTCCAATATTAAATGCAGGTTACATTCTTTCAAGTGTAGCACAAAGAATGAACACCTTACCTATGCTAACACCTGAATAATCCTTTGCAGTGATTTCGCCAACTCAATTTTTCTTTCTTTTTATGTCCACGTTAACACTATGAAGTGACAGGCAGTGACAGTATGCTCACCACTACACTAGTAAGAGAAAGTCGATGATACAGATTAAGAAAATGAAACACAGATTTAACTGTAAAAAAAAAAAAATGTCATGGCTGAGTAGCTTTGAGATGCTTCATCCACCAAAAGTGGATATACTTTAATTGGAGAATTCAGGTCAGGCCTTCATAATTTCTAAGTGCTCAGTCATGAGGAAAAGATTCTACCCTGAAAGTATTTAAATGACCTTTTCTTATGCTATTCATTCTTCCATTCAACAAATACTTATTGAGCACCTACCATCTGTCACAGTAGAGACAACACTGATGAAAACAAATTTCCCTTATTCATTTTACAAATGAGGATACAGACATCAAGATGAATAAGTAAAATATATATTATATATAAACTGGTGATAGTGTGATGGCATAAAATAAAGGAAGGGCAATATGCACAGCTGATGGGGGATTTTGGAACTTTAAATAAGGTCAAGCCTTAATAAGAATGTGGCATTGATAGGAAGACTTAAAGAAGCTGGGATAATGAGTCATACCACACAAGTAAAGAAGATTCTAGGCAGAGCAAGGACTCAGTGTGCTAGATATGTCCCTGGAGAGAGGAGGACAGGATGGTGGAATGCAGTGAGATGGAAAGAGGGTGACAGGAGATCAGACAAAGCAGTATGTGAGGGGCAACCAGCCAGATCATCTAGGGCCTGTGTTAGAATTAAGTGGAATTACATTAAAATGGATTTTAATGGTTTGGCTTTTATTATGCAGGAGAAACAAAGTTGTCCGAAGTTTTTGAGTTGGATTAATGTTATCTAATATATTTTAACAGGTTTTCTTTGTCTAGAAATGACTAAAGGGGGCAAGGGTGAAATCAGTGTGTGCAGGCTCAGTCATGCTGTCCTGTCTGACTCTTTACTACGCTATGGCCTGTAGCCCGCCTGGCTCCTCTGTCCATGGGATTTCCGAGGCAATAATACTGGAGTGGGTTGCCATTTCCTCATCCAGGGTGGAATCATGGAAACAGCTAAAAACTACTACAATAATCCAAGCAAGTCACACTAGATTTTTGGATTATAGCAGTGACAGTGGAGATGAAGAACAGCGGGATTCTGCATAAAATATGCATGTTGATCTGTTAGGAGTGACTAAAGGATTACATGTAGGTTCTGAGAGATAGAGGTAAAAAATTATGCAGGTTTTTTCCTTTTTTTTTTTGTTGCCTGAAGAATTAGGAAGATGAAGCTATCATTAAATGAGGTGGTTAAAGATATAGGACTAATCTTTAGGCTCTGATTGCTTCTTGCCAATTGTAATATTTGAGGATAACATGCCTTTTTGTGTCTTGACATCTGGTTTTCTTAGCATTGATTTAATTCCAAGTTTTATCAAACTGTTTCATGCATTATATCTATTAATAATAAATATCCCAATTATTTTCATATTTCTTCAGCATGATCCTATAATAAGTGAATAATTATTATCTAACTCATGTTTGATTCTGAGTGTGAAAAGGCTATGATAATTCTAGTTTCACCAGGAAATCAGCCCCTTGACTATAATTGTCTTTTTCTTTATTTTACCCACTGATTTAGCAGTTTTGATAATATGCAAAAAAATATATTCAACTATTTTTTACATTTATTAAAGAACAATAACGACTATAAATAAGAGAAAATTTTAAATGCCTCTGGTCATGAACTAAATGGAGGCAAATGACATAAAGGAAAGACCAAAGACATTGATGTTAAGTCAATTAGTCATTAACTGAACAGAAGCTGAGTCCTTTGGTAGATCATATAACCTAGTTGATTCCTATTTTTCATGATTATTAGCATTCTTTTTTAAAGAATAAGATAATATATACAAAATACTGAAGACACCTCAAAAATATTAATTTCTACAGTAATGTTAGCCCATAATTCCCACAGTTTCAAGAAACCAGAAGGAGATCAAGACCCATAGGAGATCAAGAGAGTGAAGTAAGAGGAGGTGGAACTTACTTTCTTCCACAAACAGATCAAAAATATGTACGTGTGGAACAACTTTCACTGAAAACTAACTGGAAGCTGGCAGAAAGACTCTTGTACAACCACGGCTGTCAGTAAGGTACACACAAAATCAGGTAGAAAGAGAAGAAAAGTGATCAAGTCAGGACCTGTGCCTCTGGGAAGGGACCCAGAGGCAAAGAAAAATTCACGGGTGGAGACTTGCCCTGGGAAGCTAGCAGGTTGAGCCATAAATTGGATGTCCCAGTCCTGGGTCCCTTGTAAAGGAGACAAGCCTCCTTGGCTGGTTGGAGGAAGGCGGAGCCAAACAGAAGAGACACACCCTAGACTACACCTGTGAGGAGGGTTCAGGGTCTGGCTAGTCTCTGAGGCAGAGTGAAGGAAGGTCTGCTCCAGTGGCACTGTGTTTACATGACCACCTCACCATGCTCCCGACCAGCTCACTCCATGCCACAGCGCAGCACTGGATCTGGGGCCGCCATGACTGGGGAGATACCGGTCTATGATACAGAAGTGATCTGGTCCTGTGGTGGAGCTCAGGTGGGGTGGTGTCAGCCATTACTGGAGCTTACTCAAGTTGTGTCTCAGAAGTCCACCAGGTCTCTGATGGCAGACTCCCCACCACAGCTAACATCCCAGTAGACGCCAAGAGATCCTGAGGGCCCCTGCCAGCCCTACTGAGTGGTTCCACAACAGGATAGAGTGGCAGAATCAGGGAACAATGATCAGCTGTGAGGAACAAAGGGAGACTGAACCTAAGGCCGTGTCTGAACAGAGCCTGGAAGCCTACACAGACAATACATCAAACCTCTGTCTGTTCAAGGGCAACACTCCCTTCAGTACTCCCTTCCTTTGAGGAAAGGTCCCAGTGTAGGGAGAGGGAAAGATCAGCCTTAAAGGGAGAAGAGTCAGCTCGAGCCTGACCCTCTGGGCTTCTAGCCCAGAGCAAGTTGGGATCAGACCTGGTCCTTGATAGGATGGTAATGGCCACGGAGTTGGGGGGCATCCCACCCCACACCCAAAACCTTCCCTAGCTCCTCCATCTCCAGCTCCACCCTCTACCAAGGTGACAGACATTACAAACCCTGAAGAAAGAAGTGACTTGTGTCCCCATCAAATCCAGTTCTCCCCTGGAAGGCACTGGGCACACACAGTCTATATAGGAATGCTTATACCCAAGAACAGGTTTTTTAACACTGCACTGGCAGGCAGATTCTTTACCACTGAGCCACCTGGGAAGCCCTCAAGTATTAACCAATTACACTTTATTCTTCTTATTTATGCTTCTTTATTTATGTTTTATGAAGGGTATTCACTTTTCTACTGCAAATTTCTTCCCTGATGTCACCTCTACCTGTTTAGAGGCAGGATTCCTGCATCTACAACTTTAAGCACAAATGTTTGCTTACAAGTAATGATAAAAATGAAGCAAATAGTAGAAAATGTTCACCACCAGTTAGCTACCTAGAGTCTGGTGGTTTAGTGTGGAATGCCAGCAAGCAAAAGTGAGCAAAGGAGTAAAAACCAAGAAAAAGATGGTGATGACAATGACTGCAACTAAGGGTGACTCAGTAATTGATGCCACCAAAAGTTTGTGAGGAGCCTTATAAAATATATCTCAAGACTGTCCACCCAGGAGACAAAGGAAGGAAGCATTTAGCTCTCTGGTGGCTCCTACCCCTGACTTACAAAGTGCTGCCTATGAAGTGTTAACTCTCACACATTTTCAAGACTGAATTTATGAGGATTAAGCAATTTCTGCAGGATTCCCAGCTGCCTCCCTATATCATGTATTCAGGGACGCTCTAGGGCAGGGACTGAGAGGTACAGGGAATGCAAATAAAGCTTGTTGAAGATGGACAGAACCAATGCAGCATGGCTGAAATAAAGGTGAGAGCAAGAAGCTACACAGTCGCCACAAAAGCTCTTCAGTACTGTCTAGTGGTTAAGATGAGTGTAGTGAAAGTAAATTCTCACAATATACTTCAGCAACATTTATTTTTCTTTTTCCAAAGTAGGCCTAGTTGAACCTTCAGTGTATCATATATATGTCCAGAACTGTATCTGTATAATTATAATAAGGCATTAATAGATTAATAATTGCTTGCTTGCTATCAATTGCTTCAGTCATGTCCTACTCTTTGCGACCCTATGGATGGTAGCCCTCCAGGCTCCTCTGTCCATGAAATTCTCCAAGTAATACTGGAGTGGGTTGCCATTCCCTTCTCCAAGATTAATGATAATTAATAAAAAAATTAATAACAATAAATGATAATTATAAGAGATGTCTATAATATACAGTAATTTTGAATTTTGAATTATTTTCTTTGCCAGTGGGAGAATTTTTCACTAAATTAGTAGATGAACTTCCTTCCTCTAAAAATAATATTAACCAAGCCATGAAAATTGGTTTATTCTCCCACATAAATACTTTAGGGAAAGTCTCAAAGCAAAGAATAGAGGTTTGACAGTTCAGGTAAGGGCAGTTCATGCTTCTCAGTGCTTTTCCATCAGTGGTTTTATGAAGCAGTTTTTTTCTCACTTTCCCTTTCAGAATAAAATTAGATGAATTAAAGGCATTAATGATCATATGTTTTTGATTTCATGGTACTTTTATCATAATTATTCAGTGAGTTAAAATAATATCAAATGACTTAATTGATTTTTGCTATCCCATAGCCTTGTGATTTATCCTGATTTAGTAAAGACACCAGGTGGCTTTATTTCATTTATTAGAAATGAATGTTATTCACTCTTCCATGGTGTACCTGGGGCATTGAGCTTTGGTTTGAGGTTTGTGAAATGAATTATTAACACAATAAAATTTTTCTCAGCCATGGACTGAACTGCATTCTGGTGGAAAAGCAATAAATACAACTTACTCATTTGCCCTAATTGTATAGTAAAAAATTTCAGTTTGGTTTGTAAAATTCAGTGGTATATTTGCATTAGAATCCCCTAACATTATATACATACCATTTTCTTTCATTTTCTCTGTCACAAGTTGAAACTGAGGCTATCAGGATAGATTTAGTAATTTTTAAGAATGATAAATTCTTTTAGAGACATTAAGTCATAACAGGCATTATTTTTTACTCATTCTTAGTTGCATCCAAGTGAACACTAACCTCTATCGGTCTCTGTATGTGCCTTTTAATTGTTAGCTTTTATTTCATCCTCCTGATCATCATTATAGTCTACACCCTCATATTTCACATCTAGACAATGACAATGTTCATTTTTCCTGTTTCCATCCTGTAAGTGCAGACCTGATGAATCCCATGGCTTATAATTTGAGTACCATATGTTCTAGTTTCCCTAAGATACTTCCAACTTTTTCTATTGTAATTACTGAGAATTAATCCTTGCAGTCTAAAAAAGAGGTTGGGTGAAAACGTGCATGTTCATCTTTTCGGTAATGATCTTATATTCAACTTGGTGACCTTCTACTTTTCAAAGTCTTTTTCAAAGACCAAGGCAAAAAGCTCATACAGGAATCAAAAACTTCTATAGTTTGACCACAATCTACCTTTTAAACCTCCTTTATACACATCTTCATTCCTAAACCTATGTAAATAATTTTCCATCTTTGATGATCTTGATGGCCAACTCAAATTTCTTGATTTCATGCTGTCTTTCCTCATCACTTCCATATTTCCACTGAACCACAGTAAATAATCCTTTGTCATTCATATACAGATTAGTGACAGATAGGATAATGTTTTTTCAGTTAGCTTTTGTACACAGCATTTCATTGCCTTACACATTTGGAAGGAGACAGTACTTAGTGGAGTTTAATATCATGGACCAGCATCATGATGCTTAGACTTGAATAGCAGATCTCTCAATGCTTCTAATATGGAAGCTCTACCTTCACTTTATCATACAACTTCTTAAGGCAACAAAATATTACTTAGTAAACAGTAAAAAAAAAAAAAGGTTAGCAAATAGAAGAAAACAGAAGAACCAAATAACATGAGATAATATTTCAAAAAATGCTTTCCATTCAACCACTTTTCTCCAACCAATAAATCTATGCCTTACTTCTATAAAAATAAATATTACTTCCATGAAAAGATAAGAGCCATTCGTCTATTAAAAACCCATTTTATAATACTGAGTAAACCACATTGAAGGAATGTGAGAATATGATGGGCTGGAGTAATAATTTCCCCAGGCACTTCTGTGGTTCACCTTGAACCTGAGGAATTTTTTTTCTCTCTGAAGGGCAACTGTTAATTATCTAGGGAGGCTCTTCATCCTAGCACTGGTTTTCCCTTCCACTAAAGTTATGGCAGTTTTTAAAATGTCTTGAACCTAAACCCTTTAAATACAGGCCCAATAGAGTTTTCCTGTCTGGTCCTTGTTGTTGTTGTTTAGTCCACCTCTCTGCAACCCCATGGACTGGAGCCCACCAGGCTAATCTGTCTGGGATTTCCTAGGAAAGAGTACTGAGGAGGGCTGTCATTTCCTTCTTCAGGGGATCTTCCTGACCCACGGATCAAACCTCATCCCCTGTATTCGCAGGTGGATTCTTTACCACTGAGTCACCAGGGAAGCCCTTACTGGCAGGCAATTAGCCATCTGGTGTAGAGAAAAGATTACACATAAGCATGATAAATTCAGTGTGATAGCAACTATAATAAAGCAATGCACAGGAGAAATGGACAACAAGTTTTAGAACTTGCATATATTTCTCTCTCAAATGTAAGATAGGCTGGAAAAACATGCATAAGTAGTTGTTGAGCAAATTAATTCACTGAATTAACTATTTTACACATAATTCATTTCAAAAAAAATTTTAATTCTGTACTAGATTTTCCTGCTGTGATGTCCCAAGCATTTTAAAAGTGAAGAAAAATGGGATTATGGGAGTTATCTACAACTTGAAAGGCAGAATTATTTCCAGGTCATTATCTGATTGTAGCAGGTTGAACATTTTTACAAGGCCAGATAAGCTAAGAAACAGTCCATGCAACACCGAATAAATATATACAGGTAAAAATGACTTCTATAATAAAAATAAAAGTCAGGCATACTTGATGAGTGAATTATTCAAAACTACTGCAATGTATATATATAAGTTTACATAATAAGCCAATCCCATTAACTCCTCCCCTTCATGGATCACAGTCATGTCATGGTGAAAGGGCTTGCACTAACTCCATGAAGCTGTGAGCCATGCCATGTAGGGCCACCTAAGACTAGTGAAGAGTTCTGACAAAATGTAGTCCACTGGAACAGGAAATGGCAAACCACTCCAATATTCTTGCTGCAAGAACCTATGGATAGCATGAAAAGGCAAAAAGATATGACACTGGAAGCTGAGCCTCCCCGACTGGACAGAGTCCAATATGCTCCTGGGGAAGAGCAGAGGGCAATGACTAACAGCTCCATAAAGAATGAAATGGCTGGGCCAACGCAGAAACGACCCCCAGTTGTGGCTGTGTCTGGCAGTGAGAGCAAGTCCAGTGCTGTAAAGAACAGTATCGCATAGGCACCTGAGTGTCAGGTCCATGAATCAAGGAAAGTGGATGTGGTCAAGCAGGAGATGGCAAGAGTGAACACAGATTTTAGGAATCAGTGAACTAAAACGGGAATGAGTGAATTTAATTCAGAAGACCATTATATCTACTACTCTGGGCATCAATCCCTTATAAGAAATGGGGTAGCCCTCACAGTCAACAGAAGAGTTCAGAATGCAATACTTGTGTGCAGTCTCAAAAATGACAGAATGATCTTGGTTCT
Organism: Antilocapra americana; assembly: GCA_007570785.1. NCBI lineage: Eukaryota > Metazoa > Chordata > Mammalia > Artiodactyla > Antilocapridae > Antilocapra > Antilocapra americana. The sequence continues at coordinate 14,250,364 of ML661902.1, forward strand.
TTTCAAAGGAAAACCATTCAATATCACGTAATCCAACCACTAATGCTGAAGAAGCTGAAGTTGATTGGTTCTATAAAGACCTACAGCACTTTTTAGAAATAATACCAGAAAAAAGTCCTCTCATTGTAGGGGATTGGAATGCAAAAGTACGAAGTCAAGAGATACCTGGAGTAACAGAAAAATTTGGCCTTGGAGTACAAAATGAAGTACGGCAAAGGCTAACAGAGTTTTACCAAGAGACCACACTGTTCATACCAAAAACCAATGACATGAGATGACTCTCTCTACACATGGACATCACCAGATATTCAAAACCGAAATAAGACTGATTATATTCTTTGTGGTTAAACATGGAGAAGCTCTATACAGTCAGCAAAAACAAGTTTGGGAGCTGACGGTGGCTCAGAACATGAACTTCTTATTGAAAAATTCAGACTTAAATTGAAAAACATAGGGCTAGCCCACTCAGGTATGTCCTAAATCAAATCACTTATGATTATACAGTGGAAGTGACAAATAGATTCAAGGCACTAAATCTGATTGAGTCCCTGAAGAACTATTGTACAGGAGGTAGTGAACAAAACCATCCCAAAAAGAGAAAGGCATAAGGGTTGTCTGAGGAGGCCTTACAAATAGCTGAGAAAAGAAGAGAAGCCAAATTCAAAAGAGTAAAGGAAAGATATACCAAACTGAATGCAGAATTCCAGAGAAGAGCAAGGAGAGATAAGAAGCCTTCCTCAGTGATCAATGCAAAGAAGTAGAGGAAAACAATAAAATGGGAAAGACTAGAGATCTCTTCAAGAAAATTAGAGATACCAAGGGAAATTTCATGCAAAGGTAGGCCACAGTCACGAACAGAAATGCCAGTATGGACCTAACAGAAGCAGAAGATACTGAGAAGAGGTGGCAAAGATATACAGAATAAGTATACAGAAAAAAGATCTTAGTGACCTGGACAACTACAATGGTGTGATCACTTACCTAGAGCCAGACATCCTGAAATGCGAAGTCAAGTGGGCCTTAGGAAGCATCACTATGATCAAAGCTAGTGGAGGCGACAGAATTTCAGCTGAGCTATTTCAAATCCTAAAACATGATGCTGTTCAAGTGCTGCACTCAATAGGCCAGGAAATTTGGAAAACTCAGCAGTGGCCATAGGACTGGGAAAGGTTTGATTTCATGCCAATCTGAAGAAGAGCAATGCCAAAAATGTTCAAACTACCACATAATTGTACTAATTTCACATCCTAGCAAAGTGATGCTCACAGTCCTTCAAGATAGGCTTCAACAGTATGTGAACTGAAAACTTTCAGATGTACACACAGGGTTTAGAAAAGGAAGCAGAACCAGAGCTCAAATTGCCAATATTCATTGGATCATACAAAAAGCAAGAGAATTCCAGAAAAACATCTACTTCTGCTTCACTGACTATGCTAAAGCCTTTGACCGTGTAGATCACCACAAGGTGGAAAATTCTTAAAGATATGAGAATACCAGGCCACCTTACCTGCCTCTTGTGAAACATGTATGCAGATTAAGAAGCAACAGTTAGAAATGTACATGGAACAATGGACTGTTTCCAAATCAGGAAAGGAGTACGCAAGGCTGTACATTGTTATCCTGCTTATTTAACTTATATACAGAATACATCATGAGAAATGCCATGCTGGATGAAGCACAAGCTGGAATCAAGATTGCCAGGAGACATATCAATAACCTCAGCTATGCAGATGACACCAGATGCATTTTGGAGCCCTCAAAAATTAAGTCTGTCACTGTTTCCATCGTTTCCCCATCTATTTGCCATGAAGTGATAGGACTGGATGCCATGAATGTTGAATTTAAGCCAGCTTTTTCACTCTCCTCTTTATGATTATCAAAGTGTAAAGGTGAGGGGAAGGGATAAATAAGGAGGCTGGGGTTAACATATGCACACTAACATACATAAAAGTAAACAATCAACATAGACCTACTGTATACTACAAGGAACTCTACTCAGTCTGTAATAAGCTGTATGGGAAAAGAATCTGAAAAAGCATAGATATATGTGCAACTGAATCACTTTGCTATATACGTAATACTATCAAAGAGTAGACATCAAAAATATTTGATGAATGAATCATTCAAAACTACTACAGTGTATGTACATAAATTTGCATAAGCTAATCGCATTAACTCCTCACTTCTCATCACAAAAATAGTTACATATTAGTCTGTTTTCTATAAGGTGCCAATACACTTGGAATTTTAACATAAAGCATCTAAAAATTTCTGCTATCTAGATGATGTTTTCAAACAGAAAATTTTGGTAATAGTTTGAAAGAAAGATTTTTTAACAGAAGTTAAATGAGCAGGTACAAAATTTAAGAGAATAAAGCGTCAGAAAATGACATGTCTTTTTCATGAGTCTGTCAAGAAATCTCCTTGTCCCATTTTACTTGTTTAGTGTTTTTCTTACTGTTTATTTGTACAAAGCAATATCTGTACATTTAACAATTTAAAGGTATCCTAAAAGGAAAGTTTTGAAATATTGTCTTTGATCACTTCTTACGACCATTTTTTAACTGACACAGTTCTTTGAAGTTCTTCTATTCAGGTCCCTAAGAAACACTACTTGCAGGTAAAGCTAGGTAAAGCTAAATTTAGGAAGAATCCATCTGTGCCCATACACACTTGTCCTGTCATGTGTATTTAGGATACAGTTTGCTAGTCACTGTCAGCTCTGATGGGTGTTTATTAAAGGTGTTTGGCAAACCTATAAAAAAAGAATAAGGGAAGAATCGAGAGTCCAAGTCATGTCAGATTAAAAGATAACATTCCCTAGAAGGCTCTTTAGCTTTCTGTCTCACTGTTTGAAAGTCAGTCGCATATAGATAGGGTTAGTAAAGTCAACTCAGATTGGTATAGGCCATTAAATAGTAACTGGTCAGAAAAGCAAACGTCTGGATATGATTGTCACCATTCACAACAGGTAAAGGTTAGTTGTAAGACTGGCCTGGAAAAATCATTGCCAGCATGGGTGTAATCAGAATTACAAAATTAACAAGAAACTGCATCATGAGAGAATTAGACACTAGGTTGCCACATCTTTATGCAATGGGACTGAAAAGTACAAATGAGCTCAAAAGGCATGAGAATGTTAGTATCAAGGAGGCATGATTCAATGAGGCAGTTTTCTCCTTCTTGCCCCTGGTTTATGGCTGTAAGAGCTGTTTTTATATGTTCAACAGCAGTATATGTCCAGGAGAAAAGGACAAGGTGAGGTTTTAAAGGCTTATTTTAGTTTGATACTGAGGTGGTCGAATAACCAAACAAAAATTTTTGGTTATGGTAGTTTAATTACTAAACCCCAAATTTCAAAAATAAACGCCATTTTGATGTTTAGATACTTAATAGGTCTATTTCTTTGCTCAGTGCAGCAGAGAGTCTGCTGGTTGCTCACTGACGTCTATGTGGTCCTCGTCTTCTTTCTCCCAGGCGCAAACCAGGATTGCACTGCTTAGCTTTCTTTCATTTAGATACGTCCAAGTTACTGAACCTTAGGCAATGAAAAGTGAGTAGAACTTGTGTCTCTTTTCCATTTCAAGACTGTTATGAAATGGCTGTATTTTCTCCCTAGTTTCTCACGCTTCTTCCAGGTAGATGAAGACAACAAGTCGACCCTGGATTTGCACTGTGTCCATTGTGACAGTCACTAGTCACATGCAGCTATTTATATTGAAATTAACTAGAGTTAGATACAATTATAATTCAGTTCCTTGGTCACACCAGCGACATTTCAGGCACTCAAAAACCACATAGCTAATGGCTACTATCACATATCCATCATTGCAGAAAAGTCTATAGGCCTCTGTTGCCCTTGACAATGGTAAAGCAAAAGCACAGAAATAGACAGGGTCCCTGAATCACCACAAGGAAAACCACACAAAAGCCAGTACCATCTACTTGGGACTATTCTGTGACTGAAAAAAATCAACGTGCACTGCTTGAGACATTCTTCAGTTTGGGGCATATGCTGCTAGACCTGCTAGTTACAGAAATGGAGTTCCAATTAACCCAAAAGATAGCAGGGCGTTACCAGACACAAGCAGAGAGTGGCATCAGGTGAACAGGATGATGTTTAATTTCCATAGCAGAAAATCTGATGCTCAAGTAGACGGTCGTTTGTAACCAAGCATGACTTCAGCATTCAGGAGGACAGATATCAAGGAAGTCAAGGCAGTTCCAACTTTGAGTACATGTGGAAAGTGGGTTTACATTTTAATCAACACCATTTCCATTACACAGGACAAGAGATTCTCATAGCTAAATATGGGAAGCTGTTGGTTCATCCTACCAGCTGCTAATCAAGGACAAACAAAAATTGAGACTGTAAGTTCTTCAAGGGCTTCCCTGATAGCTCAGATGGTAAAGAATCCACCTGCAGTGTAGGAGACTTGGGTTTGATCCCTGGTTTGGGAAGATCCCCTGGAGAAGGGAAAGGCTACCCACTCCAGTATCCTTGCCTGGAGAATTCCATAGACAGAGGAGCCTGGAAGGCTATAGTCCATGGGGTCACAAAGAGTCAGACATGACTGAGAAACTGCTATTACTACTTCTAATTTCTTTGAGACAGCAAGCAATAGCAGATTTACACTTACAAATCTATGAAAGGTAAAAGGAAGAAAATAGCTAAATGCTCACTGAGAATAATAAGAACATTAGGTTGATATAAAGTCTGAGAAAAGGGTCTTGATTATTTATCAAGAAATCTTTATGACCTTTATCAAGGGAGTACATTTTACGTTGACATTCTTTGTCCTGCATATTGAAATTACAGTTTGCATATAATTCTTTGGCTAAGAGCAAAGACAACCAACTGCATCAAGGAAAAATATGAAGAGACAAAGTACCCTTCATCTTATTTTTATTCCTACAAAAAAATGGTGCTTAGAATTACAGTAAAGAGAATGTTGTGAAATATGAACTGTATCTTTTCTCCTGTCCAGAAAGAAAAAATTCAATTGAAGTATAAATCTTCAGAGGATGAAAAATAATGGATTCTATTCAGAGTGAAGTTTTTGTTTTTGCCCTCCCCCACCCCCCGCTAGTTTACTGCAAAGAAAGTAATAAAAAATTTGAAGAGGCTTCCATAAGATCTTATAGTAAAAAAAAAAATAATAATCATTCTGGAACCACTAAAGCAGTGATATGCAGCAGAGTAATTTACCCTATGAGCCTTTCACTTTAGGCCAGAAGGTACACTTGTAATAGCTGCTTAATCTTAACCTCAGGATTTTACAGCTCATGAACTTTTGTATTGACATTAATGAACAGCCTGGGCAAGGTAAAATACTGATCAACACAGACATCTTAGTTTCTTTGGAAAATTAGTAAGGAGAGCTCTCTGGATGAGAATTTATGGTAAGTGCCTTGAGAATTAACTGCTGTAATGGTGAGTCGTGATTGATTGAAAGAAAAAAAAGCATTTTGTAGGTGATGGTGTGGGAAATCACCATACTATGTCCTTTCCAAATTTCACTATTTTTGTCTTTTCCTTGTTGTCATTCCTTAAGCAATGAGTGCTGAATAAGAGAGTAGATTGGCATTTAGAAATTAGAAACCTTGGGAAAGAATCCAGTTCATTAGCAAAGTAATTAACTGTTTCTTAACATAATAATACTGCAAGTAAGAGTAATTAGTGGTACTAAAATTATTGATAACAAGAAATTTTCGAGGTTTAACACATACAACAAGAATCTATTGTTGCTCTTTCATAAGAAGGCACTTTCTACAACGTGTATCATTACAGCCACTTGGACCTTAACTTGTTCGTATTAAGACTGGATACAGAATAAGGAGTCAGCAGTTTCTTTCTTAATACCCTCAGCAACAAGTATACTGTTTGGCAGAATCAATGGGTAGCAGAATTTGGGCAACTTCTGCCCTTCTTTGACCATACATCTTTCTAGACCATGTGCCTGAGAATGTGACTGTGTTTTTACCATGAATGCTGTGCTGAGTTGTGTCTGACTCTGGGACCCCATGGACTGTAGCCCACCAGGCTCCTCTGTCCATGGGGATTCTCCAGGCAAGAATACTGGAGCAGGTTGACATGCCCTCCTCCAAAGGATCTTCCCAACACAGGGATCAAACCCAGGTCTACCACATTGCACGCAGATTCTTTACTGTCTGAGCCACCATGAATGCTAGAGAAAAAGAATTCTTGACAGTTTCCGTAAGGGTACAGCAACATTAAGTGATCTGTGTTATCCAGTACCTTAGCAATTTGGGCTGCTGTGACAAATTACCACAGACTGAATGGCTTATATACACAACAGCAATTTCTTACAGTTCAGGAGGCTGGATGTCTAAAATCAGCCTGCTATCTTGGTCAGATTCAGGCTACAGACTTCCAACTTCTCCTTGTGTCCTCACATGGCAGAAAGAGGGCTCAGTTCAGTTCATTAAGTCAGTCATGTCTAACTCTTTGTGACGCCATGGACTGAAGCACACCAGGCTTCCTGTCCATCACCAACTCCCGGAGCTTGCTCAAACTCATGTCCATCATGTCAGTGATGTCATCCAACCATCCTGTCCTCTGTTGACCCCTTCTCCTCCTGCTTTCAATCTTCCCCAGCATCAATGTCTTTCCCAATGAGTTAGTTCGCATCAGGTGGCCAAAGTACTGGAGTTTCAGCTTCAGCATCAGTCCTTGCAATGAATATTCAGGACTGATTTCCTTTAGGATGGACTGGCTGGATCTCGGTGCAGTCCAAGGGACTCTCAAGAGTCTTCCCCAACACCACAGTTCAAAAGCATCAATTCTTTGGTGCTCAGCTTTCTTTATAGTCCAACTCTCACATCTATACATGACTAGTGGAAAAACCATAGCTTTGACTAAACAGACCTTTGTTGGCAAAGTAATGTCTGATTTTTAATATGCTATCTAGGTTGATCATAGCTTTTCTTCCAAGGAGCAGGTGTCTTTTAATTTCATGGCCGCAGTCACCATCTGCAGTGGTTTTGGAGCTCAAGAAAATAAAGTTTCTCACTGTTTCCATTGTTTCCCCATCTATTTGCCATGAAGTGATGGGACCAGATGGCCATGATCTTAGTTTTTTGAATGTTGAGTTTTAAGCCAGGGAGCTTAGAAAAGAGGGCTAGGGAACCTTTAAATATCTCCTATAAAGGGCTCCACCCTCATGGCCTAGTTACTTCTTAAAGGCCACAACTCCTAATATCAGCACAGTAGGTGTTAGGATTTCATCATATGAATTTTGAAATGACACACATATTCACTCCATGACATTTGGTTATACTTTCTGTAGCCAGAGTTAGAAAAAAGGTTGAGTCCTGCCATTTTACCTACCAGAATCCTATTTTTCTTTTAGAAAGAGCAGGTTAGACAGATGAAGACTATCAGAGGCTGAGTAGAAAAGTATACAAAAGCATGAAAATTGATAAAGGAACAAAAATAGAGCACATGTCAATGTTTTGGCCATTCTGTGTTATTTAAAACAAAAATGATTTAATGAATGAAAGTCAGCAGCTATGTCTGACAGAATAAAATGTTGTTCTGAACTTGTCATAAAAGGAGACAGAATGCAGCTATCTTGTTAATGTTTGTTTGACATTTGGGGAATATAATTTCAATATAAACACTTTGAACAATTTAAATAAACTAGTCCTCTCTCTACACCAATCTGTCAGGAATAAAAGACTTCCATAAATGGAGACATCAGAATCTATGGTCTTGTTATCAAAGCAGGGACCAGATTCCTCAGTTTCTTGACTAGCATGTCATAATATGCTTCTATAGACAACATTTGGCTCTTGGTATTTGGAAAATAATTTCACATTTGTACTTGAGATTGATGGCTATCTCAGGGAAATAGTTTTAGTGCCACTGAAAGAGGATTTGATTCTCTGCTCTGGAGTTCTTTATTTCTTAGGGCAGGATAATCCTATTGTGCATGATTTTTCAAACTTTCATTTTTAATTGGTGCCAATATTTGCAGGGACCACATATTTGATTCACTGTGCAAACAAATTTCCAACATTCATTGGATCATGGGAAAGCAAAAGAATTCCAGAAAAACATCTATTTTTGCTTCCTTGATTACACTAAAACCTTTGATTGTGTGAATCACAGCAAACTGTGGACAATTCTTTAAGTGATGGGAGTGCCAAACTACATTACCTATCTCCTTAGAAACGTGTCTGCAGGTCAAGAAGCAACAGTTAGAAATAGACATGGAACAACTGGTTCAGAATTGGGAAAGGAATATGACAAGGCTGTATATTGTCACCCTGCTTATTTAACTTATCTGCAGAGTACATCATGTAAAATACTGAGCTGGGTAAATCACAAACTGGAATCAAGATTGCCAGGAGAAATATCAACAACCTCAGATATGCAGATAATGCTACTCTAATGGCAGAAAATGAAGAGGAACTAAAGAGCCTCTTGATGAGGATGAAAGAAGCGAGTGAAAAAATGGCTTGAAACTCAGCATTAAAAAACTAAGATCATGGCATCTGCTCCCATTCAGTTCAGTTCAGCCACTAAGTCATATCCAACTTTATGCGACCCCATGGACTGCAGCACGCCAGGCATCCCTGTCCATCACCAAGTCCCAGAGCTTACTCAAACTCATGTCCATTGAGTCGGTGATGCCATCCAACCATCTCATCTTTTGCTTCTCCTCCTGCCTTCAATCTTTCCCAGAATCAGGGTCTTTTCAAGTAAGTCAGTTCTTCATATCAAGTGGCCAAAGGATTAGAGTTTCAGCTTCAGCATCAGTCCTTCCAATGAATATTAAGGACTCATTTCCTTTAGGATGGACAGGTTGGAGATCCAACCAGTCCAGTCCCATTACTTCATGGCAAGGAGAGGGGCAAAAAGTGGAAACAGTGACATTTTTTTTTCTTAGGTTCCAAAATCCCTAGAGACGGTGATTATAGCCATAAAATTAAAAGATGCTTGCTTCTTGGAAGGAAAGCTCTGACAAACCTTGCCAATTTATTAAAAAGCAGGGACATCACTTTGCCAACAAAGGTCCATATAGTCAAAGCGATGATTTTTCTAGTAGTCATGTACAGATGTGAGAGCTGGACTGTAAAGAAGGATAAATGCCAAAGAATTGATAATTTCACACTGTGCTGGAGAAGACTCTTGAGAATCCCTTGGACTCCAAGGAAATCAAACCAGTCCATTGTAAATGAAATTAATCCTGAATACTCATTAGAAGGACTGATGCTGAAGTTGAAGCTCCAATACTTTGGCTACCTGATGCGAAGAGTCAACTCATTGGAAAAAACCTGATGCTGGGTAAGATTCAGGGCGGGAAGAGAAGCAAGTGGCAGAGGATGAGATGGTTAGATAGCAACACCAACTCAAAAGACATGAATTTGAGCAAACTCAGGGAGACAGTGGAGGACAGAGGAGCGGGAGTGCTGCAGTCCATGGGCTTGTGAAGAGTTAGACACGACTCAACTACCAAAGAACAACAAAAGCAGCCTCAACCTTCTGTTATCTGTTCACATTTTTAGAATTTCAAGTTCCATGAAACCCATCACTCAGACAGTTTCAATATGATATGAGGACAGCCTTAGAAAGAAAGAAATTAGCATATGAGCTCTGAAGTGAGCATTAAACTGCTTGGGAGAAGCTGATGCATTGATGAGAAGTTAATCTAGAGCCTGTCTCTAATGAAGCTGTTAGTCCTTTTTTCTCTCACTGTCCTTACATGACAGCTTATCTCTTAATCATCGACATGAAAGAGAAAAAAAAAAAGAAGCCTTAAAATATGTGATGAAAACAGTGAGAAGAATTCAGCAGCCCCTGGTACCACAGGGTCCATGATACCAAATCATCTTCATCTCCTACTAATGTTCATGCGTTCAAACGGCCTGGTTTCTCTTTCATAATCATGCATCCCCCCCACATGCACTCTCCAGTCTTGAACTAATAAAACGGTGCTGGTTTATTAAAGGGATTTGCAAATCTGAGCTTCTTTGCCGGAGCTCTTATAAAATTTAATATTCAAAAAGCTTTAATTTTATAAACTAGTGAAATTAAACTATTTTGGGAAAAAAAGATAATGTCAGAATTTGTGCTCCAGACACTTTGCCTATTCTTCCCTGTCATAGTTACACATGAACACTCCATGCTGAGTTTCATTAAAATATAAATCCCTGCATCTCACACCCAAAATTAAACAAATTGAACAAAATTGAACAAAATTAAGCAAATAAAACATATAAGCTGATAGTGTTACATATAATTATAAGGATGTAAATATATCACTTATTTGTTTTAAAATACCTTTGGGAAAATAATTTTAAGCATAACTGACTCAAATAATTCTTTTTTCCTATTAATAATAGCAGAAAGCCAGGTAATATTCAAACCATAACTACAATTCCAATGAAATTTATTTAAAATTAAAAAATTGGAATGAATTTCTCAAAAATTTTTTCATATTTACAACACTGATTCTAGTCAATGTTAACTTGCTTTTTTGGCTACCACATTGACCAATATTTTTTATTTAGTTCCAAAAATTATATTTGAAATAATGCATTTTATATCATTTTTTAAGTCGATAAATTAATCAGTTATATAATCAATTAAAAAATAAATAAACATAGCCTCAGACCTGGATAATAATTTAATAGAATGGTTTTTCTCTTGCATAACAGAAAGTGCAAGTGTTGTCATGTGTTGCAATAAAACAGAAACAATATACTGAAAAGTTGAAATAAAAGTTGAAATGAAACTACAAGTTGGTTCTTTGAAAAAATAAGCAAAATTGGTAAACCTTTAGTCAGACTAATCAAAAAGAAAAGGGAGAGGACTCAAAAAATAACAGAAATGAAAAAGGAGAAGCTAGAATAGACACAACAGAAATGCGAAGGATTATAAGAGACTATTACAAGCAACTATATGCCAATAAGATGTACAACACAGAAGAAATAAATTCTTAGAAAGGTACAATCACACCCAAGATGGAATCAGAAAAAAATAGAAAATATGAACTGCTCAATCACAATTACTGAAATTGAAACTTTGAGTTAAAAACTTCCCACAAATCTCCAGGACTAGATGGCTTTAAGGGTGGATTCTATTAAACATTTAGAGAAGAGTTAACACCCATCTTTCTGGAACTCTTTAAAAAAACTGCAAAGGAAGTAAGACTTCCAAACTCATTGTATGAGGCCACCACCACCCTAATACCAAAACCAGACAAAGGTAGCATGAAAAAAAAATTTAAAATTACAGACCAACATCACTGATGAACGTAAACACAAAAATACTTGACAAAACCTAGCAAACTGAACCCAACTATATTGAAAGGATCATACATGACAATCAATAGGGATTTATCCCAGGGATGCAAGGATGTTTCAATATGCACAAATCAGTGTGATTATTGTACAGTCGCTCAGTCATGTCAGACTCTTTGGAACCCCACGGACTGCAGTGTGACATACCACATCAACAAATTGAATATTAAAAATTATATGATCATCTCAATAAATGCAGAAAAAGCTTCTGACAAATTCAACACTCATTGTGATTAAAAACTCTCCAGAATGTGGGCATAGAGGAAACATATCTCAGCATAATAGAGGCCATATAGGACAAACCCACAGCTGACATCATACTCAATGATGAAAAACTGAAAGCATTTCCTCTTAGATCAAAAACAAAACAAGTATCCCTCTCTTGCCACTTTTACTTAACATCATTTTGGAAGTCCTAGCCACATCAATCAGAGAAGAAAAGAAATAAAAGTAATCCAAATTGGAAAAGAAGAAGTAGAAGTGTCAATGTTTACAGATAACTTGATACTATATATAGACAATCCCAAAGATGCTACCAGAAAACTACTAGAGCTCATCAATAAATTTGATAAAGTTGCAGGATACAAAGTTAATACACAGAAATCTAATGGATTCCTAGAGACTAACAGTGAAAAGTCAGAAAGAGATATTAAAGAAACAATCCCATTTACTGTCACATTAAAAAGAATACAATTCCCAGGGATAAACTTGCTTAAGGAGGCAAAAGACCTGAACACTGAAAACTACAAGACACTGACTAAATAAATAGGAGATGACACAGCAGATGGAAAGACATACAATGTTCTTGGATTGGAAGAATCGATATTGTCAAAATGACTACACTACTCAAGACAATCTACAGATTTAATGTAAACCATAACAAATGGCATGTTTTTTTTTAAACAAAACTGGAGCAAAAAATCTTAAAAATTCGTTATGGAGAAACAAAAGACTAAATAGCCAAAGCAATCTAGTCAAAGAAAAATGCAGCTGGAGGAATCAGGCTCCCTGACTTCAGACTCCAAAGCTACAGTCATCAAAATATATGGTATTGGCTCAAAAACAGAAATGTAGATCAATGGAACAGGAGAGAAAGCCTAGAAATAAACCCATGTACTTATGGTACTCTAAATTATGACAAAGGGAGAAAGACTACACAATGGAGAAGAGACAGTCTCTCTAACAAATGGTGCTGGGAAAACTAGACAGCTACATGTAAAACAATGAAATTAGAACATCTTTTAAAACCATACACAAAAATTAAAAATAAACTCAAAGTGTAGTAAAGACTTAAATGTAAGACCACATGCTGTAAAATTCTTAGAGGAAAACATAGGCAGAACACCCTCTGACATAGATTGCAGCAAAATCATTTTCTATGTGTTTTCTAATGTAATGGAAATAAAAACAAACATTAAAAAATAGGGCCTATGTAAGTGCAAAACCTTTCTCCCAGCAAAGGAAATCATAAACAAAATGAAACACAAACCATACAATGGGAGAAAATATTTTCAAACAATACACTGAAAAGGAACTAATTTCCAAAATTTACAAACAGCTCATGTGGCTCAGTATCAAACACAAACAAACAAACAATCTAATAAAAACTGGATAGAAGACCTAAATGGATATTTTTCCAAAGAAGACATATACATGGCCAATAAGCACATGAAAAGATGTTCAACATTGCTAATTATTAGAGAAATACAAATCAAGATTACAAAGATATCACCTCACACCAGTCAGGCTGGCCATCATTAAAAAGTCTACAAACAACAAATTCTGGAGATGGTGTGAAGAAAGGGAACACTCCTACACTGTTCGTAAGAATATAAACTGCTACACCACTATCGAAAACCATAGGGTGTTTCCTTAAAAAGCTAAGAATAGAGCTACCACAGGATCCAGCAATCCCACTCCTGTATATGTATCCAAGAAATCCATTTTTCAGAAGGACACTGGCACCCTGATGTTCGCCATAGCACTGTTTACAATAGGGAAGATGTGGACGCAATCTAAATATGCATAAACAGATGAATGAGTAAAGAAGCTGTTGTGTGTGTTTGTGTGTGTGTGCTATATATATATATAATGGAATATTATTCAGCCATTGAAAAGAATGAAATAATGCCATTTGCCACAATGGATAGACATGGGATTATCATACTAAGTGAAATAAGTCAGACAGAGAAAGACACATATATGATACTGTTTTTATGTGGAATCTAAAAACAAATGATACAAATGAATTATTTATGAAACAGAAGCACTCACAGAAGTTGAGAAAGAACTTAAGGGGTTCACCAGGGGTTAAGGGTGGCAGTGGGTGGGGGGTAGATTGGGAGTTTTAGCTTGACATGTACAGACTACTATATTTAAACCCATAAGCAACAAGGACCTATTGTATAGCACAGGGAACTCAGCTCAATATTCTGTAGTAACCTAAATGGGGAAAGAATTTGAAAAAGAATAGATACTTGCATAGATATAATTCAATCACTTTGCCACATATCTGTAATTAATACATCACTGTTAATCATCTATACTCCAATATAAAAGTAAATACTTATCCATTAATAAACTAAAATCAATAATTTAGCTTCCACCATAGAAAAATAGAGAAAGTATAAGTCTAAGCAAGCAATATACAAGAAAAAATAAAATTAGAGCAGATACCACTTACATTGAAATCAGGAAAACAATACAGAAAATAAGAAAAATAGAAGCCACCTCTTTGAAAAGATAAATATTGACAAGACTCTATTAAGAGTAACTCTTAAAAAAAAGAGAAGACACAAATTACCAAAATTGAGAATGAAAGAGAGGTCATCACTATTCAATCTTTTGTTAGTAAGATGATAGTAAAGGAACATTATGAACAAATCTATGCCCACAAAATTGATAATTCTGATGAAATAGACCACCTCTTTGAAAGATACAGACTACAAAATGTCACACATGAGAAGCAGACAATATGAACAGGCCCTAACTCAAAGATTTTAAATCAATTATTAATTAAAAATCTACCAATAAATAAAACAACAAACCCATATAGTTTCACTAGTGAATTCTATTCAACAGTTTAGGGAGAAATTATATTAATTCTCTATAATCCTCTTCATAAAATAAACGTGAAATCTTCCCAGCTCATCCTATCAGTCCAATATTACCCTAATACCAAACCTGTATATAGCCCTTCAAGAAAAGAAAACCACCAATCATTATCTCATTAACAAAGAAAGAAATCTTCAGTAAAATATCAGTGACAGATTAATGATATTTGAAAAAATTTATACACTACAGCCCAGTGAAATTTATTCTAGGTATGCCAAACTTGTTCAACATTTAATTATTAATTAATGTAATTTATTATATTAAAGGCTAAAGAAGAAAAATCATATAATCTTATCAATACATGCAGAAAAAAGATTTTGACAAAAATCCAACACTATTTCATGATAAAATATTATTAGTCGCTCAGTCATGTCCGTCTCTTTACAACCCCATGGACTGTAGCCCACCAGGCTCCTATGTCCATGGGACTCACCTGGCAAGAAAACTGGAGTGGGTTGCCATTCCCTTCTCCAGGGGATTCCTCGACCCAGGAATAAATTGCAGGTCTTCCACCTTGCAGGCAAATTCTTACCATCTGAGCTACAGGGAAAACTCTTAGTAAATTAGGAATACAGGATATACAGGTTCACTTTTACAGTTGATAAATACACACACACACACACACACACACACACACACACACAAGGCCTAGAGCTGACATCACACTCAATTGTAAGAAACTGAATAATTTTCTTTAACATAGGAAATGAAGCCAGGACATCTCCTCTCACCTCTCCTATTTAATGTACTGGAGAGCTGGTTAACGCATAAATCAGGAAAGGAACTAAGCTAGTAAAGAGCCTACAGATTGAAAATAAAGAAAGAAAACTGTCTTTGTTTATAGAAAAAATGATTATCTATAAAGAAAATCACAACAAATTGACAAATTCGCCTTGAACTTATAAGCAATTATCACAAATCTATAAACGTCAATTTCTTTCATATAAACCAACAATTAACAGTAGAAATTCAAAATTAAAAACACAGTACCATTTGTATTAGTATCAAGAAAATAAAATACTTAGGCATAAATGTAAGATCTACATGAAGAAAACTGTAAAACTATGATGAAAGAAATTTAAGAAAGTCTAAATAAATGGAGAGACATTCTATGTTCAGGTTTTGCTGTTCATTCACCAACTAGGTCTTATCCAACTCTTTTGACTCCATAGACCCACCAGGCTCCTCTGTCCATGGGATTTCCCAGGTTAAGAATACTGGAGTGGGTTGCCATTTCCTTATCTAGCATTGGCAGGAAGATCCTTTACCATTGAGCCGCTGTTTAAGTCCGTTCATGGTTAGATTAGGCTCCATAAATGGAGAGACATTCTAAAATATGTTCATGGTTAGAAAGATGTCAATTCTTCTCAATTTGATCTATGAATTCAATGCAATCTTAATCATATGCCCAACGAATTGTTATATGGATATCAACAAATTGATTCTAAAATTTACATCTAAAAGCAAGAAACCCAAAATCATAGCTACATAGCACTAAAGAAGAGGAACAAATTGCATGAACTGACAGACAATCCCAATCATAAGGCATAATAATACAGTAATAAATTCAACATAATATTTATAAAGTACAAACATATAGGCTGCACAGTTATGTACGTTAAATCATTACACTGCATGCCTTAAGCTTATATAGTATGTATGTCATATTTATCAGTAAAACTGGAAAAAATAAAATGTATTGTTAATATATATGTATCTGTGAAATGGAAAGAGTTGCACGGGATCAAACCTGAATCTCCTGCGTCTCTTGCATTGCAGGTGGATTCTTTACCTTTGAGCCACTGGAGAAGCCTAAAAACTCTCTATATCATCTTTTTAATATTTCTATACATCTAAAACTGTTCAAAACTAAAGTTTATTAATGTTAATAGGTTTGAAAATTTTAGATTATTTTTTTAGCATTAGAAAGATCAGTTTTATATGTGTGAAATAGTTTTGTAATAAGTTTTTCTTCTAAAGTGACTCAGTACGTAGCATTTACGTATTGTCAGTACTCGATGTTTATGACAATTACTATAATACTGAACAAATTGATATTTTATTGGTGAGAATAACTGTTAAAATCTTCCCAGTGATATTTCTCATTAGTATAATTTACAGTACTATAACATTTATCAGGCTTCTCAGATGGCGCAGAGGTAAAGAATCTGCCTGCCATTAAGGAGATGTGGGTTTGATCCCCAGGTAGGGGAAAATCCATGGAAAAGGAAATGGCAACTCATTCCAGTATTCTTGCCTGGGAAATCCCAGGGACAGAGGAGCTTTGCAGGCTACAGACCATGGGGTCACAAAAATCAGACATGACTGAGCAACTAACACACACACACACACACACACACACACACACACACAACAGATTTACATCCAGACAAAATAGTTACTTCCCTATAGTTTACCTACTTAACTGTTTTTTACTCTGAATAAGTCACACTTCATATATTAATTAATGTAATTTCCCACCCTATATTTACTTTGTACCTGCATTACTCTGATAAAGGCATGAACTTAAGCTTACATAAGTGAAATGCTACCTGGCTTTTGTTGGTCACTAAATTCTTAAAGTGGTATATGATGTTTTCATTTACAGAAATTTTCTCTAGCAATTTCTCTAGCAATCCCAGAGACTGTCACCTTTATTTTATAGGTGAAGAAATTTAAACTCAAAGATGTAAATTTGTAAGAAGTAGTAGAGTTGAGATTTACATCAAGTTCCCTCTGAAACAAATGAAAAAACTAAGACTTTCACTGTTATGATATTTTTTTCATGAAGTTAGAGAGAAATTCATACAAGTAGAGTAATTCTCAGATTAAATACTAAAATATGAATCAAGAGAGCTCCAAATGTCTCCAATTTGTAGAGTGATTGGACACGATAATAGAGTTAAAAATAGTGTAGTATGTTTAAATGGGGTTTCTTTCGTGGCTGAGCAGTAAACAATCCGCCTGCAGTGCAGGAGACACAGGTTCAATCCTTAGGTCAGGAAGATCCCCTGGAGGAGGACAGGGAAACCCACTGTTTTCTTGCTTGGGCAGTCCCATGGACAGAGGAGCCTGGTGGACTACAATCCATGGGGTTGCAAGAGAGTCAGATATGACTTAGTGACTAAGACGTACATGGACAGGGTTAACTCAGCATAACTGCTTCATCACTTCAATCTGCAGTCTATCTGCTACTAAGACACACATAAACTAAGAGCCCCAAAGGATGCTTTCTTATTTTGCTTTCTTCATCATTAAACATAGATGGACAATCAAGGACCATCACATACTTGAGAAATGCTCCTCCCAAGTTAAAGAGAAAATAAGCAAATGAAAATATGTATCATGAAAGAGGCAAATATAAATGAGGGAACACAAACAAGACTTTACAGAAAATATATCACCCCTACAAAGCTACCTTCAAATACTAAACTCATAGCAAGAAAAGACAATAAAGTGGGAAGGGAAAGACCAGGAAAAAAATAGGAAATGCTTGCTAAAATCTAAAAACATGCAGAAAGATTGGAAAGTAAGTAAAATCTAGTTAGACAATATAGAGAATTCAACATCTGACTCATAGAAATTAAAAGGTGGGGAATAAAAAAGATGAAAGATAAGAAGAATTCTTTAAATGATATGAGAAAACATCAGAGAAAGGGAGGATATGCATTTCCAGATTGAAGTGACCGACCCAATGAGCTATTGGAACTGTGGTGTTGTTTATTTGAATTGTGGTGTTGGAAACAACTCTTGAGAGTCCCTTGGACTGCAAGAAGATCAAACCAGTCAATCCTAAAGGAAATCAGTCCCGAATTGGAAGGACTGATGCTGAAGCTGAAGCTCCAATATTTTGGCCTTCTGATGCAAACAACTGACTCATTGGAATAGACCCTGATGCTGGAAAAGATTGAAGGCAGGAAGAGAAGGGGACAACAGAGGATGAGATGGTTGGATGGCTTCACCAATTTGATGGACATGATGAGTGTGAGGCAAGCTCTGGGAGTTGGTGATGGACAGGGAAGCCTGGCTTGCTGCAGTCCTTGGGGTTGCAGAGTGTCAGACACAAGTGAAAAACTAAACTGAACCGAATGAGTTATTCCTTGACAAAATGAGAATGAAAATTAGAAAGACACACACTGCCACCTTCCAACTGGTTTATGGAAAAGGGAAGGCCACTTAGCAGATTTATCAATGTGACATTTTAAGACAAAGGAAAAGAGACAGATGTAACAATAGCAAGGTGGAAATAAAAATTTAGCGCCTATAGTAAAATATAAGTCAGATTGCCTTTAGGCATTTCTTTAGCAATAATGAATACCAAAAGCAAAAGAGAAACTTCTCACACTAGAAGGAAATGTAAACATTTATATTAAACTGATTTTTTTTTATCCTCTTGAGACCACCTCTGCTGGACAACTCTAAGATCACTTCTAAAGACAGCTTAGATTTTCCATTTCTCAGTTTGTTAGATTCTTCTGTTCCAGACAGTTTAATTTCAATTTTCCTTTAAATAATATGCGTGTGAATGGCAAGATGGGCCTAAATATACCGAATATATGGGCCTAATATACCGAATTTTAATCAGACTCCAGAGTTCATGACACATTACATTGTCAGTCAGCCAGGTGTGCTCCTGGTAGTCTTTGGCTGGAAGGCATTGACAAGACCATTGCCTTCTCCTTTGATCCAACCTGCATTTACCATTTGTATGCAGATGCTACAATTTAGCTATTCAGATTATCAGTAAGTGCAAGTAGCTTCTGATTCTTTGCTAGGATCATCATTCCTGAAATGAGAACTGATAAATAATAGAGATGCAAGCAGTTCCATACTCAGGAGTACAGTGAGAAAATTGAAAGATATTCAGTCATTATGTGGTACACATGAAACCAATATCATCTTATGTCACTCTTACTATTGCTATAAAAAATAATGAAAATTACAAACTGGTTTTCCTCTACCAAACAAACACCCACATTTGTAGATTTTCGTCTAGTAAACAAATATCCAAATTTGTAGGAAATTATTGAAAGAAGGAAATTAGCACTGTTACAAATGGAGAAATCAAGCAAATTCCAGAAAAATATCTACTTCTGCTTCATTGGCTACGTCAAAGCCTTTGACTATGTGGATCACAACAAATTGTGGAAAATTCTTAGAGAGATGGGAGTACCAGATCAACTTACCTGTCCCCTGAAAAGCCTGTATGCAGGTCAAGAAGCAACAGTTTCAACCTTACATGAAATAACTGACTGGCTCCAAATTGGGAAAGGAGTACGATAAGGCTATATATTGTCACCCTGCTTGTTTAACTTGTATTAGAAGTATATCATGTGAGGTGCTGGGCTGGATGAATCACACGGTAGAATCAAGACTTCCAGGAGAAGCATCAATAGCCTCAGATGCAGATGATGCTACTCTAATGGCAGAAGGTAAAGAGGAACTCAAGAGCCTTTTGATGAGGGTGAAAGAGGAGAGTGAAAAAGCTGGCTTGAAACTCAACATTCAAAACGCTAAGATCATCGCATCTGGACCCATTACTCCATGGCAAATAGAAGGAGAGAAAGTTGAAACAGTGACACATTTTATGTTCTTAGGCTCCAAAATCACTACATACAGTGACTACAGCCATGAAATTAAAAGATGCTTGCTCCTTGGAAAAAAACCTATGACAATCCTACTCAGCATGTTAAAAAGCAGAGACATCACTTTGCCGACAAACATTTGACCGTATGTCAAAGCTATGGTTTTTTCCAGTAGTCATGTATGGATGTAAGAGTTGGACCATAAAGAAGGCTGAGCACAGAAAAATAGATGCTTTCAAATTGTGGTATTGGAGAAGACTCTTAAGAGCTCCTTGGACTGCAAGGAGATTAAATGAATCAATCCTAAAGGAAATCAACCCTGAATATTCATTGGAGGGACTGATGCTGAAGTTCCAATTGGCCACCTGATGTGAAGAGCTGATGCATTGGAAAAGACTCTGATGCTGGGAAATATTGAAAGCAAAAGGAGAAGCGGGTGACAGAGAATGAGATGGTTAGACAGCATCTCTGATGCAACAGACATGAATTTGAGCAAACTCTGAGAAATAGTGGAGGACAGAGAAGCCTGGAATGCTGCAGTCCATGGCTGAAAACAGTCAGACATGACTGAGTGACTGAACAGCAGCAAAAAACATCAAATGGATTTTCAGAATGGCCTTTTCTCTTGCCTTTGTGGTCACAGAGAAATTTTTAGTTTGCTTGTAATCGTATTTATCAAAATTTCCACCATGGTTTCTGGTGTTTATATCTTGATGAGCAAACCTTTTGCTACCATGATATAATAAATAAAATGATTTATGTTTCTAAAAAGAAATGTAAGTGTGTGTGGAGTTGCTCAGTCATGTCTGACACTTTGCAACCCCATGGACTGTAGCCTACCAGGCTCCTCCGTCCATGGGATTTTCCAGGCAAGAGTACTGGAGTGGGCTGCCATTTTCTTCTACAGGGGACCTTCCCAACCCAGGGATCGAACCTGGGTCTCCTGCATTGTAGATAGACGCTTTACCATCTGAGCCAAAGAAACACACTTAATTTTGTTGAGGAATGACAAATTACTCTTCAGAAATCTGGCACCTTTTCATACTCCTGTCAGTAGTACATGTAGATTACCACTGGCATTTCATCGTATGTGATGTTCTAATTTTTAACAATCTGAGGTTTATAAGGAGTAAGTCCTTATAGGTTCTCATTTCTACTCTATAACCTTTAATAAAATAATATTTTCTAAATAGATTTGTTAACTATTCAGGTTTACACAATTTATATCATTTATTTTTTATGATATTTTCTGCTTCTATTATTGAACTTTAGTGATGTTTTCTACAACCAAACTACAGAGCTCTGATCAGCTTAAGCTATGCCAACCATGCATATTCTGCTTTAAAAAAAATATATAAAATATATAAATTTATCCAGAAATCAATTATTAATATCTTCCCTTTATAATTCAGTTTTCTTGGTGGCCTATTTAAAAATGCTTGTGCAAATAAAACTCAAGAAAATTTCATGAGTTATAATGCTAATTTTATATTATTTGAACATTTACATTAAACTTTTCAGTTTTAATTGTTCATGGTATGAGCAGTATCATTAATTATTAAGAAAACTTTCACAATAGCAGTAATAAACAATACTGTTTTTTTAACTCACCCATATGTTGTTTCTCTCACTTACTTAGTTGTTTCTATACTTACTGGTTTAATTAAACTATTTGCATATGCTGAAAAATTGGCACAATAGTGTTTACCTAAATCCACCTCTATTCTCATTACATATTTACTCTATTTTCAAAGCTATTTTAAATATCTCTGAACATATATATTTCTTAAATTAGTATATTTGTCTATTTTCCTACCAAATGGTATTCAAACTTTAGGGAGAGCTATGTTTAATTGGTAGATAAACCCTGGGATCATTTATATGTTTAAAATTTTAGTATATCCCTATTAATTTATTTCTTACTTTATAAATTTATAATGTGTATTTTTTTAGGAGACATCTAGATATGTGACTTTTACTTCCAGTGTAAATAGTAAATTCCCATTATATTTTCTACATGGCTATTAATGAGATATAAAAATGCTGTTGACTTCTGAGTGTTCATCGTGTATCTGAAAAACTTTGGTCTCTCTTACATTTTGTTGTACATGATCACATTACAAGAAAACGTGGAATTTTCTCTCTTACTTTCAGTAACGGATACTGTGGTGTGCCACCAAAGCCTCCACTTTCAGGACAATGACACTCATTCTTCCAGTGCTAGCAGTGTTGGAGGAGAGCTGACATCTACGTGCCTCTCTGAGAACTGGCCTTGGCTTAGAAAATTGCTCTGACCGAGGTCTTGTCCTCTTCCCAGAGGCAGTCCACACCTCGTAACTGGTCTGTCCAGGGATATAAAGAACTTATTCCTTTGCTTCAATACAAGGCAGTTCTGGAGGATCACCTCAGCTTCAGTTACCCATGGGATTGTCTTAAACTATCAGACCCATTTCAACATATGAATTTGGGGTGGGGAAACAAAACATTCAAACCAAAAAAAAGTAAGCATTCACACTATATCAATGCACTATTCTTTTATACATTGTTGGATCTGATTGCTAATATTTTATTGAGAAATCTTCTGTATCGGTTAAAGAGAATTACTGCCTTTGGTTTTCTCAATTATAAAGGGGTTAAGTCTTCAAAAAGATGGCAATCGTAAACATGTATGCAGAGAATAATAGTGCTTAAGAATATCTGAAGAAAGACTAAAGACTAATGTAGCCAATGAAAAAATAGAAAAGTATACAATTAAAGTTATGAACACTATGCTCTCTGTTTTTGGTAATCAGAAAGAATATAGAACACATGACAACATTATTAAATCAATGATCTAATTAATATTTATAGAGCACCATCCCAACAATAGTGGGATGGACCTGGCATGCTGCAGTCCATGGGATTGTAGAGAGTGGGACATGATGAGCCACTGAGCAACAACAATCTAATAATAGTCAAATGTATTTTTTTAAGAACACATCCTTAAACTTGCACAATATCATATACCAATTATTCCTTAATAAAGCTAGGGATAGAGGAAGAACACATCAGGGAGTGGAAGTAAACCAGTATAAAAAATTTAAATGTTTCAAATCATGGAATTTGCTCTGATCACTAAAACATTAAATAAGAGGTCAATAACAAAAGATATATGGAAAAAAGTCTCCATTTTAAAGTTAAAGAGTACAAATTTAAATGATCTATGGGTGAAAACAATAACAAGAAAATTAGAAAGTATTTTGAACTGGTTGAAAGTAAAAATGCAAGTCAAAATCTGAGAAATGCACTTAAAGCAGTTTAAATGGAAATGTTTAAGTTTAAATGCATATATTAGGAAAATAAAATTGTATTTAAAACTTAATCTAATTTTCTATATTATGAAGCTAGAAATCATTTGATACAAACACAGATATTTTATAAATAAAGACATCAGGATCAGTTTGTGTAAGGGTTTTCTAACATAAGTCTCACTTTAGCTTAAAACAGGAATAAGTAAATTATTAAAGGAAACTCTTAGATGCTATGCATTTCTTATTAACAGCTTTCCTATACCTTTTGAGTACTTGTAAATATGAATTGATTTTAATGTCTGTTGTTCATTTCCTAGAATATGGTTAGATCCAAATTTTTTTTGATATAACCATATATCTTTAGAATCGTAATATTAGGAATTCTTTATTAGGACTTCCCTGGTGGCTCAGACGGTAAAGTGTCCGCCTACAATGTGGGAGACCCAGGTTCAATCCCTGGGTCGAGAAGATCCTCTGGAGAAGGGAAATGGCAACCCACTCCAGCACTCTTGCCTGGAAAATCCCATGGATGGAGTAGCCTGGTAGGCTAAGTCCATGGGGTCACAAAGAATCGGACACGACTGAGTGACTAAATTTTCATATTAGAGAAATCAATATACAAATATCACAGTCTTCACTGTAGAAAAAGCCTGAATGCTATTGCTAAGTTATCAATAGCATTCATCCTGTAAAATCAATAGAACTCTCTATTTTGGTAGAATTATCCTGTATAATATATTCTGTTTTATTTTTAGACATATTTTGAAACTGTAAATCACAGTGAGAAGGTCGTTAGAGATTCAAAGAAAAATCTTCAACAGAAGTGAGTTTTGGTTTGATTGTATCTACTTTTACATGACTAGTTGTTAAGAGCCCAGAAGATTATATGACAAACCCACAGCAAACATTATCCTCAATGGTGAAAAGCTGGAAGCATTCCCCCTGAAATCAGGAACAAGACAAGGGTGCCCACTCTCACCACTACTTTTCAACATAGTCTTTCCTTGGAAAGCTTCTTATGTTTATTTAGAATGGTTCTCCTTGGAGAATGCAGATCTGATTTCTGAAAATGGCTCTCAGTATTCCCTGTGGAATAGAAATAAATGAACAACTAAGCCCAAACTCAAAGCTTATCAAAGAGAAAACTTCACTGAATTCAATGCTAAAGTGAAAGTGTTTGCCAAGTCACTGAGGATTTATTTTGGTGTGCTACAGCCAAAAGGTGCCAATTCGAAAAACCCATTTACATGTTAGTCCTAACTATCGAAAGTCCTTCTGTAACTTGTATGGATTCATTTCCCATTACTTATTTATAAAAGTAAGTGCATGAAAGTGATAATAGACAAATAGGTTTCATTTCATTGAGACTGTCAGAGACTTTATTTTCAAGCAAAATAACTTCTCTTTTTAAACATTATTTATCTGTAATAACCAGCTGAGGCTTCATCAGTTCACATAAAATCAAGCCATTTTTATAAAAATGAAAGCTAATACTTCCCACTTTTTAATAAAACTCAAGGATTTTTTTAATTTTGATTTTTATGATAGGTTTAATATTTCATAATAATTTTATTAGGAAAAAGGGACTGCTATTTATAAATGGAAAATATAAAGTACAAATATCTTTGACATTCTATTAATTAGTCATCATTAAAATGATTTATCTTAAGAGCTCATGTATTACAAAAACTGATTTCCATAAGAAGAATGAGATTTGGAAACTTTACAAAACCAAGACAATTAGACCATTCCTTTAAAAACATTTAATTTAAATGCATATCAGGTCTAAAGATAATCGTAGCAATTATTTCCTCATGAAGAATAACCCAGATTTCAGCCTGTAATTAATCACCTTCCCAGTAGCTGAAATGTATCACATATTATTTTTAATACTGGGATGCTGTTTTTAGTAGTTATATAAAATGTGTGATTAAGAATAGAAGCCCACAGTAGATAAATGTGAAGCTAATGAATCTTAACTTTCAGGGTTGCTCGCTTTCATGGGCCCCTTCCTGGACCTTGGAAACCTTGGAAGAAACTCTAGCAGTGTATTCATGTGATCCTTTGTTTTTTTTTGTTTTTGTTTTTATGGCAAAGGTTATATTTTAATAGCACTCAAGTAGAAGCCCTGTTCTCTATAAACAATCATATGGAGCTGGAATAGTTGTGAGAATTTTAGGGATCCAGGAAAGGGAAAGGTGAATTTGTGTTATGTTTAGTTAGGTTACAGAGGAATGTCTTCACGTAAATCAGTGATTTCAGTGTCTAGGTAGTTTACTGCTAGCCATCCACCATAGATGTGAGCTCCACTCTGCCAGCATACCTGGCATCACGGCACAGATACAGGGACTGAGAGCAGATGCTGATACAGTGTGCCCCACAGTCCATTGTACTGGACGCATGTACACAGCGAAAGAGAAAAAAGGCTTAAAATAGGCAGAGTAAGAAGGTATAGAAATCCTTCCAAATATGCCAGATCAGTGTGGAAGATTTAATTCTAGTCAATTCCTAGTCAAATTCTATTAGTAACATATTCAATAAAGTACATGGAATTATGCATATATGGACCTTTTTCTTTTTTACAAAAGAAATGTCAGAATTTCCAGTTAAGGAGCTTCCCTGCTGGCTCAGTGGTAAACAATCTGCCTGCCAGTGCAGGAGCCACGGGTTCGATCCCTGATCCAGGAAGATCCCACATGCCTTGGAATGGCTGACCCCATGTGCAACAACTGCTGAGTCGGTGCTCTAGAGCCTGGGAGCCGCCACGACGAGCCCGCATGACACAACTACTGGAGCCTGTGTGCCCAGGGCCTGTGTCACAACAGAAGCCACCACGGTGCAAAGCCTGTGCACACAACTAGAGAAAAGCCTGCACGGCAACAAAGATCCAACCCAGCCAAAATAAAGAAATAAAATTATATTAAAGAGAATTTCTGATTTGTATAACACACATCTGCAGTGATGCTCAAACAGTGTACAAGCCCATGTGTGAAGTCAAATCTGGATAATAAAAAAATTTTTTAAACTACAAGAGAGGAAACACTGAATTACCTTTCTATTTTCTCTATAGAAAATTTGACTCCAGAATTGTGGTCATATGAAGAGGAAATCTGAAGATGTAGGTCAAAAGTATGGGAACCATGAGGAGTTGTGTTAGGATATTAATATTTTTTCTGATTAAATGATGCTGTGATATCACAAACATAATTCTTACAAACATTTTAACTATGTTTAAACATATAACTAATTATGAACATTTTAAAATTTATAATCTGTTGCCATTTTATTAGTATAGCAATAATAAGGAAATAAATTATCTATTATTTATAATCTTATATCTTGTTTTAAGAAGAGGTATTAAAATTATAAAAACTTAAGGCTCCAAAACACCTGTCTGACCTTACTAATAAAATAATCTTCACATTTGAACAGTCAGATCAATATTTTTAGAAATTATAAATTTTTCCAAAGCAACTCTATTACCAGACTCCTAAACACAAATGTTTGGGAAACTGCATCACTGTGTTTCTCATTTGTCCCATGGATAGTCCACTGTGAAAAAAAAACACAAAAATCTCACATATTGCTTGTAGCAAGCGGAGCTTCCCAAGATTCTAGTTGGGTTAGGAGAAGCAAGAACCCTAAATTTCTGTGCAACTGTGAGGACTGAAAAATACATTTAGCAGGATATTTCTCGAAGATAATTTAACAAATGCAGGGGTATCCAATTTTTTAAAGTTGTTTCTCTTGCTATTATTTTGAGTACTATGCAATGAATATAAATCCTGTTACATAAGAAATTATAAATTCATAGCTTAGATAATTCAAAAAGGCACATTTAAATAGACTGCAAGTCACTCTTAAAAAAACAGGTAGCAATTTTTTAAATATCCTCAAATATGTTGACTCAAGTTAGATAATTACAGTGCTTAAAAACATTACTGTTCTGTAAGTCTTCCTTTCTTTTACTCAAAGTTGTTGTGTTCCATTGAAACTTTTCTTTGTTTACTATAGGGTTCACTTGGGAAAATGCTGCTCATTGCCTATATTAATATTTTGTTTTCATCTTCAGAGATATATGACAATGATAAATCTCATTTTAAATGGAAATAGGAGGATTTCTCTATATTTTCTGCCATCATCTCAGTGGTATGACTTATGATACATTTGATTTTCACAGGAGAGCATTAAAAAATAGTCTATATAAATTTTTATCTATAAAATAAAATGCATTAAAATAATCAGAAATAAAAATTTAATGTTCAAACCACCATACTGTTTATTAGAATGTCTGTCATTTTTCTCTCTTCATTCGTTTAATTATATGACAGGGATCTTAGGATCAAGGCTTAACTCACTATTTGTTTTAATTAAATGTTATTTTTCATTCCCAGTCTAATATCTATACAAAGAGCTATTTCTTGTCTTTTTATTTTTGAGATAGAGAAATTCTTTATCAAATAATTAACAATATAATATGTATTAAATACTCCTTGGAAATAAGTGATTCTTGTAAATAAGTGAGTTGTATAGGGCTATGTATTAAGAGGCAGCAAGAAAACACAGAAGAAATATACAAAAACGACCTTCATGACCCAGATAACCATGATGGTGTGATCCTTCACCTGGAGCCAGACATCCTTGGATGTGAAGTAAAGTGGACGTTAGGAAGAATCACTTTGAACAAAGCTAGTGGAGATGAAGAAATTCCAGTTGAGTTATTTCAAATCCTAAAAGATGTTGCTGTGAAAGTGCTGCACTCATTATGCCAGCAAATTTGGAAAACTCAGCAGTGGCCACAGGACCAGAAAAGGTCAGTTTTCATTCCAATCCCAAAGAAGGGCAATGCAAAAGAATATCCAAACTACCACACAATTTCACTCATCTCACACACTAGCAAAGCAGTGCTCAAAATTCTCCAAGCAGGGCTTCAACAGTACGTGAACTGTGAACTTGCAGATGTTCAAAGTGGATTTAGAAAAGGCAGAAGAATCAGAGATCCTATTGCCAACATCCACTGGATCACTGAAGAAACAAGAGAATATCAGAAAAACATCTACTTCTGCTTTACTGATTACGCCAAAGCCTTTGATTCTGTGGATCATAACAAACTGTGGAAAATTCTTCAAGAGATGGGAATACCAGACCATCTGACCTGCCTCCTGAGAAATCTTTATGCAGGTCAAGAAGCAACAGTTAGAACCAGACATGGAACAAGACTGGTTCCAAATTGTGAAAGGAGTATGTCAAGGCTGTATATTGTCACCCTGCTTATTTAACATATGCAGAGTACATCATATGAAATGTCAGGCTGGATGAAGCACAAGTGGAATCAAGATTGCTGGGAGAAATATAAATAACCTCAGAAATGCAGATGAAACCACCCTTGTGGCAGAAAGTGAAGAGCAACTGAAGTGCCTCTTGATGAAGATGAAAGAGGAGAGTGAAAAAGATGGCTTAAAACTCAACATTCAAAAAAATAAGATCATGGCATCCAGTCCCATCACTTCATGGAAAATAGATGGGGAAACAATGGGAACAGTGAGAGTTTTCTTTTCTCGGGCTCCAAAATCACTGCAGTTGGTGACTGCAGCCATGAAATTAAAAGTGCTTGCTCCTTGGAAGAAAAGCTATGACCAACCTAGAGAAAGCAGACATTACTTTGCCAACAAAGGTCCATTTAGTCAAGGCTATGGTTTTTCCAGTAGTCATGTATGGATGTGAGAGTTGGACTATAAAGAAAGCTGAGTGCTAAAGAATTGATGCTATTGGACTGTGGTGTTGGAGAATACCCTTGAGAGTCCCTTGGACTCCAAGGAGATCCAACCAGTCCATCCTAAAGGAAATCAGTCCAGAATATTCACTGGAAGGACTGATGCTGAAACTGAAACTCCAATACTTTTGCCACCTGATGCGAAGAACTGACTCATTGGAACAGACCCTGATGCTGGGAAAGATTGAAGGCAGGTAGATAAGGGGACAACAGAGGGTGAGATGGTTGGATGTTATCACTGACTAAATGGGCACGAGTTTGAGCAAGCTCTGGAAGTTGGTGATGGACAGGGAAGCCTGGCATGCTGCAGTCCATGGTGTTACAAAGAGTTAGACGCGACTGAGCGACTGAACTGACTGAACCAACTTACAAAGCCATGCATAGCAAGGGTGTCAATGTTGCAAGCTAAGAGGGCTTTAGATGAATAATGCATCCTGAGAAGCAGAATGGTATTTTATATTAAAAAGATTTCTACATGGGGGAGCTAAATTGGTCCTCACAGAACTTTATTTTCTTTGTCTTTGAAATTATATTTTGGTATGTGGAGAAGGTATCACTTTTTCCAAATTTTATTGAGATAGAATTAGGAGTTACATTTTATAAGTTTAAGGTGTATCAAATAATGATTTTATATATATATATATATATATATATATATATATATATATTTTAGGAAATTATTACCACAGTAAGTTTAGTTACTATCTATTATCTCACATATTTATAAACTGTGTTTTTTCCTTCTGATAAGAATTTTCAAGATACATTCTCTTGGCAACTTTCAAACACACTATACATTACTGTTAACTTTAGTTATCATGCTGTATTTTAAAGCCCTAGAATATGTCTTATAACTGAAATTTGTGCATTTGACCACCTTCACACACATCTTGCTCCTCACAACAGATTCAGGAGGAAGAAATATACATCTTTACATTTGAAAGAAATATACTATATATTCAACTGAAATCATTTATCATATTCCCTTTTCAAAAAATTTCTTTCCACTATTCCTTTCTCAAAAATCTTAATTTCTCTTTCCACTTTGTGTATGTATGTATTTCATTGCAATTCTTTGTCTCTTCCAATCTTTTAAATTATTTTATTCCTTAGACCTCTCTTCTAGGTATTCTCCATTTTTTAAAATAAATTCTCCACATGGCTTGAATTCACACATAAATCTCAAAGAGCAATTGTGTTTCTCTAGGTCACCCTTCCTTCCAAGTTCCAGACATAGGTATCCAACTCTTTCTTGAATGTCTCTAGTGAATATCTCACAACATCAAACTCAACATGACAACAATGAGCCACTCAAACTTCCCTAATTTGACTGTTAGCATCATAAACTTAATCTACAATTTTAAGACAAGAATTCATTGTTACATAACGAGATATCAAATTCTGTCAATCTACATCTTTAAATGTAATTAACCTTCCCACTGACATTTCATCACAGTAGCCTCCCACAATCTTCCACACTGCGGCCAGAGTGATTTTCTAATCTTTTCTTTCTTAAATTGTTTAAATGATTCCCTATTTTGTATAGAATATATACTAAATAATTGTGTAGTATCTTAGTCTGTTCGGGCTTCTATAATAAAATACAACAGACTGGGGCAGCTTAAACAACATAAATGTATCTTCTCACAATTTTGGAGGCCAGAAATCCATGATCAAGGTACTAGAAATTTTGGTTTATTGTGAGAGCTCGCTTCCTGGTATGTAGATGGCCACCTTCTCATTATATCTTCACGTGGACTTTTCTCTGTGAATGTCTACCAGAGAGAGAGCGCTCAGCTCTCTCGTATCTACTCTAATATGGACACTAATCTTAGTGAATCAGTGCCCCACACTTACAACCTAATTTTAACTGAAATGCTTCTAAATACACTGGGGACTAAGTACTCTTGCCTGGAAAATCCCATGGATGGAGGAGCCTGGTAGGCTGCCGTCCATGGGGTCGCTAAGAGTCGGACGACTGAGCAACTTCATTTTCACTTTTCACTTTCACGCATTGGAGAATGAACTGGCAACCCACCCCAGTGTTCTTGCCTGGGGAATCCCAGGGAAGGGGGAGCCTCGTGGGCTGCCGTCTATGGGGTGCACAGAGTTAGACACAATTGAAGCGACTTAGCAGCAGCAGCAGCAAGGCCTCAATATCTGAATTTTAGGGAGACACAGTCAGTCAGAATACATGGTAATGAATCAAGAGCTGGTTTCTGCTGTGCAGTCTAACTTTCTATACTAAACTTTTTCAGTTTATGCTCAATTTGACTAAATTTTTTCAGGTTCCTTTTATTCAACAAGTTGTTTTTCAACTTTTTTTCTTGAACAGCTACAATATTTTAGACAACATTCTCATTATCAGGGGCAACATCTGAAGAGAAAGCAAACACAGTTTCTGCTTTCATAAAGCTTTCACTTTGGTGAGAAAAGATAGTAAAGAACTTCTTAAAAGTGAGGTAGACCTGTCTGCATCTTTGTATGTCCACTGTAGGAGATCATCATTTGCCACCCCAAAATGTCTCTTTGGCATGCTTTTTGAGCTAAAAATGATCAAGGTCCAAAAGAATTAGGAAGAATCTTTCCCTAACTGCCTAAAGAATGTTAGAGGGCCTATTCCAGAAAGGGAGTACCACCATGAGAACTATAGTATAAACTAGGCGTGTAGACAGGGAGGAATCTAGCAAAGCCTGATAAAATTCCTCTCTACATCCCACTGTCACTGCATGGCTCAGGAAACACTTACTTGCCAAACATTTGCAAACTGACATCTCCATCTCCTTCCTCCACTTTGAAGTCCTAAGCACTGTGTGTGTAGATTGCTCGGTAGTGTCCTACTGTTTGCAACCCCATGGACTATTTGCCCACCAGGTTCCTCTGTCCTTGGGATCCTTCAGGCAAGAATACTGGAGTGGGTAGCCATTCTTTTCTCCAGGGAATCTTCCTGACCCAGGGATCAAATCTGGGTCTACCGCATTGGAAGCAGATTCTTTACCATCTGAGCCACCAGGGAAGTCCTCCTAAACCATCATCCCCAACATATTTTGCCTATAGCAGAAAATGGTACTTAGTAAATAAAAGGCTTTCAGTCATTTGGGGCTTCCCTGGTGGCTTGGCTGGTAAAGAATCTGCCTGCAATGTGCTAGACCTGGGTTTGATCCCTGGGTTGGGAAGATCCCCTGGAGAAGGGAAAGGCTACCCACTCCAGTATTCTGGCCTGGAGAATTCCATGGGGTCACAAAGAGTCAGACACACCTGAGTGACTTTCACTTTCACTTTTCAGCCATTTTGGCAAGTTACTTAATTTTTCTGGGTTTCTCCCATCTATCTGTGGAGAAGGGAATGGCAATCCACTCCAGTATTTTTGCCTGGAGAATCCCATGGATGGAGAAGCCCATCGGGCTACAGTCCACGGGGTCACAAAGAGTTGGAAACGACTGAGTGACTAACACACACACACACACTCCCATGCATGCATGGTATTTAACTTCTGCTTGGTTTTCTGTTCATTTGTCTCACATCAGTTTAACTTTTTGACCAGCCAGAACAGCCTAACAGATAAAGAAAAATTTCTTCCTTCTTGACATCAGCTTCTAGAATTAACTCATATATAATGGACATTTTATAAACACTCATTGAGTATTGCTGAAAATTATAGCGCATTTTTTATACTGTACTTCTGAAAGTATCCTGCTAGGAGCAAAAATTATTTGGACTAATAATGGGTGTTATCATTTAAAAAATGGTAGCTAATCACTGGATTTAACAATGTTCAATTGTTTATTCATTAATACTATAGAAGTACTCATACAGAGCACTTAATATGAAAATGTGAACCATGGATCATGGAAACACACTGTATACTGCTTTCTCTAAATGATCATATAAACTTTCTTTCTCACAGCATTTCTCATAATGATTAACCAGTATAGCTAACTTCTAGTCAACACTCTTCTACAACCTTTTTTTCTCCACAGTTGGGCCAGAGGTAAGCTTGCTACAAGAGTTAATGGTGCCCTTTACTCTCAACATTTGTAGGTTAATGACTGACAAAATTGTAATACTTCCATAGATCAAAGAATCATGTGGAAGTCTTTTTGCAGAACTATTTTATACTAGCTCATTAACACTCACCATCAAAGGCACACGTAGGACAGAAAGGCCTATTGTCAAAAGAACTAAATAAATAACCTCATTAAAATTTAACTGAGAGTGCATGTATTAAGGAACAATTAGAGTTTTCATGATAAACACTCTAAGTGCTAATTGGTTCCAATGGGAGGTCTTAAGATTATGGTTTCTTTGAAACTTAGGGGCTGCTGTAAAAATGCCCATATACATATAATAATAAAAATAATAACAACAAAGACATTAATATAAAACACTTTATCAACTTACCATAATGAATATGAACAATATCGTTAAACTCAATTTCGTAAGACCTATAGTCAATCAGAAGACAAATAACAACCACAGGCAGTAACAAAGAATGATTCTGGAAATGTAGATGTAAATCATCAGAATTAGTTAAAGAGCGTCTTAAATTTCTGATTAGTCTCTATAAAACATGGGTTCTGGTTCAATAAATCTGATATAAAGAAAACCTGTGATCTATTATTAAAATGCCATAAACAAGACCTTCCTTAAATTTCTCCATTTTCAGTATCCTTAGTGCTTTTATTTCACAGCACACTCAGGCCAAAAGAAATGCACAACCATTTGCTTGAGTGGTTAGGTCTAAACTACTTAATATGTACTTAAGTCCTAAAAGCTTAATAGTTCAGTTCAGTCACTCAGTCATGTCCGACTCTTTGCAATCCCATGAACTGCAACACACCAGGCCTCCCTTAATAATTTAATAACCATTTAAAAAAATACAAATCATGATTAAAAGTAATATTTTTTATCACTGTAACTAACATCTATTATTTACTCGGATGTATGCAAGCATTTCTTGGGCACTGTAGGACTTAAACTTCAGAATCAGACCGGACACTGCCCCCCCCTTATTTCAGCTTTGGCCCTGACGTTTATGCAGCACTTGCTTCTCATCATAGCAATGATCAAACACCAAACTATTTGACTTCATATTGCTTTTCCTATGTTAACGCGAATGACTCATTTTCAGAATTAGCTTTTTCAGATCCTTTGAGGTGTCTTTGCAATAGCAGAAAAGTATTAGTAGTAAATAGGATGCTATTATAGACATTGAAGCAATGGGTATAAGGATAGCTCCACACTGCTTTTTTTTTAACTTGTATATGGCCATTAAATGATACTATTTTAAAATTATCTGCAAATCAACTCTCAGTGACCTCCATTTCTGCTCGGTCATAGCATGCTAAATAATTTCACTGTAAATAAAATTTCCTTGTATTTTTCATTTATATCACATTCAAGGGTTTAAATCATTTCAACGTGTGGGTCTGTCATTCAGGCAGAAAACTTAGGTTATTTAGATAGTGTAATGGTTACATACAGTCTTCCCTGGTGGGCCAAGGGTAAAGAACCCCCCCATCAACATAGGAGACATAGATTCGATCTCTGGGTTAGGAAAATCCCCTGAAGCCTGGTGGGCTACAGTCCATGGGGTCAGAAAAGAGCTGGACATGACTGAGCAACAACAATGGTTAGATATATATTGTGTCAGAGATCTCTAAGACCACCTTAACTCATAGGAATCAGTCAGTCAGTTCAGTCGCTCAGTGTCCAACTCTTTGTAACCCCAGGAATCACAGTACGCCAGGCCTCCCTGTCCATCACCAACTCCCAGAGTTTACCCAAACTCACGACCATTGAGTCAGTGATGCCATCCAGCATTCTCATCCTCTGTTGTCCCCTTCTCCTCCTGCCCCCAATCCTTCCCAGCATCAGGGTCTTTTCCAATGAGTCAACTTCGCATGAGGTGGCCAAAGTATTGGAGTGTCAGCTTCAACATCAGTTCTTCCAATGAACACTCAGGACTGATTTCCTTTAGGATGGACTGGTTGGATCTCCTTGCAGTCTAAGGGACTCTCAAGAGTCTTCTCCAACACCACAGTTCAAAAGCATCAATTCTTCAGTGATCAGCTTTCTTTATAGTCCAACTCTCACATCCATAAATGACTACTGCAAAAACCATAGCCTTGACTAGACGGACCTTTGTCAGCAAAATATCTCTGCTTTTTAATATGCTGTATAGTTTGGCAATAACTTTCCTTCCAAGGAGTAAGCGTCTTTTAATTTCATGGCTGCAGTCACCATCTACAGGATTTTGGAACCCCCCCAAAGTCTGACAGTGTTTCCACTGTTTCCCCATCTATTTCCCATGAAGTGATGGGACCAGATGCCATGATCTTAGTGTTCTGAATGCTGAGCTTTAAGCAGATTTTTTCACTCTCCTCTTTCACTTTCATTAAGAGACTTTTTAGTCCCTCTACACTTTCTGCCATAAGAGTGGTAGCCTCTGCATATCTGAGGTTATTGACATTTCTCCTGGCTATCTTGATTCTAGCTTGTGCTTCTTCCAGCCCAGCGTTTCTCATGATGTACTCTGCATATACGTTAAATACGCAGGGTGACAATATACAGCCTTACATGCTGGTTCCCAAATTGGAACCAGTCCGTTGTTCCATGTCTGGTTCTAACTCTTGATTCTTGACCTGCATACAGATTTCTCAGGAGGCAGGTGAAGTGGCCTGGTATTCCAATCTCCTGAAGAATTTTCTACAGTTTGTTGTGATCCACACAGTCAAAGGCTTTGGCATAGTCAATGAAGAAAAGTAGGTGGTTTTCTGGAACTCTGTTTTTTCGATGATCCGGCAGATGTTGGCAATTTGATCTCTGGTTTCTCTGCCTTTTCTAAAACCAGCTTGAACATCTGGAAGTTCACGGTTCACATATTGCTAAAGGCTGGCTTGGAGAATTTTGAGCATTACTTTACTAGCGTGTGAGATAAGTGCAATTGTGTGGTAGTTTGAGCATTCTTTGGTATTGCCTTGGATTGGAATGAAAACTGACCTTTTGCAGTCCTGTGGCCACGGCTGAGTTTTCCAGATTTGCTGGCATATTGAGTATAGCACTTTCACAGCATCATCTTTCAAGATTTGAAATAGCTCAATTGGAATTCCATCACCTCCACTAGCTTTGTCTGTAGGCAGAGGATGCAATAGATTTCACAGAAACGTGGCAGCTGCAACAAATGACACAGAAGAGCAGCCGAGAGGGGCCACCCGATACCTGAAGTCAGGGGCAGGGGCCAAGAGTGGCAACCCCACGCCCAAGGAGTGGCGGCTGTGCCGGCACAGGAGGGCCGATAGGAGCTATTCCACGTTCAAGGTCAGGAGGGGCGGCTGTGAGGAGATACCCCTCATCTAAGGTAAGAGAAACCCAAGTAAGACAGTAGGTGTTGCAAGAGGGCATCAGAGGGCAGACACGCTGAAACCATAATCACAGAAAACTAGCCATTCTGATCACACGGACCACAGCCTTGTCTAACTTAATGAAACTAAGATATGCTGTATGGGACCACCCAAGATGGACGGGTCATGGTGGAGAGGTCTGACAGAATGTGGTCCACTGGAGGAGGGAATGGCAAACCACTTCCGTATTCTTGCCTTGAGCACCCCATGAACAATATGATAAGGCAAAATGATAGGACACTGAAAGATGAACTCCCCAGGTCGGTAGGTGCCCAGTATGCTACTGGAGATCAGTGGGGAAATAACTCCGGAAAGAATGAAGGGATGGAGCCAAAGCAAAAACAACACCCAGCTGTGGATGTGACTGGTGATAGAAGCAAGGTCCCATGCCATAAAGAGCAATATTGCATAGGAACCTGGAATGTTAGGTCCATGAATCAATCAAACTGGAAGTGTTCAAACAGGAGATGGCAAGAGTGAACGTCAACATTCTAGGAATCAGCGAAATATGATGGACTGGAATGGGTGAATTTAACTCAGATGACCATTATATCTACTACTGTGGGCAGGAATCCCTTAGAGGAAATGGAGTAGCCATCATAGTCAACAAAAGGGTCCAAATGCAGTACTTGGATGCAACCTCAAAAATGACAGAATGATCTCTGTTCATTTCCAAGGCAAACCATTCAATATCACGGTAATCCAAGCCTATGCCCCAACTAGTAATGCTAAAGAAGCTGAAGTTGAACGATTTGATGAAGACCTACAAGACCTTTTAGAACTAACACCCAAAAAACATGTCCTTTTCATTATAGGGAACTGGAATGCAAAAGTAGGAAGTCACAGAAATCAGAACAGCTGTTAAATTCACAGTTACGGTTTATTTCTGCACAAAAAAATTCACTCAAGTCAGTAAAGAAAAAAGCATGAGTAAAGTCAGGGGTAATCAAGAACAAGCTTACAGAGTCAGAGAGACAGTGCTCATTTCTCTGGATAACAATGTATAACAACAGGTATTGCCAGTCAGGGAAGAATACTGGACCGTTCTCTTAGATGTTCAAGCTGATTGACCCCTTACCTAGAGTGCAGGGGTCAAGCTGATCAGCTTGGCACAAAGTCTCAAGCTTACAAAAGCAGGCATTCACCATTGATCTTATTATTAGCATAAGCTCTCAGGCTTGGCCCAAGCCCTCAAACATACAAAAACATTAACAAGAGGAATAGCCCAAGGCTCAGAGTTCTATCAAGTTCTACTTCTTTTCCTAGAAGTGTACCAGATTTGAGTTCAGGCCTGCTGAATTAACCTTTTACTGAATACCCCTAATTTGGCATTCCTATTTATATCAACTGTGGTTTTCTTCAGATAATTTTTTTGTCAAATAATTCTTTCAATCATATTTGTCCCCATTTCATTTTAAACTCTGAGTTTTGTATCTTTTTATGTCTAAAAATTCTATTTCATATCTTCTTCCCTCTTTTTGGCATTAATCAGATAATTTATATATTTTTATATAAAAAGGTCTATATAGTCAAAGCTATGGTTTTTCCAGTAATCATGTACAGATATAATAGTTGGACCACAAAGAAGGCCTAGTGCTGAAGAACTGATGCTTTTGAATTATGGTGCTGGAAAAGACTCTTGAGAGTCCTTTGGACAGCAAGGAGATCAAACTAGTCAATCCTAAAGGAAATCAATCCTGAATATTCATTTGAAGGACTGATGCTGATGCTGAAGCTTCAGTACTTTGACCACTTGATACAAGACTCAACTCATTTGAAAAGACCCTGATGCTGAGGAAGACTGAGGGCAGGAGGAGGAGGAGTTGGTTGGATGGCATCACCAAATCAATGGACATGAGTTTGAGTAAACTCAGGGAGATAGTGAGGGACAGGAAGCCTGGCATGCTGCAGTCCATGGGGTCGCAAACAGTTGGACATGGCTGAGCAACTGAACATCAGCTACCTTTAATTGAAGTATGATGCTTGATAATTAGGCAAGCATATCAATGTCAGCCAAGATGGGAGTGGTGGAGGACACAAATGCAGAAACAAAAAGAATCAGAGAAAATAATAGCTTCGCGTAGGGTAGA
The DNA here is from genome assembly GCA_007570785.1 of Antilocapra americana. NCBI lineage: Eukaryota > Metazoa > Chordata > Mammalia > Artiodactyla > Antilocapridae > Antilocapra > Antilocapra americana. Next base: position 14,288,950 of record ML661902.1, read on the forward strand.
TGACCACCCCTCCCCACAACAGTTGTACAACACACACTGATTCTTTCTCTCCAAAAATTATCCCCTGCCCAACCCCCCCCTCTTAACGACCTACTAATCTTCAAAGGATACAATACACTGTGATAGAAATACTATTAGTATGGACACCTCCTCTGGCAAAGATAATGGGAGATACCAAGTTGCAGACTGGAGGGAGGAAGTGGCCCAGCTGCCTTCATCTGGGGCCTGTTCCTGACAAAGCAGTACCTTTAAGGAGGCTAGGATTAATGTTAAGGCTGTGGTGTCCCTTCGCAGCTTTGTGGCACATAAGGTGAAACAACAAACAGAACTTGAACCTGGCCCTTAGAATTCAAACCTTAAAATGGGGTTAGCCAACAGAGGGCCAGAGTGTGGTTTTCTAGTCTAGTTAAGGACTGCTCGTACTTAGGTCTAAGGATGATATTTCAAATGATTCTATTTCCAAAGCATACAGATTGGAAGTAATGTAACATACACCAGTAGCTGTGGCTCACCCCATGCCTTCCTAGTTCTATCAGTATTAGCATGATTATATTTTCCAAGGATCAAAACCGAAAGTTACAAAACCTCATATCTGAAAAGTATTCACAGGCTGCCAAATGCTGAACTCCTTTAGATAGTCAGAAAATTAGGTCTTCATCTCAGTCATAGGCTTGAACATGCTTTCCCTTTCCAGTGGTCTCACAGATGCAGAACAAATGATTCCTTTTCATCTTATCGTGGAGATCTGCACAGGATTGATATCTTCAGTCACACTTTACCTCAATTTCCTTTACTATGTGTGAATGAACACAAACTGAATTGTTAAATCAGACTTTACAGTATTGAGCTTTATATTAAGTTCAAGGCTCTATGAGATTGAGAGGAACAGATGAAGTGGAGAGAAGCCTAAGACACACAGCTGCTCAGATGACAGCCCAGAGTCACTGTAATTATGGCCCAGAGCTGTAATTTAAGATGACATCTTAAATGGGGTTTGCAGGTCATTTCACAAAGTGGACGGTATTTAGCATATGAAACACGTCCACTTTACGTGGTCCACACAGTTTATGTGACATTCCTCAGGGAGCTGTGCCCCCTTAATCCATAGATCTTGGGTTTGGATACTATAAGCAATCCCTGAACTAAGTGCATCTTGTTCAAAGCATCCTATAGATGAGCACTCACACTACAGAAGTACACTTTTTCACTTCTGCAAAAGAGAAAGTGTACACAAAATGGGGTCCTTCTTCCTTAAAAGATAATGTAGGTTTTTAGACGTCTTTTGAATGTTTATTATTTTTAAATAACCTCTGCTTTGGAACATTATAAGAGTTCATTTTCACATGTACTGAATATAAATTTTAAAGCTGCAAAGTAATTTACATGTTTTCTTTGTTTAATCTACTTTATAGATGAAACTGAAGGAGTGGTATACTGTCATTCACTTCTATAGGATCTGCTTTCTCAACACTTTTTAAATAGTTCCTAGTAACTCAAATAATTTCTGAATTTGCCGTTGTGCTCTCCATATTGCACTCTACTATTTAGTCAGTTACTCCTAAACTCAACTCGACATTTCAATTTTCATTAATTAAGATTCAAATCTCTATGCATTCCATTTGCTTATCAATTGAGTATTATAAGTTTTTATGCATACTAAGCTGTAGAAAGAGTGACAATTGTTGCTTTTAAGCAACTGAAGTTTGCTTTATCATGTTTTAAAATATCGCTTTAAATCATCTAAAATTTCCATCTCCTTTTTAATTCAGAAATGCCACAAAACTGAGAATTTCTACAAAATGAAAAGATGCCTGACTCAACTGAAATTTAAGTCAGTCAGAGAAAGAACAGTGGAATTCAGGGAAAACTCTCATTAAATTCAAGTACTTATTAACTTTCTATTTCCTTTGTATAAATGTACCAACTACAATGATGATTCATACATTATATGCATCATCCTTCTGGTTAATTGTGTTCTAAAGTAATCTCTAATGACAGTGTAATAATGATACTGTATAATTATAATGTCTATTTTCAGACAACACTTCCACCTTAGAATCAAATTCTTATCCTCAAAACACTAATTTGTTTCTTTTGTTAAGCACATAAAGCACATGGATTCATATTTCTAAAGTTAGCTGGAATATTTGAGTAAGTGAACATGAACTTATGTATTGGTAGGAATTATCTTGCAAAGATCAAATAGCTAAGATAAAGCACTTTGAAAATTATTCCAAAATACTGAAAGAGGAAAATAAAGATATATAATCCATTTGGATCTGGCTTTGTTTTATTTATTCAGTACTTAACAAAGGGCTTCCCAGGTGGGCTAATGGTAAACAACCTGCCTGCCAATACAGGAGACATAAGAGACATGGGTTTGATCCCTGGGTTGGGAAGATCCTCTGGAGGAGGAAATGGCAACATACTCCAGTATTCTGGCCTGGAGAATCACACAGACAAGAGGAGGCTGGCAGGCTATAGTCCGTAGGGTCACAAAGAGTCGGATATGACTGAAGTGACTTAGCATAATACTTAACAAATACGCATTTAATATCTATTACATGATGAACATTACATCATAGGCTGATGATCACAGAAAATCAGTTTTTTTGCCAGAGAGCCACTGTCCTAGTGGAAGGCACAGGCCAAAATTTCCAATTCACAATATAGTAGAATAATAATAAATATTGTGTATGTTCAGTGCCTATGAGAACAGCTAAAATCATCTGGCAGGCTGATATCAAAGTAAATGAGGTTAATTTTGCAAAACAGAACTTTAAAATAAATAAATTATATTAATTTGAAGGGCTTCTCTGGTGTCTCAGCGGTAAAGAATCCACCTATCAATGCAGGAGACATGGGTTCAATTCCTGGGTTGGGAAGATCCCTTGGAAAAGGACATGACAACCCTTTCTAGTATTCTTGCCTGGTTAATCACATGGGCTTCTCTGGTGGCTCAGCTGGTAAAGAATCTGCCGGCAAGGCAGGAAACCTGGTTCAATCCCTGGTTTGTGAAGATCCTCTGGAGCAGGGAAAGGCTACCCACTCCAGTATTCTGGCCTGTATAGAACTGTTCAGCTTGTTCAGCATTAATGGTTGGGGATAGACTTGGATTACTGTGATATTGAATGGTTTGCCTTGGAAATGAATAGTCCATGGAGTCGCAAAGAGTCAAACATGACTGAGTGACTTTCACTTTCACTTTTCAAATCCCATGGACAGGGGAGCCTGGTGGGTTATAGTTAGTGAAAGTGAAGTCGCTCAGTCGTGTCTGACTCTTTGGGACCACATGGACTGTAGCCTACCAGGTTCCTTCATCCATGGGATTTTCCAGGCAAGAGTACTGGAGTGAGTTTCCCCTTCCTTCTCCAGGGGATCTTCTGAAGCCAGAGATTGAACCCGAGGCTCCCGCATTGAGGGCAGACACTTTACCGTCTGAGCCACCAGGGAAGCCAATAGTTAAGGGGGTTGCATAATAGTTGAACACAATTTAGCGACTAAACAACAAATGACAATATATTTGAAACTATAATATTATAGGTAACTTTGGAATTGTGTGTACTTTCTTCAATAGCTCAGTTGGTAGAGTAGAAGACTATAGTACTTCCCAGCATAGTCATCCTTAGATCACTGGTTCAATTATTATTTGAATAAAGAGTTGATGTTTTACTAACACAGCATTATAAATCAACTATACTCAAGTATACTCCAGTATTCTTGCCTGGAGAATCTATGGACAGAGGAACCTTGCAGGCTACAGTCCAAGGGTCACAAAGAGTTGGGCAAGACTGAAACGACTTAAAAAAAATAAATAAATAAATAAAGAAGCACTTTACATATGGAGAAAAAATGAAAGGAGAGTACTTCAAGCATGGGTAACTTTAGAATTTTACACTGAAATTTCTACAGGAGTAGCTTAATTTGTAAGTACATAACACAGGTGTGGGCTAACTACACACACTTTGTTCCATCTGAGCTCACTAAGTTCTACTTTCCCACTAAAATTTTAAAATTTGGATAGCTCTACAATCACACAGATTGGAGACAATGACTTTACTACCAAGGTCACACACAACAGAAACAATTGCTTGAGTTTAAAGCATATTGCTATTTCCTAGTGATGCATTAACCACTTCCAACTCTAAAGAGGACTGGCTTTAGCAACAGTGCCATCAAAGTGTACAGTGATGACTGTATAAAACCAAGTAGCTTAACACTTCTCTAAGTATGACGTTTTAATGCAGTCTTATATTTACCTTACTATTCTTTCAAACAATGTGCTCAGTTTGGAGTTTTATATGCTTCGGAGAGTAAAATTACATAAAATTAAAATGGAAAATACATATGATATAATAATATGACTATTTATATATTCATGACTAAAATATATGTCTCATGAATGACAATAATGACCAATCATTAATTTATACTCTATTATCTAAAAAGCAATTACATTTTTGTTTGAATGTTAAGGTATTACATTTCTACTCATTATAATTTCAGCCTTATGATTTCAAGCAGGATAACACATTAATAAGAGACTAGAGCCTAGTTTCTGTTGACATCAGAAAAACTATATAACATATTTAGGCTACATCAACCATAAAATTGGATATGTACCATGTTAAGTTTGCTTTTCTAATTATTTCTGAGCACACAGTAAATATTTAGTAAATATTAGCTTTGAAATAGTTTACTAACTCAAATAGTCATGGCTTCTTCCTTCAGTGTAATATCAATTATATTTGAATATCAGAAATTTATAGGATGAATCAAAAGTCAACCTCAAACAACAGCAAACTCATCCCTCCCAGTTAATAGAAAATATAAAGTCACTCCAAGTAAATCAGATTCAAAATCTAGCATCATCTGCTTCTGCTTTGGAAGTATTAAGCCTCAGGAGTTACTGACAAAGAACAATCTAATACAAGATTCACCTGGATAATCTATAAAATCATATTTTTTGTTTCATTCACTGGAAAGCTTAGAATGTAAGGTACTTGACAAACTAAAATCCAAAGAGTGGAATGCCCCGCTTTCAGAGAAGGGTCATATGGATTATCTTACATTTGCAGAGCATGAAAGAAAAAGGTAGTCATAACAATGGCACATAAGTAAATGTGCTGAATTTTTATTTTATTTTATTTTTTAACACCAAAAACATCTTGTATCGGGGTATAGCTGATTAATAATGTTGTGATACGTTCAGGTAAACAATTAAAAAAAATCTTAAAGGCCAAGTGGAAGCTGGTACAAACGTTAAAATCTCAGAAGTAAAGTAACTCTATATATACCTGCTTGATAACTCTTTTACACAGTCTTCTTGAGGAAAAATAAGGAAGAAGATTCCCTGAGGAAAGGGGACTATGACATGGACCTCACCTGTCTAAACAATGTCACCTGGCAAAAAAGTGAGAACGCTAAAGTACAACAGCAGTTTGGGGTATTTTAAAGCTACAGAATTTATCTAAGGTATGGCTATCAGATGTTGGGTGCAGTTTCATGGGGGTATGAAAAGCGTGGAGACTCTAAATTGATTACAGCATATTCTAACTGAGCTATATTTAAAGCGGTCAGATGTGTAGGATTTGAGTTTGGTGCTGGTAGGCTTTGAGCTAACAGTCCTAGCCTGCTGTGAAGAAGTAAATGACAGAGGGATCAATATGCCTGGACCAATTAGCCCACTTATATAACAAACCTAGAGAAAGCCATCTGTACTCTGGGACCTATACAAGTACCAATGGTTTTCTATGGACGGCGAAAGGACAGGAAATCGTACTGGGCCCTTAGCCCTGCTCTGATTTTGTCGGGAGCTGTATGTGGATTTGATAGCTGTCATTTCCAGACAAAGGTTTTTAGAAGAAAATACATAGTTCTTCTTGCTGTTCCCAATTACCACAATGATAGTAAGTGATCATGATGATGGCTCAGTCTGCTTCCATGAGAAGCTCGACGGAGAGCGGGACACCGACTAAGCCAAGACGAACCTACAGTGTGAGCAAGAAATTCATACTGGTTTAAATTTAAAAAGATTTGGGGCTGTTTATTGCCACAGCATAAATTAACCAAATCTGACTGGAGCAATGCATATTAATTTTTCTCCTAATTCTGACTTGGTCATTTGTTCATGAAAATTGTATTTGCCATTTTACTGAGAGGATGTGATTCCTAATCAATTGCTTATAACTGAATTCTTTTATGATCTCACTTTTGAAATACTGAAGCAGGCTTTTTTTTTAATATGTGCTAGTCTTTTTTATTGATCCAATCTCATTTCACTATTAATTATATTTTAAGGACAATATGTGTCTTGAGTTTAACTTTGTGTCACGTGAATGGCATCTTGAGCTCTGAGACCAGACACAATTTTGTCTTATGCTTCCTCTAAATTTGTATCAAAAGTGACAAGTTGTTTTATCATGAATTCATCAGTGAATAATATTTGTATCTTCAAAACTGTAGTATAATTAAAAATAAATATTAAGACATAGTTAAGAAATCCAGGTATTATATGTGTATATATATATATATTATATGTATAAATATATATATATAAATCCACACAATTATATTGTATATACATGTGTGTGTGTGTGTGTGTGTGTGTATATAAATTCAGGATATATTGTTTTTCACCTCAGTAATACCAAGAGATAGCTTTCATAGTGAGGATTTTGCTGCATAATATGTAGGAAACATGGTAAAACAGGAAAGTTTCTAAAAATATTCTTTGATCATCTTTTCAAGTATATTACAGTGTTAATATAATTTTATTGGTCTTAAAATCTTACAATTAAAAAATATGTATTACATTAATCTCTTTCTTTTCATGTTTATCTCTAACTCCTTTTCCTCCCAGCTCCTTTACCTTAGATCTGGAACACAGAAAGAGTCCTCTGTCTCCTTCATTTCCTATTGAAGTATTCCTATCTACCTAAACATCTTTTTTACTTCAATTCCATGGTAAATTACTTCTAATAATTACTGCAAGATAAAACCCAGTTGGAATCTCTTGCTCCACCCCTTATACCATTAGACAATCATACCCTATCACTTGCCAAAATGAATCGTCTTTTCCAGAGAATTTAAGTTTCCTTCTCCAAAAATCCACTCCAAATCCTCTCCATCTTACAAACCTGTAAACTTCTTAATATTAGGAAGTCTAGATTTGCCAGCATAGTGTTTTATAGGTCATTGATGTTCAGTGCATATCTGATTAAATCTCTCTATATAGGATACCCAGGAACTGTAAAGCTTACTTCATCTAATTTTAGAGTGTGAATTGCCCCTGTGGGAACAATGCAGAAATGGGATAGTCATGTAGTCATTATGCTGTTGATGCAATAGTTACATCACTCCTGAATGCCACTCAATTTATAAATTAAACACTTTTCCTATGTGATCTATCCTATCCTTTTTCTCAGAACTTTACATTTTTTTGTTGTTTTACAGTCAAACTTAAAAACGATCATTCAGAATATCATGTGTATGTACATATGTATATATACATACCCACACACAGTTTTAAGAACAGTTTTAGATTCATAGCAAAACTGAGCAGAAGGTACAAAGATATTTTACAGAATGGACTATCTTTTTATAGAATGTCTTTCTAACAGAATATCTTTCAGCAGTAATAATCTAGAAATAGGACAGCATCTGCTCTATCTTGAAGGCAGTAATGCTTATAGCTTTCATATAACATGAGTCTCATAGCAAAGCTCTTGCTTTACCATCTGATAAGATTATCAGGTATGTTAAAATACAGCTGTAACTAAAGGATAACCCTTTCATCTCTCTCAACAAAAAGGCTTGTTGAAAGAAACTATTATGCAGAGTTGAAGAAAATATAAGATCCTGCTTTGAGGTATAGGATGCAACATATAATGCTAACCAGAATATCAGAGAGAATTAAGAAAACAAATTGAAAATAAAAGGCACTAAACAAGTGCTAAGAACTTTGGGCAGTGGGTCATGTCTAAAAAACTGATAAAATACTTTATATTATTGTCATGAATTTTAGGACTGAGGTATTTGTTTTTATATTTTAGCATCCCTGAAAATGTTTGTTTCCTTATAGTTCATGACTCATTGATAATCGGATGCATTCTTTATTTCTTGGTGGTACATAAAGTAATGGCTTGCCTCCCTGATGACTCAGACAATAAAGAATCTGCCTGGAATGTAGGAGACCTGGGTTCTATCCTGGGTCAAGAATATTTCCTGAAGAAGGGAATGGCTACCAACTCTAGTGTTCTTGCCTGGAGAATCCCATGGACAGAGGAGCCTGGAAGGCTACAGTCCATGGGGTCAAGAAGAGCTGGACACAACTGAGGAGCTTATGCTTTCACTTTCATTATAAACTGCAACCTACATTCCATGAAATAGGGTAAATATAGGAAATGTTTTAAGGTATGCAATAAAAATCTACTTTATAATTGATATCATGACTCCATTCAGAAGTCATTCATTTCCAAAATATTTAACTTAATATATTATGAAATGTATGTAACTTTAATGATCAGAAAGAGTTGTCAATAATCCTAAAAAGCACTATTCCTACATACATACTAAACATTCCAAGAAACAATAAACTAGAGCATTTCTGAACCATCTTTTAAAATATACATATAATGGTATGAAATGCAGCATTTAAATATTTTACACTTTGGTATTATGAAATATTTATGTTCACACTCCCACAAATGGAAAGAATAAGGTCAGCAAAAGCTGTGAAAGACAAATGCCTCACTTACAAGATGGTTTTTGAAAATAGAATGTGAGAATTTATCCCTACAAAATAAATTAATGCATGAATTCACTCCATACTTAGACTTAAACATAGAAATTTGGCTGAAAAATATTCATGTGTTCTGATTTTAGTTTAGACGATTATCTTTCAACTACTATAATGTATCTTAAGTTTAAAATTCATGTTTTTACGTACATAGATAGCCATTTTATTTTTTATTCCATCTACTATTTTTATGCTTAATAGTTAAGTCATATTCTCAGGCTGTTGTGAATTTTTTTGTTATTATGCCTTTTGATAGTGATTCAATGTGTTTCCTCCACATAATTGTATTCTCTGGTAGCTCAGTTGGTAATGAATTTGCCTGCAGTGCAGGAGACCCCAGTTTGATTCCTGGGTTGGGAAGACCCCTGGAGAAGGGATAGGCTACACACTCCAGTAGAATAACAAAATAGAATAACAACAAAAAATAGTTTTATGTTATTATATATTCTACTAGTTTTGACATAAAAGAAGATCTAGATTTCTGAAATATATTGGCACAAAACCTCAAATACAATAAAAGATCCATGACTTTAAATTTACTTTTGTCTATTAAAAACTGCCAAAATTCAGTCATACATGATTAATATGCAAATATTTTATATTGCAATTTTCATAGCCATACAATTATATAAAGGAATATGGACAGTTTATAGGCAAAAAATAAAGCAGTAATGTACCCATTATGATCAAGTAAATTGCATTGAATTGCATTAACTTTGAACTCCATGAGTATACCTTCAAAAAACGTTCTATGCCCAGAAATGTCTGCTAGTCTGAAATTTTGTTAATAATTTCCATGTTCCTTTTCAATCTCCAAATGATATACTGTTAAATTTTGTAGTTTTTAACCAGTATAATTTTATTAAAAAATTATTTAAAATTATACTTCTATATTATAACAGTAGATCTGTTTCTTCATATAGTATCCTGCTTTTCACTCACCTCTAATTGTTCATGTACTTTCAGTCTTATCATGAAAGTGAAAAATCCCTTGCTAAATATCAAGAAGATACCTAATCTGTATTGCATGAACTGCTGGTCATTGCCATGGCTTTTGTTTAGCCGCATAGACTTGCTGGTGACTATCGGTCAGTGCAGCCTTACGCACTCTTGTTCACTGCTACAATAATGACTTAGAACTGCAATGATGTGCACTTCTTTAATGCAGATCATGGAGAATGTATTTAGCTTAGTTTAGAAACTCAAGAAATTTCAACACTGACATTGGCTGCAGCTTCCTGAAGGTAGACCCTTCACAGAAGAAACTGCATTGTGTGTTTCCTTGTTTATGTTTCCCAGTTCTGTACAACTTACTTCCTGCTTTACTGACTCCATCTCTTTTCATTTCCTCTCCTGCCTTTTGATAGTGATTAAATGTGTTTTCTCCACATAATTGGATTCCCTGGTAGCTCAGTTGGTAAAGAATCCACCTGCGATGTAGGAGACCTTGGTTTGATCCCTGGTTGGGAAGATCCCCTGGAGAAGGGGACAGCTACCCACTCCAGTATTCTGGCCTGGAGAACTCCATGGAATATACAGTCCATGGGGTCACAAGGATTTGGACAAGACTGAGTGACTTTCACTTTTCACCCCATAATTTTATGTTGTTAAATTTTAATCATTTTAATCTATGATGTATTATTAAAGTTGCCTAAAATTTTATACTGAATTGTGCAGTAGACCCTTCTTAGAGATATACTTTAGAAATCAGTAAACTTTTTCTATGAAGATATAGTTATTAAAAATTTTAGGTTTTGCAAGCTGTACAGTTTGTACCACAACTATTTAAATCTGCTTATGCAATACAAAAGACACCATAGGCATTTTGTGAATGAACAAGAGTGACTGTGTTCTTATAAACCTTTATTTATGAACACTATAATTTGAATTTTTTTAATTAGTTTTGCCATACAATGACATGATATCGCCATAGGTTTACATATGCTCCCCCTCCAAAACCCCCCTCCCTCCTCCCTCCCTCCTCCGTCCCCCCGGGAAATCTCGATGCACCAGCCCCAAGCATCAATCCTGGGCTGGCGATTGATTACACATATGATAACTAACATTTTTCAGTGTCATTCTCCCATATCATCCCACCCTTGCCCTCATCCACAGAGTCCATGAGTCTGTTCTATACATCTGCATTCCTTTTGCTGTCTCACATGCTGGGTTCTCGTTACCGTCTTTCTAAATTCCATATATATGCGTTAGTATACTGTATTGTTGTTTTTTCTTTCTGGCTTACTTCACTCTGGATAATGGACTCCAGTTTCATCCACCTGAGTAGAACTGATTCAAATTTGAATTTAATTATATATTTATTTGTATGTGTCCTGAAATACTCTTTGTTTTTTCTCCAATTACTTAAAATTTTAAAAGCAAGTCTTGGCTGTGAGCTGCACAAAAACAGGCAGTGGGCCATATTTTGCCCATAAACAGTAATTTCCCAACCTCCAGTCTAATAGATCTGTACTCTTCAATCCTACTTGTGTATGGGGACTAGGGCCTAAACATATTTATTAAATCAAAATTCCTATTAATAGGCTCTCCTGGTCTTTGTTATATTTTAAAAGTTTCTTAGGTGATTTTGGTCTTGAGCTTCTAATCTATTCTAGTAAAAAAAAGTCTTTAAAAAAAATCCACTTGTTGATTTTCTCCCCACTCTATTCATTCTCAACTAATAAATACCTATGGCATCCCAGGTAACTCAGTAGTAAAGAATCCGCCTTTCAAGCAGGAGAACCGGATTCAATCCCTGGTTGGGAAGATCCCCTGGAGAAGGAAATAGCAACCCACTCCAGTGTTTTTGCCTGGAAATCCAATGGACAGAGGAGCCTGGTGGGCTACAGTCCATGGGGTCACAAAAGTGTCAGACACAATTAGTGACTAAATAACAACAAGCTCAATTAGTTTGCAGTGGCAAAAGTGTGAGGTAACTGCAGATTTCTCTCATCACTCACCCTGAACTGTGTGAGCAGGTGAATACTCTTCTTAGCTCTGGAGTTGAATGTACAATTGAAGCACACATATCTTAGTCCTAGTTTTCTTTTCTAGTAAGATACAGTCAATATTTTCTTCCTATCCCATACCTCTTGGTGGTCTGATGCTTCAAGACAATGTAATACATGGTAAACTGCTTTCAGATATAATCTGTTATGCTCTTCTTCCTGAGAATCCCAACTGCACTTGGCTCACAAAAATCTAAAACCATACATTCTGTTGCTAACCAATATCAACCTATTCCCCTCAAAATCCTTGCTTTTTGTTCAGTTAGCATCTAGAATTTGCAGTCTCCATCTGGGTGCAGTAAGATCTCAGGATAACTGAAGGTAAGGTAGAAAGCTATCAGATGCCAACTCTCCAAAAGACCATTAGAAAAACCAAGCAAAGCTGTGCAGTTTGGCTTAGGGCAGTATGGGGGATGTTATTTTGACTGAATCTTAGTAATATCTCAAAAGGATGAAGTCATAGGAGTATACTTAGATGATTTTAGGGACTAGGTTGAAGGATTTTAAGGTGAATTTTGCAAGGTGGAAAACTCGGGATTAGGAAGTTTACATCATGGTAAAGTATCTTGAAGGGAATCTTAATGATCAGCAAATAGTTTTGAAAAGTAAGCTATTTTAGTTCTTTTCCAAATCCTGTCTTCTAGAAACAAGAATTTCTTAAGGCAAATTGCTAAATTGCTTTTACCAGTTCACAGTAGTATTTAGCTTAGGGATAGAAAATTATGTTGCTGTCAGTTCTCACCACAAACAGAATAGAGAAAACAGAGCTTCATAAAGCAACTCTTCAGAAAAGTGAATGGGAAATGCGCTTTTTAGCTTGTTTAGGTCCTGAAAGTCTGAATCATAGAAACCATGACGGAAAGGTACAAAGCACATTTTGTGTTCCTAGGTCAGGTTTATTTCATATTGTAAAGTGTAAATTCCATGAGTTAAAATAGATCTTTTCAATCTATACTATCTTGTGGTTACTTTTGAATTATTCCTGATTTTATAGTTAGGTAATCTGTGTGTGTGTGTTTTGATACCAACAAGAAATTTTCCAATTATTAACAGACACTAATTGAGTGTTCTACAAATCTACCTGTATTCTGACACCATCTACCCGGAGATAGTGTTACATCCCACAGGGTAAGGGCTCTGTCTTATAAGACTTCCTCCATTCCAGATGCCAAGTACAGGTTGGTGACCTGTGCTTCCCACCAACTGGCGGAAAATCAGAGGTTCCCATTACCCCCTCCTCAGTTTCCATTAATTTGCTAGAGTGACTCATGGTACTCAGTTTACTTACCAGATAATAGGTTTATTACAAAGGGTATTAAAGGATACAAATAAACAGCCAGATAAAAAGATAGACAGGCAAGGTTCTGCTGGTTCCCAAACACGGGAGCTCTGTCCTGTGCAGTCTGGGGTTCACCACCCTCCCAGCAGTAAGATCTGTTCTGGCTCACTAACCTGGTGAGCCAAGCTTGCCAAACCCTGTCCTTCAGGTGTTTTTGTTTTAATAAAGGCTTCATGACATAGGCATAATTGATTAAATAATTGGTTATTGATAATTGAACTCCATCTCCTACAGTCCCCCTCTTCCCTCCTGGAGTTGGTCACGAGGTGGGAATGAATGTGGCAAGCCTCTAGTCACGTGGTTGCTTCCCCTAGCAACCAGGCCCCATCCTTAGGTTGCCTAGGAACTTTCCAAAAGTCACCTCATTACAATACAATAGACAGCTTTATTGCTCTTATCACTCAGGAAATTCCAAGCGCCATGCCAGAAAAGGAGGCAAAGATAAACTATATGACTTCTTGTTGTAAATCAAAATATCATAGGTTGCCTGTTACTGCTTTAATTGGTGTAGAGAGTATTCTTTTTGTATTTCTATTTATGGATATGTTATGAGAAGTTAAAGAATTCTGCGTAATTGTGTGACATTTTGAAAAGAAATTGCCCATGCAATAACTTCTAAGATCAGACACACACAGATCATTAACAGTCCAGTGTATGTAGGCACAAAAATCACTGGCATGGTCAGTAGCTGTTATATGAAAGTATCTCAGTTGAGAAGAGTATCAGTGTCGCAGATAAACAATCCCCCTGATCTGGCAGTGAGGGAGCAATGGGAAATAAATACACCGACATCTCTCTCCTCCTTACTTTTAACCTCCAGGATTCATTAGCTGAAATAAACCAGAAATCAGAGTTGACTGAAGAAGTCCATTCTTGTTAGCCTCTTGTACCATGGAATGGCTAAAGGAAGTTCGAGAAGGGATTTGAAAGATCAAGTGAGAGACATGCAGGACAACTCCTTCCACACAGTTCTGTGTGGGTATGATGTTTGCACACACAAACATCAGACAAGAAGGAAACCAGCTTCATGTAAATATTAGTCTAGAAGTAAAGATGTCACAAAAATCCTAATAGTGATACAGAAGGAGGAGCCTGGTAGGCTACAGTCCTTGGGGTCACACAGAGTTGGACACAACTGAGCAACTTCACTTTCTTTCTAAGCAGATGAAATAAACCCAGCCTGCTGGTGGCAATGCTGAGCTGCAGAACCAAACCTGGAACTACCTACCTACAAACTATCTACATGAAAATAATCAATGTCTCCTAGGAAAGAATATAAGAGAAAACCTAGATGACTCTGAATATGTCAAAGACCTTTTTGGTTAAATTTAAAAGGGCTCAAGCAATGAAATAATTGATAAACTGGGCTTCATAAAAATTAAAATTTCTGCTCTGGAAAGGAAATGTCAAGAGAATTAGAAGACAATCAACAATCTGAAATAAAGTATTTGCAAAGGACATCTGATACGTTACCCAAATGTGTACAAAGAACTCTTGAAATCAATGATAAGAAAACAATCCAATTAAAAATCTGAAATATCAATGATAAGAAAACAATCCAATTAAAAAATGGGCCCAAAATCTTTACAGATATCTTACCATAGAAGATAAACAGAAGGAAAGCAAGCATAGGAAAATGTGTTCCACATCATAGGTCACCAGGGGAATGTAAATTAAAGTTACAACGAGGTACCAGTACACACCTATTAGAATGGGCAAAATTCACAATGTTGACAATCCCAAATGCTGGCAAGGATTTGGAGCAACAGAAACTCATTGATCATGAGAAAGAAAAATGATATAGTCACTTTGGAACACAGTTCAGTGGTATTTCCCGAAGCTGTCTAAAACATAGCTGCACCAAAAACTGCATAGCAATATTTATAGTAACTTTATTCAGGATTGAAAAACTTGGAAGCAACCAAGACGTCCTTCATAAGTGAATGGATAAACTGTGGTGTATTGAGACAAGGGAATATTATTCAGCGCTACTCAAAAGAAATGAGCCTGCAGCCATGAAAAGATGTGGGAGAAACAAATGCATGTTACTGAGTCAAAGAATCCAATCAAAAAAAGGTTAACACATTGTAGGATTCCAAATACGTGACACTCAAGAAAAGACAAAATTATGGAGACAGTAAAAAGACCAGTGATCACTAAGGGGTTGAAGAGGAGGGAGGGATTAATAGGCAGAGTACAGAGGTATTTTAAGGCTCTGAAAATATTATAATACCATAATAATAATAATATATCTTTAGACGTCTGTCCAAAGCTGTACAAAGCTAAGAAAGAATTGTCTTGTAAATCATAGCACTTTTGGTAATTATGACATGCATTGTAGATTCATCAGTGATATCAAATGTAGCATTCTAGTGGAGGATGTAGATTATAAGGGAGACCAAGCATGCGTGGGCAGGGGGTTATATGGAAAATCTCTATTTCCCCTCAATTTTGCTTTAAACTTCTCTAAAAAAAATAAAGTTAAAAAAAGGCTATGTTATGTAAGCCACCATTCAGTATTTGTAGTTGAAATATCTTAACTGATACACTGTCTTATGAGGCAATTACTGTTATTTCTATATTTTCTTTTTAATATAGTCATGAAAGAAATTCCATCTTCAGCTTGTAAGCCAGACTATGTCTGATTCCAGGGCTCAAACTATTAACTAAATGGCTATACATCCTCTCACACTATGGTACATGTGATTAAACACACATATCAAAATAACGATTTACAGTTGAAAGCAATTCTAAGATTTGGAATGAAGAGACTTGTATGCTTTATCTTAATTCATGAACATGACCCTCAGTGAGCTTCATCTCCTTAACTATAAAAGGGAAACAGGCAATAAAACCAATCCTGAAGGCACAGTTGTTATGTTACTTAAATAACATATTAAAAATATTTTGAAGCAGTAATATCTCATACCAACATATAACTAAACATTTATTAAAGTATGTTTTAAAATTTTATATCTACTTGTATCTATACTTTTCTCTACCAATCAATCCATAGATCTCTCAGACAGTAATTTCTTTCTGTTTCTATAAACATTTTATTAGTAGCATTCTCCTATTGCTTTTCTACTGTTTCTTGTCTCTTTTAATTTAGTGTAAACTCTTGCAGCTGAGGATCATATGATTTCACAGCTTTATCTTCCCATAGACTTTTGAATCAAAATGGTGCACATAATAGAAGTTCAATAAATTTTGTTGAATAAACGTGATGGTCTTTTATTCTTTCACATCTAGAATATATTTTACCCATATATCCCATAAAGAATAAGGTGATGCTTATATCTATCATTTACTAAGACTACAGTATCAACAAAGAGTAATGTCATTCTATAGCTCAGGTTAGGAGAAATGCTCTCATTTGTTATCCTTACTGAATAAACCAAACCCACAAGAAATGTCATTTCTGAATTCACTTCAATTGACTCTGAATTTTGGAACAGCTGAAAAGTTTGTAATAAGAATAAACCTGCTGGGGATCAATAAAGTTTCATTTCCACTTCCAGTTTTGGCTACATTTTTTTTTTTTTTTCTTCCAGCCTATCTATCCAACCACGCATGGTCCATGGGACACAGAGAGCATGAGCTTACCTGAAAGAGTTCAGAAAATGCATTTGGAAGAACGGCTTTTTTTCTTGTTCTTACAGTTTTCACTTAGAGTATATCTTTTACTATAGAATTCTTGGAGTTTTACTAAATTATTCCAACTAAAGGGAGAAAATAATTGAATTACACTAACCCACCAAATGGATAAAATATTAATTTTTGATACTTGGTGTGTCTCCTTTTAAACATGTTACCATCTCATAACAGAAAGAAAATCAAAGAAAGTAGAAATGCTTTAAATTGTTTTTAAATTTTTTTGACATAATTTCTACAAAAGAAGATAGCATCTATTGCCTAAAATCAATTTGTATACAAACTTATTCATCACATTTCATATTCCCTATTGTCAAAGCTAAGATCAGATATTAAAATACATTTATACATAAGCCTATGAATCGGGAATAAATTGCGTCAAATATTTAATCTTATATAATCTACAAAGAGTGACTACTTATGGCATATAAATATATATTTTAAATTATAAATGACTATTAATCACTAAAAATCAGAGAATATATTAAAAGCTTTAATATAATTTTATTTATTTCAATACCAATTAGACAAAATAAGGATAATTTTACAGTTTAGAAAACTAGGATTACTGGACAAGATTTCATGACTCCATTGCTAGGGCTTTTGCAGAGCTTCCTAAAATGCATAGGCTTCCTGATTTAATAAGCAAATAATAACTAAGGTTTTGCTTTCATGATCAATCATGTATGGCCAACTCACAATTACTCTGTGCTACTGTATCTGTCTTAAGAAAATTATAATTCATTCACCCATTCCTTCTATACTATACAAATCATTGATTGATTCATTTATTCAATCAATATTTATTAAGCATATAGTATCTGTCTAGCCTAGTCCTTGCCCTCAAGATCTCTTAAGATTCAAGTCCTGCCTTAAGAGATTTCCAGTATATTGGGAGAGACAATTTAAAAACCTAATTACAATACGGGGAGATAAATGCTGTAATAGTGGAATGCACTTGACTCTAATTAGAACACAGAGAAGGTACATTTAATTTAGTCCCAGTCTTTTATCTGGAAAAGCTTCCCAGAGGTAGTACCATTTGAACTGAGAAGTTGTGGTACAATACCCTCAAGCTAGTATCCAGTCCCTAAAGTAAACTCACCATTTTTAGGACTCAGTAAAAATTTTCCTTCATCATCTTCATTTGCTGGGTCAATTAAAATAAACCCTCAACTCCTAAAAAAGGCCCATTTTTGGTATTGAAATATAGATGAGGAGTTACTGCCTTTTTACTACCCTCTTAGTTTTAGACCCAGAGGACATAATAGGGAAGAAGAAATCAAGCATCAAGCATACATGTCCTACTGATGAAGAACCAGTGAATGAAATAAAGGGAAAAGCCCCTTGATATTACACCAGAAAGTAGATGTCATTGAGTAAGAGTTCCTTAGATGCTGTAAAGTTTCAATTCTACATGATTCCATCATCTATCCTCCTAAGCTTTATCCTCACTGGTCAGGTTTTCATAATCAGAAAGAGGAAGCAATTTAAGATTGATCAATTTCTCAAATTTATAAGACTGAAGACAATTGCAGAAAAGCTATCTATAGTCTTCTATTTTTTCCCAGGCTGATAGTCTTCTATTTTTTTCAGATCTTTGTATTACAAATGACTTAACACTTCTAGAACTTAAGGCCTCCTATTGTGTATCCCAATAAAGAGGATGAGGACGAAAGAAAAAAAAAAAACTCTCAAAAGCCTATTTCAGAAGCCCAATTTCTTTTTGAGTCAGTGTCCTTAAATAGCCTTTCTGGAATTACCACAATACTTGTATTTACATATTATATGTACTTCTAGCTACAAAGGAAGTTATAGTAACCATAGTGACAGTGGTCATCATCTCAGCAATGTAGTTTGGTATCAGGATATGTTTTAGGGGCAGGGTCAACACAAGTTAACCCTTCATGGGTGACGGCCTTGTCAGGGTGAGGGGGCTTGTGTACCTCAGTGAAGCTATGAGCCATGCTGTGCAGGGCCACTCAAGATGGACAGATCATAGTGGAGAGTTTTGGCAAAATGTGGTCCACTAGAGGATGGAATGGCAAACCACTTCAGTATTCCTGCCCTGAGAACCACAAGAACAGTATAAGGCAAAAAGATATGACACCAGAAGGCAAGCCCCTCAGGTTGGAAGGTGTCCACTGGTGAAAAGTGGAGGACAATCACTAATAACTCCCGAGAGAATAAAGCAGCTGGGACAAAGTGGAAACAACAGCCTGTGGTGGCTGTGTCATGGTGAAAGTAAAGTATGATGCTGTAAAGAACAACATTGCATAGGAACTTGGACTTTTAGGTCCATTAATCAAGGTAATCAGATGTAGTTAAGCAGGAAATGGCAAGAGTGAACATTGACATCTAGGAATCCGGGAACTAAAATGGGCAGGAATGGGAAAATTTAATTCAGATATCCATTATATATACTACTGTGGGCAAGAATCTCCTAGAAGAAATGCAGTAGCCCTCATAGTCAACAAGAGTCCGAAATGCAGTATTTGGGTGCAAAACCAATAGAATGATCTCGGTTTGTTTCCAAAGCAAACCATTCAACATCAGAGTAATCCAAGTCTATGCCCCAACCACTGTTGCTGAAGAAGGTGAGGTCGAATGGTTCTATAATGACCTACAAAAAAAGGGCACTTGGGCACTTTTCATCATAAGGAATAGGAACACCAAAGTAAGAAGTGAACAGATACCTGGAGTAACAGGCAAGTTTGGCCATGGAGTACATAATGAAGCAAAGCAAAGGCTAACGGAGTTTTATCAAGAGAAAGCACTGTTCATAGCAAACACCCCCTTCCAACAACACAAGATATGACTCGACGTATGAGCATCACCAGATGGTCAATACGAAAATCAGGTTGATTACATTCTTTGCTGCCAAGGATGGGTAAACTCTATACAGTGTGCAAAAACGACGTGGAGCTGACTGTGGCTCCAATCATGAACTCCTTATTGCAAAATTCAGGCTTAAATGGAAGTAGGGAAAACCACTAGGCCACTTACGCATAACCTAAATTAAATCTCTTATGATTATATAGTGGAATTGACAAATAGTTTCAAGGGATTAGATTTGATCGAGTGCCTGAAGAACTATGGATGGAGGTTTGTAACATTTTATAGGAGGTAGTGACCAAAACCATCCCAAAGTTAAAGAAATGGAAGAAGGCAAAATGGTTCTCTAAAAAGGCTTTACACATAGCTGAGGAAAGAAGAGAGGCAAAAAGCAAGGAATAAAAGGAAAGATATACCAAACTGAATGCAGAGTTTCAGAGAATAGCAAGGAGAAATAAGAAGGCCTTCTTAGAGAAGAGTGCAAAGAAATAGAAGAAAACAATAGAAAGGGAAAGACTAGAGATTTCTTCAAGAAAATTAGAGATTCCAAGGAAATTTTCGTGCAAGGATGAGCATGATAAGGACAGAAATGGTAAGGACCTAACAGAAGCAGAAGCAATTAAAGTGGGGTGGCAAGAATACACAGAAAAACTATATAAAAAAGGTTTTAATGACCCAGATAACCATGATGGTATAGTCACTCACCTAGAGCCAGACATCCTCAAGTGTGAAGCCAACTGTACATTTAGGAAGCATTATTACAAACAAAACTATTGGAAGTGATTGAAGTCCAGTTTAGCTATTTAAAATCCTAAAAGATAATCCTGTTAAAGTGTTGCACTCAATACGTCATCAAATTTGGAAAACTCAGCAGTGGCCACAGGAATGAAAAAGGTCAGTTTTCATCCCAGTCCCAAAGAGGGGCATGGCCAAACCATGTAATGCTACTGCACAATTGTGCTCATTCTGCATAATAGTCAGCTTATGATTAAAAACCTTTAAGCTAGACTTCAGCAGCACATGAACTGAGAAAAGGCAGAGGAACCAGAGATCAAATTGCCAACATTTGTTGGATCATAGAAAAAGCAAGGGAATTGCAGGAAAACTTCATCTGTTTCATTGACCATGTGAAAGCCTTTGATTGTGTGGATCACAACAAAATGTGGGAAGTTCTTAAAGAGATGGGAGTACCAGACCACCTTACTTGCCTCCTGAGAAACTTGTATGCAGGTCAAGAAGAGACAGAGCCTTTCATGGAACAAATGACTGGTTCAAAATTGGGAAAGGAGTACAACTATGACAAGGCTGTATATTGTCACCCTCTTTATTTAACTTATATGCAGAGTATATCAGGCAAAATGTAAGGGTGGATGAATCACAAGCTGGGATCAAGATTTCTGGGAGAAATATCAAGAACCTCAGACATGCAGATGATATCACTTTAATGGCAGAAAATGAAGAGACACTTAAGAACCTCAATGAAGGGGAAAAAGGAGAGTGAAAAAGCTGTCGTAAAACTCAATATTCTAAAAGCTAAGATTATAGCAACCAGTCACATCACTTCATGGCAAACAGATAAGGAAAAAGTGGGAGCAGTGACAGATTTTTTTTCCTTGGGCTCCAATATCATTGCGGATGGTAACTGCACCCATGAAATTAAAAGATGCTTGCTCCTTGGAATGAAAGCTATGACAAACCTAGACAGTGTATTAAAAAGCAAAAATGTCACTTTGCTGACAAAAGTCTGTATAGCCAGAGATATAGCTTTTCCAGGAGTCATATATAGATGTGAGTTTGACCACAAACAAGGCTGAGCACTGAACAAGTGATGCCTTCAAATTTTGGTGATAGAGAAGATTCATGAGAGTCCCTTGGACTGCAAGGAGATCAAATCAGTCAACGCTAAAGGAAATCAACCCTGAACATTTATTTGGAAAACTGATGCTGAAGCTTCAATACTTGGGCCACCTGATGCAAAGAGCCAACACATTGGAAAAGACCCTGATCCTGGGGAAGATTGAAGGCAAAATGAGAAGTGATGGCAGAGGATGAGATGGTTGAATGGCATCACCAACTCAATGGACATGAGCTTGAGCCAACTCCAGAGATAAGGAAGTACAAGGAAGCCTGTCGTGCTTCAGACCAGGGGTCGCAAACCACTTAACGACTGAACAACAACTACAAGATTTAGTAGTATGTACATATGAGAATTGAAGAAATCAAGAAATTATGATAACTTCTAGTTTTTGCACCTGAGAAACTGGATATCTATGAATAACACTGAAAAGGAAAAAAAAAACAAAAACAAAAACATGTTTTGAGTCAAAAAGTAAACTCACAACTTTTGTTTTGATATTAAGCTTCCAGTGCTTTATATAAAGGTTTTTTCTTTTTTTGAAGTTGGTATAAATTTAGAGAGAGGTTTAGATTAGGGTTATAAATTGAGACATTCATATAATGAGAATGAAAACCATGGAACCAGATGAGATCACCAGGGGAACAAAGGGCTTGGAAATAATTCCCTAAGACATTTTTTTTAATTTTTGTTTCTGACTCTTTGAAGGATGCTTGTGAGGTAAATTGCCTGGAATATAGAGACAGTGTATCCACCAGGAGCAAAGGTTAAATTTGCCTCCTGACCCACATAATAAAACTAGGACTCTGCCCTGGAAAGTTGTTGGGCATATTGATGGGTGGCCCTTAAAAATCAGTGTAGGGGTTTTCAGAACATGTGGTGGATCTTTACAATAGCATCCACCTGGGTCACTTCTGCATCATCTTTGTGGGCCTGGGGAAAAAATGGAAAATAATGGGAACATGAAGCTCCTACTACTTGTTATAACATGAGCCACAAAGTCCTTTGGCTCTGACTCAGGAGTTGGTATGTTTTGCCAGCACCTATACAATTTGGCAAGCCAACTTATTAGCTTGCAATTAAGGTAACACTTCAGGGTCTTCACAGTTCTTAAAAATACGAAAAAGAGAAAAAGAGTGACATCTTGGACTAGCCAACATGTACAGGTGAATAGAGACTGAGAATCCAGGAGTGAAAATAAGAAGAAATAGTGAGTCATATCAAAGCAAACAAGAACTTATTTACTTTCCTTTCATGGAATCCTATACTTAATACGTATGTTTAAAGAAAGGAAGCATATTTTGTTCTAGTGTTAACTGTTTGGATAGATAATTGATCACTGGATCCAGCAAGCTTTAGGACTAGTTAAGAAACTTAACTATACCTAAAGCTCATAGGAATTTATATTAAGAATCTAAGTCTAGTAGGGATTTATGCTGAGAGATTAATCTATACATGTTAAAAATAAAATACCCTTTAATAAAAACTGCTAATGTCACACAAATAATGCAGATATTTATGGACATCTGAGAAGGTTATTTTTTAAAACTTTTTATTTTGAAATAATTATATATCCACATGCAGTTGGGAGAAATTATATAAAGAGATCCTATTACCCCTCACTCAGTTTTCTCCAAAGCTAATATCATGCAAAACTATAGTACAATACACAACCAGGAAATTGACATGAAAAAACCTTATTCAGATATCACCAGTTTTACATTTATTTATGGGCCTAAGTATATTTAGTTTTATGCCATTTTATCATATATGTAGATTTTGTGATCACCACCACATAATTCAGAAAAGTTCCATCACAAAGATCTCTTGTGCTACCCTTTCATAACCATAGCCACTTCCTTCCTTCATCAAATAAGAATTAGTCAAGTGAAACAGAGAGAGAGAAGTTGGGCAGAAAAAGATATGCAAACGTTATGTAGCGTGAGAATGTGTGATAACCAAAAAAAACAAACAACAAACTGTTGTTAATTTACATTTGTTTGCTTTATTAAGAGAATACTCATTTGCTTTGTCTTTTGGGGGAGAAAAATTTGTATGGTAGATAGATAGCCAGCTGACTAGATAATAGATAGATGGGGGGTTGATCAGTGGCTGGCGTAGTAAGTACTTTAAAACTTTTCAGCCTCTTATTTTATCACCTATAATCATTCCTCAGCAATTTGCTATACAAATTGTAACTGTCATTAAATGCCTTCTATTTAAAAAATCTAAGTTATGATAAACGAATATTATATGATCAATGCAAATACCATCTTTTATCCTCTCCCAAATCCCTGGCTATAAATGCTGATATGACTGAATCAAATGGTGTGATTTAAATGGCAGTGTTTATAAGTAGACTACTATTATATAAATACTTTTATTATATAACATAAAAGGATACATTCCATAATTCAGATAAATGTCATGTCAGTTCAAGGTGAGAGAGAAAGAGAGAAGATACTTTGGTGTAAGGTAGTAGACTATGGTACTGAAGCCATAATTCACATCTCCAACTTTTTTTCCTGTTGCCCAAGTGAAGCTCCCTTTGATATACCAACATGGAAATAAGACTGGACAGCTTTACTTGTCATCATTTAGTGCAGAATCCTGCTTAGCACTAATAGTCTTTTGCCAGTGACACCAAATTCTTTATCCACAACATTCCTGTATGTCTGGGCACCAAATAAAACTCAGATTCATTATCACTTCTCTACTGGAGTCAGTAAGAAGATGAAATAAGAAGGACTTCCAATCCTATACTTCTAAGCCCCTTCAGTCTCCTCTGAGATGCTCAAACCTTGTCATACAGATAAATAGAAAAATTCCAAAGAAACTGTACAATGGAGGAGTAAGAAGTTAGTCTCTCCTGCAGTGGAGGAGACCTGGGTTGAAAAGATCCCCTGGAGGAGGGTGTGGCAACCCATTCCAGTATTCTTGCCTGGAGAATCCTCATGGACAGAGGAGCCCTTCAGGCTATAGTCCATGGGATCACAAGCAGTCAGACACAACTGAAGTGACTTGGCACACACACACTGTGGACTACATCCTAGGTCTAGAAGGAAAGGAATCTTTGAGTTCTCATAATTCATCTGCTTCTCTCCTCTCTACCTAGGTTTGTCTCCCTTAGCTTTACTGTCCCTTTCCCTAGGTAGTCCTTCAATTTTTTGCACCCAAATCTCTACCTGGAAATACAGCTTCTTCTACAGACAAAAGGAACTCTTGCTCTTTTCCTTCACCAGACTTGAATTGGTCTATTTGGAGGAATCCCTGAATTTCACCAATGATTTCTACTGCTCACCAAGTTTGCAGATGAATCAGAGACTCGAGAACCCCTCATATAAGGTGAGTATGGATCATCTGGCCAGGATCTTTATTTTCCCAGCCATGTCAAGTGAGTTCCCTTAAAGTTTCTGTTCAGTTAAGCACATGCATATTTCCAAATATAAATGTTAATTTTCATGGTGATATAGTTTATATCCTTATTAAAAATTCTGTTTTATCAGTTAACAAATCAACTGGCTCCTTTTCAAAAAGTCAGGGAGTTCATTGAATATCAAGATTAACTTCAAAAGCATCTTCCTTTGCAGACAGTCCTGCTCTTGTATAAGATGGCAGTGGAGAAGGGATGGGCCTATTCTTTTTGCAGTCACCTTAAGATAGGTCAAAGATAGGATATATAAATAGGATCAGAATTAGCATTCCTTGAATGTGAAAAAAGTAAGCAACCACAGATAAAATCAGCAAGTTGTGGGAGGCACAAGGAAGAAGTGAATAATTCTGCTTTGTCATGATAGTGTCATGACAAACAGTGAACACAAAGCCTAGGAAACAGGTCAAATTACAGAACACTTTTACGAAAAGAACAAGATAATAATTAGAGTTTAGCAACCCAAAGAAAGCAGCATGCATGGAAAAGGGTAAAAGGGACTAAAGTTCTAATCAGTGAGATGATCTCACAACAGTCCTGGTAAGGGAGCCCTGGAATACCTTTCATTCATATTAACCTCAAGACAGTAAATGCCTTTCTACTGAATAGGAATACTACAAAAATGACTGAATTTTAGAGTCAGATTCTGAACAAGTAAAAGTTGAAAATAAAATAAAGCAGTGTGAGAGCTAGGGAATTTGTAACTTTCCCAGAACATCAAGATATGATCTTTTAATATATTAAAGGGAAAAAAAGATATTATCTGAAACATTTATTTTTAGGTAGCACTCAGGTCTTAAGAGAATATGATGTGCCATTTAATCAGTTTAGATAAACTTGGTAAAATATATTGTTATTCCTTTGATTTATCTGATATTAACACTGACATCCAAGTGTACTACAGTAATTATTGAGCTAAAATTATATGTTCTGTACTACTATAAATCTGCTGAAGTAAAGTGAAAGTCGCTCAGTCATGTTCAAGTCTTTGTAACCCCATGGACTATACAGTCCATGGAATTCTCCAGGCCGGAATACTCCAGGCCAGAATTTCCCTTCTCCAGGGGATCTTCCCAACCCAGGGATCAAACCCAGGTCTCCCACATTGCAAGTGGATTCTCTACCACCTGGGCCACAAGGGAAGCCCATAAATGTGCTAATATTTTGTAAAATTCCTATTACTAATTTGAAAATGTATGATAAAAGTTGTTAAAATACTTACAATAACTTTTTAAAACAGAATTCTTTTTGTTCCATTTTACAGATAAAGAAAATGAGGTTCTCGGAAATTGGGTACAGTATTCAGGTTAACAAGAGGCAAAGCTGTGTTCCGTTTCCAAACACAGTGCTAACGTTTATGAGAAGAGTTATGTATCAAAATTGTCACTGAGGAAATGTTCATTTTAAGACTTAGCAGCTTTATTCAAAATATCATTTATTGGGCCCTCAAAGCCAAGACTTACTGTTATTAAAGCCATCTGTGAAACTCTTTAAAATTACAAACAAGAATAGACTTGCCCTCTTCTTCATATATTTGACTTAGTTCAGAAAGACAACTCCAATCTGAAAGGGAACCCATGTTATCGAGTCTCAGGCTGACAGATGCTCAGCATTGTTGCTCCTTCTTATTCCAAACATGCCTTCTATTTAAATCTGCTGTTCAGTAATACATTCAATTCTTTTAGGAGGATACATTAGCAAGGAATGAATTGCATCTTTCTGCTTACCCCTGTTTGTCCAAGTTCATTACTAAACAGCATCAGATTTTTCCCATTTGCCTCCACCCTCTTAAGGGCAATTTATTCTTATTTTGTTCAACTGAGGAAATACTTCCTTCGTTCAAAGAAGAATTCTAGAAAACATTAAGATGCAGACATTTTCCATCATTGGGGCCAACTCATAGCTTTTGATACAAGTATCTTCCCATTCACTCTGTCATTCTTAACCATCAACATCAAAATCTGATTTCAGGTGAGGATCTAATACACCAATGCATTAAGGTATAAAGAATGTATCATCTGCATTTTAATAGAGGGTAAAAAGCCTAGACCTCAGAGAAGAATTATGGAATTTAGACATTGGAAAGATGGGCCAAGTTCTTTGCGGAAAATGAATGCAGCATAGAGAGTCAAGTCATGGAGCTCTTCTCATTCCCTCTAAAATTACCAAGCTATGCAGCCAATTTTATCCCTTAAAAGTAAATGAAGCCTTGGTGATCTCAAATTGCTGACATAAACTATTCCAGCTAGATGACACAGAGAACACTATGTCAACTACAGTAATTATACTTTTAAAACCTTAATCCACTTCTTCACAAACCATCTAGATAATCAGTGAAACACTAGGAAATAAGCTTTAGGAGACAGTTGCCTCATCAAAAACACTAATTTTACGAACCAAGAAAAAACTTGTTGGAAATTGAAAATACACCATATTCAGGACCACATATAAAATCTATTTTATTACCTAGAAACACTGGGCAGTGAACTCTTTTAATGGAAGAACCACATGTTTATCATAAAAATGTCCTTTCATGTGTAGAATATTTTTCATGCCTCTTGCATGCTTTAGGCTCAACTTTTTTGCTTTACTCATTGGTAAAGTACCCAGTTGTACACAAACATCACCTAGCCTGAGTTAAGATGACTGGTGCTTTCTGCCCTGGGGCATCTCTGCCACCACCATACAGGATGCAGTAGCTCAAACATTCTAGCCCATGTGTAAATCAAGGCTGGAGGTATTTATGCTCCCTAGGTTAACCCCTGAATGGGGGAGCTGAACTGAGCCAGTACAAACGGTCCCTCAATTATGTCTCAGGCAGAGATGCAATGCCGATCCACCGAGGGCCTCAAGTGGGTTGAGATCCAAACACACTCAGTGGGAATCGACTGAATAATGGACTTGAACAGCTTTCTCTCCTTTTCTGTGACCCTCTTTCAAGCTCCCCTTCCTGCTCGTTACCAGCAAGTTTCTTGCACACAAAGCTTATCCTCTGGTGCTGAAATAGCTGGTTATAGGAGTAGCCCTAATAGTAGCAAATGACTGAGACATGATGGATGGATGGATGGATGGATGGGAATGAGAAAATGTGAAGATCTTCAAGTGTATGAATTCCAATGAGAGCACATCTAGAGTAGAAGAGACAATAAACAACCAATCCCTGAGAAAATATATCACAAATATTTAACACACACATTCCCAAAAAGATCACCCTTTTCCTTTAGAACTTGGAATCTTGTTTAGTAGACATCTGAGCCTGTAATTATAGGCACACACAACATCTAAATTTCTACACATGTTCTCAAAGGAGCAGAAAATTCTTTAATGAATGTTTCACAACACCTAGTGTTCTGCAGAAGATATTAAATTTTGGTGTGTCTGGCACAAAGTCATCTGAAAGTTTAAGAGATATCAGAGGTGATGCCTTTGTGCACATACCCTGCACACACTCACAATGTTATGGCTCACAGAATGATAGAAAAATATAAAGCAACACAGAACTGCATGAGAAAAATCTATGCAGGTTACTATATTAAAGATTTAAAAGAAGGGGAAGATTATTGGGGTGAGATTAGAGAGAAATTTCAAACTGACTTTTGAATGAAAGGAAGAATTTGGAATGACAAAGTGCAAGGGCAAAGTTAGAGGTACACAGGCAGAGATTAGCATCTGTGATAGAAAGGAGAGCTATACATACTGCACTCTTTGCATGAAACAGGTTACATCCTTAGCTATACCCAGGCCATGCCCCTCCCCATCTCAAGTCCTACCCTTTGTCTTCCTCTCTCTCATTTCAAAAATTGTCAAATTTATTCTTACAGCATGCTTGCATGCTAAGTCGCTTCAGTCATGTCTGACTCTTTGCAACGCTATGGACTATAGCCTGCTAGACCCCTCCGTCCATGGGATTATCCCACCAAGAATACTGGAATGGGATGCCAGTTCCTACTCCAGGGGATCCCCTGACCCCGGGATTGAACTCACATTTCTTGTGTCTCCTGCATTGGCAGGTGGATTCTTTCACACTAGTACCACCTGGGAAGCACCATTCTTATAGGTATTCAGGTAAAAATTTAGGAGAGCTATGTATTTACACATCTTATGGGCCACTTTCAAAATAAGGCTGAGTCCAGCACTTTCTATCATATCCATCACCAGAGGTCTTCTCTAACCCACAATCATGTGCCTCCTGGACAATTGCTAGTCACCCAGTCAGGCCTAGCACTCCCTCCTTACTCTCTGAGAGTGTCTTCTTCCATAAGAAGCCAGAGGAGTAATTCCTTAAAATCACAAGGTACACCATATTATCGTTCCACACCAAACTAACAGCTTTTCTTCCTGATTCAGAATACAATCCAAAATCCTTAATATGGCTTCACAAGGCCTGGCACACCCCTTTCCGGCAGCCCACCTCCAGCTGCTACTCTCATCTACTCGCTGACCACTCTCCTTTTGCTGGCTTTGACCCAGACAGGTTTGCCTCCTTGCTACCCCTTAAATATGTCAAGCACATGCCTGCTTTAGGATCTTTGCATTCACTCCCTGGTCTCTCTGAAATAAAACAACCAAACAAAACTCTTCTCCATATTACAACCACTTGGCTAGTTTCATTTGATTGGGTCTCAACTTCTCTCTCAAATATCACCCCCTGAGAGATATCTTCCATGATAATTGCATCAGATAGAGCAATTCTATTTACTGTTAATACTAAACGACAGAATGTTCTCTGTTCGTTTCGAAGGCAAGCCATTCAATATCACGGTAATCCAAGCCTATGCCCCAACCAGAAATGCTGAAGAAGTTGAAGCTGAACAGTTCTATGAAGACCTATAAGATCATTTAGAACTAACACCCAAAAAAAAGATGTTCTTTTCATTACAAGCGACTGGAATGCAAAGTAGGAAGTCAAGAAACACCTGGAGTAACACGCAAATTTGGCCTCGGAGTACAGAATGAAGCAGGGCAAAGGCTAACAGAGTTTTGCCAAGAGAACACACTGGTCATAGAAAACACCCTGTTCCAACACCACAAGAAGACTCTACACATGGACATCACCAGATGGTCAACACCGAAATCAGATGATTATATTCTTTGCAGCCAAAGATGCAGAAGCTCTACACAGTCAGCAAGAACAAGACCCGGAGCTGACTGTGGCTCGGATCATGTACTCCTTATTGGCAAATTCAGACTTAAATTGAAGAAAGTAGGGTAAACCACTAGACCATTCAGGTATGACCTAAATCAAATCCCTTGTAAATATACAGTGGAAGTGAGAAATAGATTTAAGGGACTAGATCTGATAGACAGAGTGCCTGATGAACTATGGACGGAGGTTCGTGACACTGTACAGGAGACAGGGATTAAGACCATCCCCAAGAAAAACAAATACCAAAAAGCAAAATGGCTGTCTGAGGAGGTCTTACAAATACCTGTGAAAAGAAGAGAAGTGAAAAGCAAAGGAGAGAAGGAAAGATATTCCCATTTGAATGCAGAATTCCAAAGAACAGCAAGGAGAGGTAAGAAAGCCTTCAACAGTGATCAGTGCAAAGAAATAGAGGAAAACAACAGAATGGGAAAGACTAGAGATCTCTTCAAGAAAATTAGAGATACCAAGGGAACATTTCATGCCAAGATGGGCTTGATAAAGGACAGAAATGGTATGGACCTAACAGAAACAGAAGATATTAAGTAGAGGTGGCAAGAATACACAGAAGAAGTGTACAAAAAAGATCTTCACAACTCAGATAATCATGATGGTGTGATCACTCACACTCAGCTAGAGCCAGACATCCTGGAAGGTGAAGTCAAGTGGGCCTTAGAAAGCATCACTACAAACAAAGCTAGTGGAGGTGATGGAATTCCAGTAGAGCTATTTCAAATTCTAAAAGATGATGCTATGAAAGTGCTGCACTCAATATGCCAGCAAATTTGGAAAACTCAGCAATGACCACAGGACTGGAAAAGGTCAGTTTACATTCCTATCCCAAAGAAAGGCAATGCCAAAGAATGCTCAAACTACCACACAATTGTACTCATCTCACATGCTAGTAAAGTAATGCTTAAAATTTTCCAAGCCAGGCTTCAGAAATACACGAACCGTGAACTTCCAGATGCTCAAGCTGGTTTTAGAAAAGGCAGAGTAACAAGAGATCAAATTGCCAACATCCCTGTTGGATTATCAAAAAAGAAAGAGTTCCAGAAAAACATCTGCTTTATTGACTATGCCAAAGCCTTTGACTGTGTGGATCATAATAAACTGTGGAAAATTCTTAAAGAGATGGGAACACCAGACCATCTGACCTGTCTCTTGAGAAACCTGTATGCAGGTCAGGAAGCAACAGTTAGAACTGGACATGGAACAACAGACTGGTTCCAAATAGGAAAAGGAGTATGTCAAGGTTGTATATTGTCACCCTGCTTATTTAACTTATATGCAAAGTACATCATGAGAAACGCTGGGCTGGAAGAAGCACAAGCTGGAATCAAGATTGGCGGGAGAAATATCAATAACCTCAGATATGCAGATGACACCACCCTTATGGCAGAAAGTGAGGAGGAACTAAAAAGCCTCTTGATGAAAGTGAAAGAGGAGAGTGAAAAAGTTGGCTCAAAGCTCAACATTCAGAAAACTAAGATAATGGCATCTGGTCCCATCACTTCATGGCAAATGGTTGGGGAAACAGTGGAAACAGTGTCAGACTTTATTTTGGGGGGCTCCAAAATCACTGCAGATGGTGATTGCAGCCATGAAATGAAAAGACGCCTACTCCCTGGAAGGAAAGTTATGACCAACCTAGATAGCATATTGAAAAGCAGAGACATTACTTTGCCAACAAAGGTCCATCTAGTCAAGGCTATGGTTTTTCCAGTGCTCATTATGGATGTGAGAGCTGGACAGTGAAAAAGGCTGAGCACCAAAGAATCGATGCTTTTGAACTGTGGTGTTGGAGAAGACTCTTGAGAGTCCCTTGGACTGCAAGGAAATCCAACCAGTCCATCCTAAAGGGGATCAGTCCTGGGTATTCATTGGAAGGACTGATGTTGAAGCTGGATCTCCAATACTTTGGCCACCTGATGTGAAGAGTTGACTCATTGGAAAAGACCCTGATGCTGGGAAGGATTGGGGGCAGGAGGAGAAGGGGACGACAGAGGATGAGATGGCTGGATGGCATCACCAACTCGATGGACATGGGTTTGGGTAGACTCCGAGAGTTGGTGATTGACAAGGTGGCCAGGCGTGGTGTAA
Organism: Antilocapra americana; assembly: GCA_007570785.1. Taxonomy (NCBI): domain Eukaryota; kingdom Metazoa; phylum Chordata; class Mammalia; order Artiodactyla; family Antilocapridae; genus Antilocapra; species Antilocapra americana. The sequence goes on from ML661902.1 coordinate 14,321,117, forward strand.
TTCATGGGGTCGCAAAGAGTCGGACACAACTGAACGACTGAACTGAACTGAATAGTTTAAAAATATTAAGCAAACAAAATAAGCTTATTACTTTTTTAAAGAAACCCTGTGAGGTAAGTAGGAGCCCCCATTGTGCTAAGAAGAAACTGCACACAGAAATATTAAAAGCCTTTACCAGCGTCAACAATTAATAAGACTTATAATTCAGATTTATACGTAGAAGTCACAGTCTACATTTTTAATGACTCTTTTATACTGCCTTTTCAGAATAAGACTGTAAGAAGAGGAGCTATAAAGCTATCTATAAATGAGCAGAAGTTGCATATTATCAGGTAGTAAAAGGTAAGGTTTGATAAATTGTATTTCCATACTAGGACATAACATAAAATTCCCCACATTTAAATTCATCTATTAATGCTTGACTTCAGGATTATAGGAAATTTGTTCCAGCCCATAAATATAAATTTTAGAAGAAATTAAAGATAATTACTGCTAAGATTTTAAATGTTACATATTTTATTACTTTATTACAATAGCATAAAATAAATATCTCGAACATATCTTCCAGTAAAAAGACTCCTAGTATTTAAATGGCATTTGAAATTTTGCAATTTCGCATAAGAAAAAAAAATTAACAGACTATACTAGTGCCAGAGAAAAAGAATATTGTAACTATCATGTAGGAGCTATTATTTGCTGATGGCTATTGTTTGGAAGTGCATATGTAAGAAACTGTATTCATTTCCAGAGTTGGTATCACACCAACTTCAGAGTGACCTCAGTCAGCTCAATGAAAACTAGGCTGTAATCTGAACTTCCATTATTGGCTGGAGTCACAACTGAGTGTTTAGTCCTGAATGATACCCCTAAATTGTGTTCATTTATCTGAGAAAATCCATCTGAAAATGCTACTGTGCATGCAGATGGTATAACAATGCTGAATTATTTTTTTAATACTAAATAATTTAACAAATCAATAAAATTTTAGAAAATTTAGAAGTTCTTCTCAGTTACACTGGTAACTATAAGTTGTTGTCATTTATTTTTTCATTTAAAAAGTAAAAACATGTTTCAATGCCATTCTCCCATATCATCCCACCCTTGCCCTCTTCCACAGAGTCCACGAGTCTGTTCTATACATCTGCGTTCCTTTTGCTGTCTCGCATGGCATTGAAACATGTTAATTACCATATGTGAAATCAGTCGCCAGCCCAGGATTGATGCTCGGGGCTGGTGCACCAAGATGTCCCCAGGGGGAGGGAATCGGGAGGGAGGAGGGAGGGGGTTCTGGAGGGGGAGCATATGTAAATCCATGGTGGTTTCATGTCATTGTATGGCAAAACCAACACAATAAAGTAAAGAAAATTTAAAAAAAACAAAAAAAGTAAAAACAGTTTAATTAAATGCTTTCATTTTCTGTCCTGGTCACATGAAGTGTATGCTTATCTAGACCCTGAAGTACACCATTTCTTACACTGATGTGTCTTTAGAAGCCATTCTTTACTCTCCAAATTTCATCAGTAGCTAATCTTTTTTTCAGTTGTTTCTAGAAGATTAGCTTCATCTCTCATACACAATAAGCTTCACTGGGGCTTAAATTCTATTTGATCCTCCTTTGTACTTCCAACAGCACCAAGTAATAGTTTATGATTTGTTAAAATATAGAAATATGAATATTAGCTTTTCCTAAGTTCCACTATATGAGGAAAAGGTAGTCAAATAAGATTTAATTTAATTAGCATCTATGAAAGGAGACATAATATCTATTAATTGGAATGCAATAAAATGATGCACATACCTAAAGAGTGAATATATAACATATCTCAGGGTGATGCTATGTTGAAATCTAAAGACAATATGCAGATGAATCAGTGATCTGGTCTTGAAGATAACAGAAATTTTCCAAACTAAAATACAAACAGAAAGACAATGACAAAAACAGAACAGACCATTCAAAGTCTGTGGGAAAATCAAAAAATATGTAACATGCACACGGTTGGAATACCAGAAGGAGAAGAGACACAGAATTAAAGAAATAATTGAAGTATTGGACAAACTGAAGAATGGATAAAACTTGTCTAAAATTAGAGATAGACCATGAATCCAGAAAGTACCAAGCATGATAAATATAAAAAAATCTTTATCTAGGCATATCATATTCGCACTGAAGAAAACGAAAAACAAGCAGCATCATACTATTTTATTGAACTTTATTCTGGTCTAAAATGAGGCTTCTAGACATTATTTTCAAAAACAGTGCTTTCTTGGGATTAAACTGATGAACGCTCAACTGTAAAACATAAAAATGTGCAAGAGAAGAGACACACTCATTTAAGTCTGATATGGGAAGGGTGGCACTGTGGACCTGGTGTCTGCACACACCCCATATTCTGGAACAGCTCTGTCCAATAGAGCCATAATGTGAGCTAAGTGTGTTATTTTAAATCTTCTAGGAACCACCTTCTTAAAAAGTAAAGTTAGAGTTGAAATTAATTTTATAACTATATTTTAATATAAATAAAACACCATTTTATGAATGAACTGTAAATAAATTTAAAATGAAATGAATAAATTAAATCATTTAATAAATGAAAAATAATTTTACTATATCATTAACATAAAATTAGCGACATATTTTACTTTCTTTTTCTATTAAGCCTTCAAATTTAATGTGCACTTTTTACTTCCTGTTCATCTCAGTTCAAATACTTAATTTAATGGAAATACGTGATCTGTACAAAGATTTTGGAAAAATTGGAGTTGAGAAAATATATTTACAAACCCATTGTTGTTCTAAACATGTTTTTCAAACGTAATTGACTATCCATTTTTAACCTTTAAATATATATTAAAATTCAAGCAAAATTAAAACTTTATATAAAATTAAAAATTCTGTTCCATAATTTACTAGCCACATTTTAATTGTTCAATATTTATGTAAGACTGGAAGCTGTTATATTGGACAGTGAAGTTCTAGAGTTTCATAGAATACAGCTTGAAAACCATTGGCCTAACCAAAATACTTCTCAAGAATATCATTCAAGAGGCTAATACCTTGCTCACCAAGAAGCACTCAGCAAGGTATTTGGCATCTGGGTGTAATGATAAAATCCTATTCCTAGACATTTAAGACCACAGACTTAGTTAAATTCACTGACATAGTATCACAAGTTCTTACCATCTTGTGAAGGATCTCAGAATCCAGCTGGCTAGCCAAAATTGCCCTGGCAGTGCTCCTTTGCAGCATGCATTTTACTTTCAAAATGTTAATATAGCATCACTCTGAGAATTGTTCATCTCACAGATGACAGAGTCAGCCCCTTAAATTAATCAGCCTAACTTGGAAGACATAATAAGTATGAAATAGACTGGGCAGGAGTTACTCTCCAAAGGCTTGTCAATCCACTGGCTTAAAGCAAAGCTGATCACTGTTCTAATAGTTGCAAGTAGTTGCTGAAGGTAGGCAAATAACTCCCAGAAGGCCTGTTAAAAGAAGGGAGTAAGACCTGTGTATGCAAAGGTATAATCGCAAAGTGAATTATAATTTCAAGTAATGTAGCTTAATTGTGGGCAATAGAGGGTATAGTAATATGAAGTAAAGCAATCAAATGAAATTAATGCTGTCTTAGCTTACTGTAGTTCGTGAACTGTGAAAAGTAATTCTTCAAGAAGCACTAAATCTTAGAAATGGGGGGAATCTTTACAAAGGATGGGCCTTAGTTAGCATTTTAGCCAGTAATACCTTGGATACTGGACATGGATCTGTCAGTAAAGGAAAAGACAGGTTTCTGTTTTGGTCCTTCTATAACCCTAGAGAGTGCAAATAAACTCAGAATGGTGCGAGCATGTGTGTTAAGTCGTTTCGGTTGTGTCCGACTTTTCACAACCCTTTGGACTATAGCTCACCAGGCTCCTCTGTCCATGGGATTCGCCAGGCAAGAATACTGGAGTGGGTTGCCATGCCCTCCTCTAGGGGATCTTCCAGACCCAGGGACAGAACTTGCATCTATTATGATTCCTACGTTGGCAGGTGAATTCTTTACCACTAGCACTACCTGGGAAGCCCTTAGACATGATGATTTACCTTAAATTTGTTGTACTTGAACCCACTCTACCCAGCTATCTTTCCATAAAGGAAATTTGATATCTCCATGTTTCAGATAAATTTATAAGTAATGTGAAAATAAGTTCTACTTAAAAGAATTAGAAATAATATAATTTAGATATAAAAGGAACAAGGATAGATTTCAAATATGAGATAGTATTCATGTGATTTTACTTGTTCTATTGTAAACATAGTTTTCCTCTAGCCAATCTGTACACTTCTTTCAAATATCAAATCCATGCACTATTTTAACATTAGAGTTACTTTTAGAAAAAATAATTACAATATTTGATCATTTCACCTACTTCTCAAAAACAATAAATAAACTTCCCCTGAATTTTGAGCACCGTAGCCAAGGCTTTTCACAATATGCTTTTGATCTTTCTTTTCAGATATATTATCCATTCTATATATGCAGGGTAAACTCAAATATATAATAACTGCTATGGTAAATTTACTAGCTAATAAAAACTGATCCTAAACATCTTTAATCTCAACCAGGCTCTTTGAGATCCTCTACTATGCCAGGCAAGTTTTTGCCTTCACTATTCGATTCTGAGGGGTACACAGAATATCAAAAAAGGTCCCAGGCTGGGCAGAGTAGAATGGCATGTTTGAAGGGCTAGGGCTGTGACTATTTATCAAATGAAATCACAGCATTTCAATATTTTAACACCCAGGACATCTGTATCAGTGCATACCAGCTAAATATCTGAAATGTACCTTGAATTACAAATTTCCAGCTTCTAACCATTCCTTGTGCATGAGATTAAGAAAGTAAACATTTCTTGAACTGAGAAAATTAACCTAGTCTATGAATTTTCTTCTCAATGTTTGCTCATAAGGTTTCTCTTGGCTTACTTTTTAGTTTTTCCACTATCTACATTCAACTCAACTTTTGTGAATCAATTACAACACAAGCCCTGCTCCTAAGCCTTCGCAGAATCCCATGGTTAGAATTAAAGGCTGCCTTTTCCTCAGGATAGCAATAGTTAGAGTGCAGTCCCAATGACTGCTACCATAAGAAGATTTTAATTATGGTTACTTCTAAATGTGTTTAGAGTAGAGTTTCCGATTTGTTTTGTAAATCTATAATTGAAGCCTAGCTGAATGCCTTTCCATAATAATAGTGTCAAAAAAAGAAATTTAAGAAGAGACCACAAATGCTGGATGAGTGATCATATTGAAAATTTATACCTATTTAAGAGCACACAAACAACTCTTTAATGTATATTAAACTCAATGAGATTATTATCTCGGGAAAAGATAGGCAATTGAAAGCACAAAGAAGGGAAATGTAATGAGAACCCAACATGCGAGACAGCAAAAGGAACGCATATGTATAGAATAGACTCGTGGACTCTGTGGATGAGGGTAAGGGTGGGATGATATGGGAGAATGGCATTGAAACAAGTTAATTATCATATGTCTAATCAATCGCCAGCCCAGGATTGATGCTCGGGGCTGGTGCAGCGAGATTTCCCGGGGGGGAGGGAGGAGGGAGGGGAGTTCTGGAGGGGGAGCATATGTAAATCCATGGTGATATCATGACATTGTATGGCAAAAACAATAAAAAATAAAAAAATAATAAAGTGAAAGAAAGACACAATAAAGTATTAAGTAAAAAGAAAGAAAAAAGAAGGGAAATGTGGAACTAAGGGCTGCTCTTCAAGGTGAGAGCTATCTGCTAGTACTAAGCCCCATTTTTATACTTTTCCGTTTCAACCTCACACTAATAATTCAGAATGGTTTAATTTACTTTTAATAGTGGAGTATATACTATAATGATCTTTTTAGTGGAAAGGAAAAGAAACATAATTTGTTCCCATTGTAATTTTTTTTTCCCCCTCGACTTCCTGCTGAATAGGTCATCCCATGGGCAAGATAAAGTACCTAGAAATCAAACTTTGTTAGGGCAGTGATGTCAACTTGCAAGCAGTGTGTGAGTTTCATTATGCTTTCTTTTCAAGATGACCTTCCTGTAACTCCCATTTTGCTTTTATATTTTCACATATTTTATGTATAAAGATTCATTGAAAGCTATAAAAATTATTCCAACTTTAGGGGAAAATTGCTCTTTTAGCTGCATAAACAGGATAGAACATGGGAACCTCACATCCATTGCAGGCTTACTTTTCACTCTTCTTTCAAGATAGTCACTGCATCCATTGAATTAAAGCTCACTTTTGTAATAAAGTCCATAAATGCAATACCCAGTCCCTATTCTATCAAGTATAGCCTCAGCTTGTTATTTATTTGCCTTTAAGACAGAGAGGGTAATTTGTTTAAAAAGTGCTCTATCTTTTCTTTCTATTTGATTCTTCATTTGTTTCCTATCTCTGAGTTTCCCAACTCTCTGGTATGAATGTCTAAGGGAACTATGAATAATCAATCTTCTATTGATGCTTCCCATTTTCTAATTTTGACTTTTCATTTCAATGTAATCCCTTCTAATAAGGGCCACTGGATAGCTGCATGCAGTTTCCACCAGCCTAGTTGGTAGAAATGACTTACAGAGTTTGTTCTATCATCCATACCACATAGTTTCCCCCAGGCTTAAGGTAAACAGATAACTGAGAAATTTATTTATCATACCTCTGCCTCCTTCCCCTTTTACCTCTAATGCATACACACACCATAACGGGGCAAATAATGTTCTCCTCAAAAGCCTTTCAATATCTCATTTTATTTTGCCAATTCTCTTCTTTCAGTATGATATACACTAAAATAGTTATAGGGGCAAGTACATCAAGTACTTTTCTAAAAGTTTTAGTTTATGTTTCCACTGAATGCTAATGGAATCACAACCTATTTGGTATATTTTTATAGCTTATTTCATGTACAGTTAAATTTTATGTTTTCAATAGTTTAAATTATTTGTATTTTTATTTCTCTGGGGTATTCAGAAAACAAAGTGAATATATTGGTGGGAGGGAACACCTTGTAATAGGTTTATGTTTGAGTAGCAAAGTAGGAACTAAAAGGCATTTTATGTCTAACACACACATACACACACACACATATATATGTAATATATATATATGTAATAGATATGTGTAATATATATATAATAAAATATATAATAATATATATATTATGATGCAAGCTAAGCCCTCTCCCCTTATCTGTTAAAATGAAAGCAATCTAAATTATTCTCTAAAGGCATGTGCCAATGCAGAGAATGTTAAATGTTTTCCTGGAACAGACACATTTTCTTCCATATTCCATCTTACATACTTGCCATATATTTTATCCTGAAAAGTGACATCAGAATAAAAGAAACTCTAAAAATTATTAGTAACCAGTGAGTCTACTAAAACAAATGAACAGTTGCTAAATCTTGGTCTTGAAATTTTATGAAAAAGCATAAAAAATACTTTATATACAAATGGCTATAATTACAGATTACAAATCTCAAAAAGTTTACCAGTCTCAGCTCTTCCTTAAAACCAAAAGAGATGAATTACAAATTTTCTTCTAGCAAAAAGCTAGAAATTTCAAAAATTACTCTTCCTTAATCTTCCCAGTACTTTATCATACAAGTTAGAAAAAACTAATTGTTACGACTTACACAAATTCTTTTTGCTGCATTTTAAACTTTTAGGTTTCTGTTTGTTACTGAGAGGAAATTCAGTGCAGTTCAGTTCCTCAGTCATGTCCAACTGAGGTTATATCAATAAACCTCAGATATGCAGAGGACACCACCCTTATGGCAGAACCTGAAAAGGAACTAAAAAGCCTCTTGATGAAAGTGAAAGAGGAGAGTGAAAAAGTTGGATTAAAGCTCAACATTCAGAAAACTAAGATTATGGCATCTGGTCCCATCACTTCATGGGAAATAGATGGGGAAACAGTGTCAGACTACATTTTGGGCTCTAAAATCACTGCAGATGGTGATTGCAGCCATGAAATTAAAAGAGACTTATTCCTTGGAAGGAAAGTTATGACCAACCTAGATAGCATATTGAAGAGCAGAGACATTACTTTGCCAACAAAGGTCCGTCTAGTCAAGGCTATGGCTTTTCCAGTAGTCATGTATGGATGTGAGAGTTGGATGATTAAGAAAGCTGAGCACTGAAGAATTGATGCTTTTGAACTGTGGTGTTGGAGAAGACTCTTGAGAGTTCCTTGGACTGCAAGGAGATCCAACAAGTCCATCCTAAAAGATATCAGTCCTGGATGTTCATTGGAAGGACTGATGTTGAAGCTGAAACTCCAATACTTTGGCCACCTCATCCAAAGAGTTGACTCATTGGAAAAGACCCTAATGCTGAGAAGGATTAGGGGAAGGAGGAGAAGGGGACGACAGAGGATGAGATGGCTGGATGGCATCACTGACTTGATGTACATGGTTTTGGGTGGACTCCAGGAGTTGGTGATGGACAGGGAGGCCTAGCATGCTGTGATTCATGGGGTCTCAAAGAGTCGGACATGACTGAGTGACTGAACTGAACTGAATGCTTCATACAGGCAAAATCTATGTAAAATAACACAAATGTATATAGTTTAATTAAAAGGGAATTCTTTCATTATCTTGCAAATACTTATCACAGAATATTAGAGCTGAAAGAGGACTAGATAGTACTAGGTCTTAACAGTTTAACACATGAAGATACCAAGTATAAAAGGTAAATGTTATACAATTAATTATTGAAAGAGTTGAAATGTAATCTCACATATCTTGATTCCCAACCCATTCTATTGCAAATATAATTAAAAAAGCAATGCTTTCTAATAGGCTTTTTTGTGATACTATATAATATTTCTCAACAATAAAATTATTAACAATGAGACTTTTTTCATGACTCATAGAAGTACACAGTTAATTTTATCAGCATTTCCTGAGGGGGATAAATCAGAACAAAATTTGGACTAAAATAGTAATCTACAGTTTAAGGAATGCTTTCATATTTTAAAGGCCATACTGTCTTTATCAAATTTAAATAAGGTCAAACCTTACATATTGCTTTGGTATCAATAGACTTTTTTTTTGATGCTACTATTAACATAGGAGGTTCAATCTGATTGACAAAAATAGGGGTGCATGAGATACCATTTGAAATTGCTTATTCCCCAAGAATGTTGAAAATGTTTTAGGAAATATTCTCCCTTTTTAAGTCAAGAGAGAGTTAGTCATACTCCTTCTTTAGTAGAGAAGGTAGATCAACCTTTTGACACAACTGAGAATCTTGCTCCACAATTAACTGTGTTAACATGGGGTAGCACAGAGTTACCATGTTCTCTAATATGAGAAGGTATATGTCTTCCTATTTGGGAATACTTTCCTATACTAAGTAGTTTTTGTGCCATTTGGGTTAATGAATTATTTTCCTCTAGGTAAACTACTGGGACTTATAATAAACAAACTTCCTTTGATCTCTCAAAATTAAGTCATTATATTTCTTTTATGTAAAATTAATTTTCATATAGGATTATGAAAAATATTATTGATGGCATTTCATATCCAGACATCCTTATCTTTTAATGCCAAATAAACTGAAAACCATCATGGAATTAGGTTCCCCATCTTATTTAAGCTTCCCTTTTCACCAACCTAATTTATCTCAGTACTGAAGTCTCTAGATTTAGCTATAAAAATCTAAAATTATCAAGACAATTATACAGCAAGAAAGAGCTAATAATATTTCTAGACATTTAGGTGAAGCCAAAAGTGAGCAAAATTTAGGTTAGTGAAAGTTAAATTCAAAATGAAATCAAAATATCTTAGAATCGTAATAGTATATTTAAGAAATCTCAAGAAATTACATATACATATTTTCAAACAACCACTACAATAACAAAAATTAAGTATTGCTCTATCGACAAACAACCACAACTACTAAGTGATACTTGGAGTTATATTTGCTCAATTAATCTCATTATGATTTATGGCATTAGCTTCTGAATACTGTGAATAGACTTAAAATATATTTTTTATGAAATACTCATCAAAAGGTATATAATGCTATCATGTGAAACTCATAGGTTTAATTTTAAAATATATACACTTAGAAAATATTGTGTTGATACTGTATATATATAGTTATCAAATATAAATAGATATAATATTGGTAAGAAAATAATTTTCTTATATTGAAATAGGAAAAATAGTAGCTGCTAAAATACTTCTTAGAAAAAACATAAATCAGTAAATTAAGGGAAATTTGTATAAATGAGCAGAACATTTAAAAAAAATCAACAAGGAGTATAGTTCTACTGTAGGCTTAGGCAAACAGAACCCCTGTCCTGGAACCTGTCTTTAGCGTTTCCAGTTCTCGCCTTACTCTGACCAAGCTTCCCCCCACTGGATGAGGAGTCAATGGTGCCAATGAGATGCGCCCGCATCGAGCCTTTTACCTAGTCTAGGCAAGGCTTTGGATTCTAAGACACTGGAATATCTACTCAAATCGCCTACACTTCTAGGGCCTATGCAGGTTTCTTTCTGATCCTCTCTTCTTGAGGAATAATGAAGTGATTCATATGCTAGCCATAGGTTATACTTGATTTTTTGTGTTATACACAATTACTGTCATATGCAATGGTAGTGTGTGGAGTGTTAGTCCTCAGTCGTGTTGGACTGTGCGACCCCATGGACTGTAGCCTGCAAGGCTCCTCTGGCAATGGAGCTTCTTGCTTCTCCAGGCAAGAATACTGGAGTGGATTTCCATGCCCTTCTCCATTGGTAAGCAAAGGGAGGAAGGTGGAAAATGAGTAAAGAGTGTGCTGACATATCTCTTATACTAGGAGACAAAAACCCCACTAGCATCCTCTGCCTCACTGGCATCCACTATGATAATCTGACAAATAGTTTGACATAAACTGCCTTAAGGTATGACTTGCTACCCTTTGCTGAAATTACACTTCAATTTTAACAAGAATTACCAAGGTTTAACTCATGATTATATTATGAGAGCAAGTCTGTGAGGTCAGGGATTTTTTTAGTAGCCCTTTGTGCATGCTTCATATCACACTAAATAATGTCATGACTCGGTAGGGCACCAGAAAGCTCTAGGAAAAGTATCTACTAGACTGCATTGCCTTAACAAAGTATAATAAAATATGTTATCTCTTTCTGCATGTTAATGTTTTGTTGCACTTGTCCTTCCTAGTATGATGGACCTCACAAATTGCTGGAATTTAAATTGGGGGTTTTTTTTGGCCTACAAAATGAAATTCACATGTATTAGATGTCATCCTTAAAGTCTTTATATTTCTGAGTTGATCAAAGAATCATATTAACAGATAGTCCCCACTGTTCTAAATTATACTCTCTGATAATTGACCACAGTGGGAGTTACTTGTAATGGCCATCAATTCAAGAGCAATTAGTGGGCAGTAACACTTACAGGGAAAGCAACATGGGCTGCAAAGAAAGTGCTTTCAGATCAATACAACTTTTAAAATCTTGTAAATTTTAGGTGAGAAAAATAATCCTTGATGAATGGAGAATGGTCAACCACTTATAACCATTCCAACCACAATAATATGAACATACCAAGGACTTGGCACAGGAAGAAGTTCTGGTTTAACTGAGGAAAGATTATATTTCTAATTATGTATAACCTTTTAGTTGGTATTTCCTTTATGACCGTGCTTGAATAGTGGGCAATATTATAACCAATGGCAGTTTCTCTGGTCAATATTCTCATCCTTTGCCCCTGCTCAGGAAATTTCCAAGTTAAAGGAGAATTAAATGATGTAACTTCCATTTTGTCTCATCAAAAGAATTTACACTATAGCTTATGTTGGATATAAAAAGACAAAATAGAAGCTGAAGTTAAAATTTATAGACTGGACTCATTAGCTACTGAGTGGACTCAGTTAATAACAATATTAAAATTTAATGCAATTAAGTTTACCCTGAAAACAACTACATTTTAAATTTTTCAGATATTAACATGAATATATTTATCTAGGTACATAAATTGGTAAACTCTAAGGAATAAATATTTCAAAATAAAACATTATTCAAGCATGGAAAGATTTCTATGCCCATCAATAGTTTTGTTTAATGATAACTAAACATTAAACAATAATGTTTAAGTGAATTATTAATAGTTTTCAATTAAATCCAGTATGATGCTATCATTTCTCTTGATTATTTTTAAATTTACTAGAAGACTGAAATAAAACAAACAAGTTTAGGAAAATATTGTTTGATAGCATTAGACACTTTTGTATTACAAAATCTAAAACACAAGTGGGGCATAAGTACTCTTGACTGACAAGGATCGATGTTAGAATATCACAAAAGTGCAACTGATGGGAAACTCTTTTAATATTTCTCATTCTTCCCATCGTGAAAGTTTTCAAGTATGTCCACATTTATAGAGGGCCTCTTTTTCAAAGCTCTGATTCTGAATTAGGTCAAGTGCTTGAAGACTACTTCTACAGACTATATTAAAATTACCTTAATGATGAATGGTCACAAAAGTCTTTTAGTTATGATACAAAAATAATGTAACTCCAATTTAGCATAGTGTTACTAATATATATGGAGATATTAGTACTATCTTGCTGGTTATAGTATGTGAAATTAAAATACAAACAGATTATTATTTTTTTCTCTTAAATTACCTCTAAGTGTCTAGTCAAGGATATGGTTTTTCTAGTGGTTATGTATGGACGTGAGAGTTGAACTATAAAGAAAGCTGAGCGCTAAATAATTGATGCTTTTGAACTGTGGTGTTGGAGAAGACTGTTGAGAGTCCCTTGGGACTGCAAGGAGCTCCAACCAGTCCATCCTAAAGGCGATCAGTCCTGGGTATTCATTGGAAGGACTGATGCTGAAGCTGAAACCCAATACTTTGGCCACCTGATGCAAAGAGCTGACTCATTCGAAAAGATCCTGATGCTGGGAAAGATTGGGGGAGGAGGAGAAGGGGACAACAGAGGATGAGATGGCTGGATGGCATCACCGACTCAATGGACATGCGTTTGGGTGGATTCTTGGAGTTGGTGATGGGCAGGGAGGCCTGGCGTGCTGTGGTTCATGGGGTCGCAAAGAGTTGGACACAACTGAGTGACTGAACTGAACTGAAGCCATAGTCATAGTGTGTGGTAGTTGGGAATCTAAGATGGCCCCAGTTATTCACACTCCCCTAGAAGAAAAGCTATGACCAACATAGATAGCATGTTAAAAAGCAGAGACATTACTTTGCCAACAAAGGTCCATCTAGTCAAGGCTATGGTTTTTTCTAGTAGTCATGTATGGATGTGAGAGTTGGACCTGTAAAGAAAGCTGAGCACCGAAGAATTGATGCTTTTGAACTGTGGTGTTGGAGAAGACTCTTGAGAGTCACTTGTACTGCAAGGAGATCAAACCAGTCAATTCTAATGGATATCAGTCCTGAATATTCATTGGAAGGACTGATGCTGAAGCTGACACTTTAATACTTTGGCCACTTGATGCAAAGAACTGACTCATTTGAAAAGACCTTGATGCTGGCAAAGATTGAAGGCAGGAGCAGAAGGGGATGACAGAGGATGAGATGGTTGGATGATGTCACTGACTCAATGGACAGGAGTTTGACTAAACTCAGAGTTGGTGATGAACAGGGAGGCCTAGTGTGCTGCAGTCCATGGGGGTGCAGAGTCAAACAGAACTGAGCAACTGAAATAAACCGATCTTTTATGTAATCCCCTCTCCTATCTGTGGGCAGAAACTTAAGCTTGCTTCTAACCAATGTAATATGGCAAAGATAAGCAGAATTTACAGATGTAACCAAGGTCTCCAATCAGTTGAATTTATGTTAGTGTTTTTTGCTCACCCTTGTTTAATTCTCTGCGACCCCATGGACTGTAGCCCACCAGGCTTCTCTGTCCATGGAATTCTCCAGGCAAGAATACTGGAGTGGGTAGCCATTCTCTTCTCCAGGGGATCTTCCTGATCCAGGAATTGAACCCGGTCTCCTACATTGCAGTCAGACTTTTTACTGTCTGAGCCACCAGGGAATCAAACAGGAAATCATCCTAAATTGGCCTGATTTAATCAGATGGGCTTATTAAAAGATAATCTGCAGATTAAAGAGAAATGCCTATTGATCTTGAATAAACAAGTTGTCGTGAGTTCTTAGAGCAGCAGAGAAGTGAATTCTGTCAAAATTGGAGTGAGCTTGGAAGATGACCCTGAAGTTCAGATAAGAATTCATGCCCAGTTCACCCCTTGGTCATAGCTTTGTGAGACACTGAACTGAGAAACCAGAAAAACAGGGTCCAGATTCCTGACCTATGGAAACTATAATAAATTTACATAAATTTAAATTAATTTTCTTCATAAAATTTACCACATTTGACATCTTTTGTATTTATTTATTGTATAAATTAATCTCATCTCAGAGGGTGAGATGGTTGGATGGTATCACCAACTCGATGGACGTGAGTTTGAGCAAGCTCCAAGAGTGGGTGATGCACAGGGAAGCCTGGCGTGCTGCAGTCCATGGGGTTGCAAAGAGTCAGACATGACTGAGAAACTGAACTGAACTGACTGTATGAATTAGCCACTAGAATATGTTTTTGGAAGACTGGGACTTTGTTGCTGTATCTTAAAAATCCAAATAGTGCCTGTTGCATATGTGCTCAATAAATACTTTATTATCAAAAATATACTTGTAAATGTATATTATGTATTTGTGTTGAGACTATAGATATGCTCAGAAATAAATCATTAAATTTGAAAGAATCCTTAATATCAGTTTTATGAATGCTGAAAACATATTAACTTATCTAATTCCATCCCTTTTATTTCAGTCCTCCTTCCTCGGTCTATAATGTCGCTTCCATTATGTTATTTCTTTGATGCAAACAGCTTTGGCTCTATAACACACATATTTAAGTGAACCATGCTACCTGGTTACAGAGATCTGCCTTAGCTCAGTTTCAGCACTCTTTACAATTTGATATCATTTTAACCCAACTTACAGAACTCTCTCTGCTCTGTCAGTCCCCTCAATCTCTGTGTATTTGCTGACTTTCTTCCTCAGTTCCGAATGCTTATTTCTTTATCTCACTTTATCCACCCTTGAAAGTCAAGTTTGAACACAAAATTCTTGCCTGGTCACACTGTACTCAACTTTAGTTTCATCTCTCCAGTTACATGTGAAGGCCTGATAGGGTGGCAAAAAGTGAAAAATAGAAAGGCTGTACTAGTTAGGAACTGTGTGGCTTTGACTATATAAAGTAACCTCTCCAAAACATGTTCTGCATTTTCAAATACAACAAGCTCAAGTACTTTACAGCTTGCTTCAACATTAAACAGTCCTTGTAGCACAGTTCCTGACACATTATAATTTATTTCATATGAATTCATTTCTAGTTATATGTTTTCTTTCCCCCAAAACAAATGACACAAATCAAAATCAGGATATATCAGGTCCCAATGAATACTTTCTGTTTTTCCAATAGTTTTCATTTTCCTGAAGAATATTAAAACAGTGGCTGACAAAACATCATACTCTATAGTAATTAAAAATGTTAATAGAAGTAAATAGATGTAAATAAATCCTACACGCGCACACACACACACATACTTCAAATATCTTTAATGTGCCATGAAATTTCTCTGACCAAAAATCTTTCATTCTTGATGCCATTCTCATTATAGCATAAGGGAATTGTAAAGGAAATTGGTGGAGCTCCCAAAGCTATGATGACAAAAAGGTCCACCTACTACAAAGGCACACAAAAAAACTAGGGTATTTTGCTTAATTTAAAATGAAAAATACTCCTATTTATTCTCTATTATATACAACACATAATCTAGGATAGCTTGTTTTAGATTTTAATATGTAATTATAATATGTTCAGTTTTATCTTAGTAAGTAGAAAAGAGCAACATTACATGAAATGTCAAAACATTTTCTCATAGCTTTTTAGGTTTGTTTTCATAAAATTATTGTTAAATGACAATTACTAGCATTTAGAAAGATTATTGGCTTCCAAATACAAGGAGAACACCACAGTTTATTAACTGATAACTCTTTCTGTTTCTAATAGTTTTAAATTCATGAGAACAGCACCCAGGACAGGGACACATGATGTGCCCATGTAGTTGCAACGAGTTGGACATAACTGAGCGACTGAACAACAACACTATATAATGACCAATGGATCAATACAAGAAGAGGATTTTACACTCACCAACAGGTTTGCACTTAATAAGGAACAACCAAAAACATACAACAAATACTAACAGACATAAAAGGAGAAATTGAAAGGAATACAATAAAAGTAGGGGACTTCAACACTTCACTCATGTCAATGGACAGATCTTACAGACAGAGAAATCAATCAGTCAGGCAACAGAGAAGTGGTACAATGGAACAATTAGACTTACTTGATATTTTCAGGATATTATATCCCAACCCCAAAAGTGGGCTACACTGTCAAGTATTAAACAGAGATATCACTTTATTTTCAGGGCTACATATTAGGAAATGTACAGGTTGGCAAAGCAATCATTTAAGTATTCACAAATGTAAACACCAACTTCTTTTGCATGCTTAATTTTCAATTTAAATACTCTTGACAAAGAAGCCTAAGCCTTTATCCCTACAATTATCCTTTATTTTGTCTACAGGTAAAAAATATGTGTCTCCTTACCCTATGCATAACACTGACAAAGATTATGAATGTTTAACATCTGCACACTTCTGTACTGGACTCAGTTCATGTGCCTCCCTGGGATTGGCTCAGCTCCACCTGCCGCTCAGGTTTTGGCTACTTGCTTAGTGGATGAGGCCACAAAGATGGCTGGGTCCACCTCCCCTGTGGCAAGGCCAGGCTTCTTCAGCCTGGCCTCCATAGGACTCCATGGCAGAATTCACAACAGTTCTGTTGCCCACACTCAAACTTTGCACAGAGGGAGTGGTTCTTCCCACTGGGCTGTAAGATCTGAGTTCTGGCTTTTATAATGTCTGCTGGGAAGAGTCAGGAAAATAGACGATACAAAATGTCCAATTTTTTAAGTACCAGTTTGGACAATGACAACAGCAAATAGTTTGTGAGAATTTACATAATTACAAATTATTTCAAAGACTTTTGAAATTATTTTTCCTGTACCTTTTAAAGCAGTCACAAGACATGCATCAAAACTGTGTTGAGTGGAATACCTATCAATGTCTTCCAAATCGTAAAATATGGTCAACAAATAAGAGTATTCTCTCACCTCTTTTAGCTTACAATTCAGGTTAAGGGAGAGACAGACAATTAGAAAAGCAGTCACAATGCATGCAGCACAATAATTCTTAATATAAGGAAAGCACATAATGATGAGACCCAATTAGGTAAAACTTGCTGGGAAAAGTGATAATTATACTCACTGCTAAAGGAAAATAAAGATGTCAACTTAACAAGGGCTTCATTCATTAATTTATTTATTCAGAAAGTATTTATAAATGCCTACCATTCACTGTAAACTTTCCTAAGCAGTGGAGAGAGATCACTGAATAAAAAATAAAGAATTTTTTTCTTATAGACTTTACATTCTATTGAGTAGACACAGAAATTAAAAATAAACTTATAATAAATTAGGAGATATAAGTTATGGATAAAATAAACCATGGACAGTGTTTAGTCAGTGCCAGGATAATGGGCAATTTTAAAAAGATTGGTTAGGAAACTTTTCAGTGAGGTTGTTATATTTAAGCAAGTACTTAAAGGAGGTGAGGGAAACAGTCCTAAAGATGTCTGAGGAAAAGACATTCCAGGTAGAAAGAACAGCAAATGCAAAGTTCCAAAAGTTGAAATATTCCTATCAGACCTCAAGCACCAATAAGAAATCTGGTAGACAGAAAGAGAGAGGTCAAGAAGAATACTGGGAATGAGGCAAGGGAAGAAACAAGGAGTCAAGTAACCTGGGGCAAATGGAGTTGTGAATTTAGATCTGTAAGAGTGAGATCAGCAACAGTTTGAAAATACATATATAGCAGAAGAGAGAACCAAGGACTAAGCCTGGAATGTTTCTGTTACTACTCTCAGGAATGAAAAACATTTTGCAGAGGAGATTGACGAACAGACTGATGATATGGGAGGAAAACATGTGAGGCAAATTTTTCTAGAAGCCAAAGAAGAACAAGTTTCAAAGAGGAGAAAAGATAGTTTTAATAAATTCTACTAAAAGGTTGGGTGTCTTCTCTGGTAGCTCAGATGGTAAAGAATTTGCCTGCAATGCAGGAGACTTGGATTCGATCCCTGGGTTGGGAAGACCTGCTGGAGAAGGGAATGACAACCCACTCCAATATTCTTGCCTGGAGAATTCCATGGACAGAGGAGGCTGATGGGCTACAGTCCATGGGTCACAAAGAATCAGATATAACTGAGCGGCTGATACTTCCACTTGTACTAAAATGTCAATGTAATTTGGCATGAGGATTGATAATGGAATGTAGCAACATGGAGATCACTATAACTTAGAACAGGTTGGGGTTAGTGAAGAGGTGGGAACAAAATAAGATGTGAAAGGAAGAATATGAGGCAGGTTTTTTGGAGGGAGAGTTGATGTAGAGGAGAACAGTTAACTGGGAAGCAGTTACAGGGATAAATGTGGCCAAGCTTGATGGCAGATGACACATACTTGGTAATAAGGAAAAATCAGGGATTAGTTTCATAGTGGGGAGATCTGCTGAAGGAATGTCCTTGAAAAGAGATGGGATCTAGAAAACAAGCAGAAGGGAGTGAGCAATGACCCGGAGGCCTGGACTTCTTGTGGTGACCAACATCACTGACCAACATCAACATGAGTCGAGTGCACAGTGAGAGCAGCGGTGATGGCTGAAGGCAGAGAGTGTTGGGAGGTATGTGTGGAGGCCAGCACTCTCCTCCACTTTGTTAAGTAAAGATCTGGAAACTGAGCTGGTGGAATCCAGGGTTGGCCTGTCTCTGAGTGGGTGCACACTTCTTTTAGGAACTGATGACAGAAGTTTAGAGGTGTAGGATGAGAAAACCATATTTCCAGCACACAGGAATCTCTGTAGACTCCTGCTGATGTAAGCATCAATGCCAGGGAGAGATTTCAAGCAGCATAGGAATGTTTACTGGCCAAAAAAAGCCAAAAACCTAAAAGTATTATAAAGCCATAGAAATAAATATGAATGGTCCAAATACTCAATGAGGAAGGTGACATGATATTGACAATAATTGACTGGAATAAGAAGGAACTAGGAACACACTTTAAACACGTGGGGCTTTTTCCTGACGGGATTGGGAGAATAGCGATTACAGACATTTAGGCAGAAGTTGCCATGTATACATTGCAGTGTTCACAAACATATCCCACCTACAATATGGATAATGGATTGGAGACACAGGTAGGATTTATATAGTACTAAAATTTTGAATATGAAAAATGTTTTTAAAAATCATTCCAATAAAGAGCTATCGGAAAAGTAAACATGACTAGTTCCCAAAGACATTCAAGTTAAGTGTGTTATACATAGAGTCCTCTGTTTTAGAAAATTTCTGTATGCCAATCTCCTACTGTTTCCTTTGTCTGTACTTTTAAAGAATGAACTCTCAAATCATTTCCTTCTTGGACTTCCACCCAGACTCTTTTCCTCTTCTACCAAAGCAGTTACTGCATGTTACTCGGTAGATGATTTAAACATTTCCTCCTCTCTAAAACCTAAACTGCTCTACATCAGAGACTGTCATTTATATACTTTTGAATATTGGTGTTGAGAACAATGTTTCATATGTAGTACTTACTCCATAAAATATCTTTCAAACATATTTTTATTAAATTTTCAGGGTGAGTTCTATGGGTTATCTAGTTATACATGCAAATCTCTGACTCCCCATTACTAAGAACAAGAAAGAAACAGCCATATGTTTTCTTTAAAGTTGTTAAAAATCAGTCCTATTTTATATTTAGTGTGCATATGTCCCCAAAATGTTCTTCTTTTGCTGGTGAAAGACAAAAGCAGCAAGGAAGCAAATTAGTGATTTCTTCTAAACAAACACACATCTTAACACTTTCTCAGCTAAAAGTTTTAATCCAAAATGTGTTCACAAATAATATATACATATACACATACGTATATATACACACATATATACACATGTATACACAAACACACACACACACACACACACATATATATATATATATATATATATAAATTTCTCTGAAGACTTTATCATAAAAGTATATCCTAAAGAGTTGTTTTAAAAGTTTAGGGTGAAATTTGAATAAACAACAATGACAAAAATATCTCTAGTTTTTAATCTTTTCCTCTGAAGTCCAAGATTAATACAAGAACTATTAACAGCATTTTCAAAATCTCAAAAGTCACTTTTTGTTGTTATAGCCCAATTTCAAGTTTTTGTATATAGATTTTAGCTTACTACTTCTAAATCTCAAATAACCTGTTGTCAGCCAGCAAGTCACTGGATTTGATTCCTTACCCTAGAATATCTGGCAGCTAAAAAGAATTCAACTTTGTTAGTAAGTTCATGAGAAAATATTACTCACTTCCAAAATAGTAAAGGATCACTTCTGCGTCAAGGCAAGGGGTGTGAACGGGGATATAATCTACTGTATCTTAAACGAACAAACAAAAAACTTAGATGAAATATATGAAATGATTTTCGAGACACCATACAACAAAGGGCATTGATTCTTGAGAGACAGGTGGCCTAGTGACTGTCAACTGTCAAGAAGGATGAACTTCTTGAGTTGAGAATCCAAGACCAGGACAGTGAACCACACAGAAAACAACTGAACAGAAAGAATTATAAAGATCTGGAGTGGGTCTTCCATGAGCATTTAGCACAATACATACAGTGGGTAAACTATTGAAAACCAAGCAAAAACCACCTAAAAGGATTTGAGGAAACAGTAATAGATGTTCCCACAGGGCCAACCAAACTGAAAAAAAAAAAAAAAATCACAACTCACAGGACATCAGATAAAGCATCTGGAATCATCATTAAGACAAAACTGGGTCTAGTATAAACACTGCTCTCATCCTAATACATTTTAAAATTAAAAAATGAAAGGATCAAACCATTTCCAAGTTATTTAACTGCATTTAAGAACAAAGCTCAATTATATTTATAGGAATATAAAAATATCCAACCACCAAAAGATAAAATTCAAAACGTATGGAATTCCAGTCAACAAAGAAGCGGGAAAATATGAACCACATGACTAATTCTAAATAGTCACTTAATACTAAAGTAAGAATCAACTAATTAAAAAAACCCAGAACTGACAGAGCTGCTAGAATTAGCAACAGAGGACATGAAACAATTATTAAAGTATATTCCATATGTTTAAAAACAAAAATATTGAACTATTAGTCATAGGAATTAGAAAAGAGACTCAAATAAAACCTCTAGAGATGAAAGCTATAAATGAAAAATACACTGAGAGGAATTCAGATCTGAACTTCAGATTAGATATCCCAGAGGGAAAAAAAAGATGGAAGACATAAAATATTTAATCCAAAATGAAAGACATATATAAAAAATGATCAGAGAGTCACTGAGCTGTTGGACAAACTCAAGATATATGAAATGTATGCCCCACAAAAGGAAAAGACAAAAGAAGAAACACTGGCTGAAATCAGATAATACTGGTATTATATCAGTTTTCTTACTTCAAAAGATTGTGTTGGCTATTCTAGTTCCTTTGCCTTTTGTTATGAATTTTAAAATTAGCTTTTTAATTACTACAGGAGCGCCTCAAGGGATTTTGATTAGGACTGTATTGACTATATATATCAAATTTGGAGAGATTGACATCTCCTCTATTCAATTTTTTGTTCAATGAATAACAGTATAACTTTCTTTTTTTGGCTTTTATTTATTTCATGTTTATTTTTTATTTTATTTTTTTTATTTTATAGCTTTCTTTTTACTTAGGTTTTCTTCAACAAGACTTTTTGGTTTTCACTGTTTGGGTCATAAGCACACTTTGTCAGATTTAGTCCTAAGTATTTTAGATTTTTTAAAGCTATTGTGAATGGCAGTGATTGCCTAATTTCTATTCCCAATTGCTTGTTGCTGGTATATTTAAATACAATTGATTTCTGTATATCGATCTTATATCCTCCAGCTTTGTCAAGCATGCTTATTAATTCTTATAGTATTTTCATAGGTTCCATTGAATTTCAGCGTGGCTGAGCATATTATCTTATAATAAAGACAGTTTAACTTCTTTTTCAGATTAGATGCCTGGTATAGACACAAAGACAGACATGCACAGAGGGGAGATGATGTGAACACAGGGAGAACACCATCTACAAGTCAAGGACTGCCTGAAGCCACCAGAAGCTTACAAGAGAAGCATGAACAGTTGTTCCCTGACAGCCCTGGGAAGGAACCAGTCCTGCTGATGCCTTGATTTCATACTTCTAGCCTCCAGAAGTGAGACAATAAATTTCTGTTGTTTAAGGCACCCAGCTTGTGGTACTTTGTTCTGGCAGCTCCAGGAAACTAATACAGTTTATCAGCTTGAGGAAGTTATATATAACTGCTCTTTGCTAAAAGATTTATCAAGAATGGATTCTGGATTTTGGCAAATGCCTGTTCTTTATCTATTAAATTGAGCATATGGTTGTCTTTATGTTTTGTTGATCTGTTTAACTGGCATCGGTTTAACTGTATTAATTTCAATTGTTAATCAAATGTTGTATTCCTAGGATAAATGTTCATTAGGTCTTAGGCTTATATAATGGTTGCAGTTAGTGTTTTGCGGTATCTTTAAAATATTAAAACATATGCTTATAATAATGAAAACTAAATGATTAGCTATCATTTGTAATTGTTCATCTTAGCTGAATGGATAATGCTATCATTATCCATTTATTTAAATTAGATATGTAATACAAGGACATAGTTCTTAGTTGTTACCAGTCATCTTATGGTAAGATTGTTATTGCTAGGGACCATGTACAATTAAGTGGAAACATGAGTTGTAATAAAAAGTAAATACTAAATATAGCTGAAATATACTACAGTTTTATCTTGTTCTTTTTATGTCTGTGTGCACAATATATGCAAAATGAGGAGAATATAGAGCTATTAGTGTAGTTATCTTGGGGGATCAAATTTGGAAAGTTTTCTGTTTTTCTTCTTTGCTTATATGGTTTTATTTTCTCTAAACATTTAATAAGCAACGCCTGTATTTTATTTAAATAAAATATAATTTTATTCTGAATTATTTTCTCAAACTGCCTCCTGTGAAGGACAGACTGGATTAATCATATATACAGAGACTCAGAGATATGATTCACTGACTGTGTTTTTCATGAACTGCCTGTATGTTGCAGGAAGTTTCCAATTACTTTCAGTATTGCTCAATCTGTCTTCCAACAACTCCTGTAAAAGAGTTCCACTTTAAATGAAATGTACTTGATTTATCTTGGAAAAAATTCAAATAGCTATTACCTTTTAACAGATTTCTTTTCCCTCTTTGCCGAGTATTCATTTGAGGGGTTTCACTGTACCATATTTCTATATTTTGTCAGACGGGGAACAAAAGGATTTATTCTTTTAAAAGTTCCTTGCCTTTAGTAGATATTCTTTTGAGAGCAGACTACCAAACTGAGATTTTTTTTCCAATCAAGTTCCACAGTAGGGGGAAAAAAAGAACAAAAGACTAAAGAAAAAAAATAGAAAAGCTATTATCTTGGAAAACGGGTTCCTGGTTGAAGTGTTATTGTTCTAATGTCCTTCACATAAAAAAAGAATTTTGTTGAAGAGTCAAAGTCAACTTTTCTCCCTGGTTTTACAAATATTCTTCAGTGGAAGAAAATGACCAAGCCTCACTTTGCAAAGACCCAGTCAACGATTCACTGTGTCACTGGGTTCAAATCCCAGCTCTGTCACTAGCAGGTTTTGCCAGTTGGGCAAATTAAACAAGCAAATTCTGTGCTCAAGACTTCATGTTAACCTCTAAACAGATGATAGAAGTGCCCATCTTAGAGGGCTGTGTTGTAGCTAAGGTTAGATATTTTGTTTAAGGTGTCAAAATAGTGCCTGACCCACTATACATACTCAATAGCTGTCACAGTATTATTATAATACCAGTATCGCATAATGGAAAACATTACTCTCAATATTATCATTGCTATAATAGCAGTTAAAGCATTAATGGTTTTCAAACTAAACTACTAAATATCTATGTGGTATAAAATTAAGATGGCCTAAGTTGTTATATTATTAGAAGTCAGTGTCTGTTAAAAACTACTTATTGATGTGAGTAAATCAATTTTTTCTCTTCAGTGACCACAGATTATACCCCTTTTTATTTATGATAATAGCCAACTCATTATAATGTTTGTCAGGGGAGGCAGACTAGAAACAAAGGATTCATCAGAATAAATGAATCATCATTATCAGAAAACATACCTCCAAATACTTATTGTGCATTTACAGCAATAATGCACACTTAACTATCAGGTATTAGAAGAGATTCAACACAACATATTTGATTAGTAGTAATTTACAAGTAACTATTCAAGTAGATCTATAATATTTCTGGAGACAAGCCCAACACAATAAAAAGTCATTACATATTTTGATGTCTGTGTAATATATCTGTCTATATAAACATATATATATATACATATATATAATATTTACATATAACCACATACACACATATGTACACATATACTTTATTTTTCATTTAGAATATTTCCTTAGAATAAACACTAAAATTAAAATTGAGTCAAGCAGCAAATAATTATGTGTTTATGCAATGCTTTTATATCTGTCGTTTACTTCTCCTAGGACCATGTTGACTTACTGTCCTGAGCTATGTAGAAACATAACATCTTCATGGGAAATCTTCATCATTCTCACTAGGGGAAAAATATTCTATTTAACCAACGTAAATAGCATAACATTGCAGACTCAATGTACAATGTTAAATCTGTAAGTCACATTGATTACATTTTCCA
Source organism: Antilocapra americana (assembly GCA_007570785.1). Taxonomy (NCBI): domain Eukaryota; kingdom Metazoa; phylum Chordata; class Mammalia; order Artiodactyla; family Antilocapridae; genus Antilocapra; species Antilocapra americana. The sequence continues at coordinate 14,346,128 of ML661902.1, forward strand.
TGGGCTATCAAGCACAGTTTTGGTTATTTATGTTATTCTCATGTCCTAGCATCAGGAATTTTCCTAGGAACACCTTTGTCCTATGGAACTTGGACTTTTGACTCCTTCTCTTAATTTTTGTTTGGAAAGTCAAGAGCAGATTCATTTTTTATTCATTTTTATGTTATTCTCATATCCTAGCATCAGGAATTTTCCTAGGAACACCTTTGTCCTATGGAACTTGGACTTTTGACTCCTTCTCTTAATTTTTGTTTAGAAAGTCAAGAGCAGATTCATTTTTTATTCATTTTCTTTTTGAGAATGTTTTTTAATACTCTAAATTTGCCTATTTTTCCACTTAAGATGCACATATATCAAATTAAAATCCAATTCACATTTACTGAAAGTTCAAATCTAAATTGCAAATTATTGACATTTTGAGAGTCAGATATCAAAAATCATTCATTTTATTTCATTTACTTTTAAATGATATCATAGATACACATAAATAATGATTTCATACACACACACCTTTCTTAACTAATTCATTATGAAGTATTCCTGTCAAATCAGGAGGTATAAAGTAACATTCATGTACCTACCAGTCAGCAGCATTCTCTTGATAGTCCCTAAATATACCTCCTGAAATCCGTCTCTTTCTTTTTGTAGAAGTGTATTGTATCCTGATTTAAAAGTTTATTATTTACATGCCTGCCTATGTGTCTCTGTAAATAATTTGTTACTTTTCTTTTGCAACATTTATATAAGCTGTATCATTCCGTATTTATTCTCCTGAAGCTCATTTTCACTTCCTGTAGTGTTTGGAGGATTTAACCATATTGATACAGGTTTCTTAGATCGATTATTTTTATTCATGTTTAGTCTTTGAATATAAAATTACTTATCGTCTTCAGTATGATTAATATTTAAGCTGTTAGGTTATTTTCCCATTTTTTCTGCTATTACAGATAGTGTTTCTATGACTATTTGCATGAGTTGACATTTCCTTATTCATATCTATAGAAATAGAATGAGTGCTTCTTGGGAATATTTTCTTTCACTTTTCAAGAAACTCCAAATTACTCTACCAAAGTTTTTTTTTATAAGTTTTGTTCCTACCAACTGTGTCTAATAGTTTATAATTCTTAATTTTTAAAAAGATTTTAATTGGAGGAAAATTGCTTTACAGTGTTTACAATGTTGTGTTGGTTTCTACTGTGTACCAATAAAAACCAGTCATAATTATACCCACGCACACACATACACACACACCCCTGTCCCCTCTTGAGCCTCCTTCCCCACCCCCACATCCTACCCTCTAGGTCACCAGTGTGCCAGGCTAGGTTTCCTGTGTTATATAGCAGCTTCCCACAAGCTATTTATTTTATACATGATAGTGTATGTATTTCAATGCTACTTTCTCAATTTGTCCCATCCTCTCTTTCCCCCACTGGCATGTGGTATTTTCAGATTTTAAGACATTTTTCTATAACTGAAATGGTATTTTCAGTCAGGCTTATTTGTCAATTTCTTGATCACTAGTGAAGCTGAGAATTTTTTACAAACCTATTTGCCAAGAGGTACCTAGAGTAACAGGCAAATTTGGCCTTGGAGTACAAAATGAAGCAGGAAAAAGGCTAACAGAAATTTGCCAAGAGAATGCACTGGTCATAGCAAACCCCTCTTCCAACAATACAAGAGAAGACTCTACACATGGACATCACCAGATGGTCAATAGTGAAATCAGATTGATTATATTCTTTGAAGCCAAAGATGGAGAAGCTCTATACAGTCAGCAAAAACAATACTGGGAGCTGACTGTGGCTAAGATCATGAGCTCCTTATTGCCAAATGCAGACTTAAATTGAAGAAAGGAAACCACTAGAAGCACAAACTGGAATCAAGATCACTGGGAGAAATATCAATAATCTCAGATATGCTGATGACACCACGCCTATGGCAAATAGATGGGGAAACAATGGAAAAAGTGACAGACTTTATTTGTGGGGGGCTCCAAATCAATGCAGATGGTGACTGTAGCCATAAAATTAAAAGACACTTACTCCTTAGAAGGAAAGTTATAATCAACCTAGACAGCATATTGAAAAGTAGAGATATTACTTTGTCAACAAAGGTCTGTCTAGTCAAAGCTATGGTTTTCCCAGTAGTCATGAATGGATGTAAGAGTTGGACTCTAAAGAAAGCTGAGTGCAGAAGAATTGATGCTTTTGAACTGTGGTGTTGGAGAAGACTCTTGAGAGTCCCTTGGACTGCAAGGAGATCCAACCAATCCATCCTAAAAGAAATTAGTCCTGAATATTCATTGGAAGGACTGATGCTGAAGCTGAAACTCCAGTACTTTGGCCACCTCATGCGAAGAACTGACTCATTGGAAAAGACCCTGATGCTGGGAAAGATTGAAGGCAGGAAGAGAAGGGATGACAGAGAATGAGATGGTTGGATGGCAACACTGACTCGGTAGACATGAGTTTGAGCAAACTGGAAGTTTTCGATGGACAGGGAAGCCTGGCGTGCTGAAGTGCATGTGGAAGAGTTGGACATGACTGAGAGAATGAACTGCACTGATTGGCCACTTACATCCCTTCTTTATTATTTATTTATTAGTGTATTTAACAACCTTTTGCCATTTTGACTGAGACATTCTAAGGTATATAGAAATGACACACTCAGGTAAGATGCCAGATGCCCCTAAAGTATCCTTAATATTTTTCAGTGGCTCAGGTCATAAAGAATCTGCCTGCAATGCAGGAACCCAGGTTTGATCCCTGGGTCAAGAAGATCCCCTAGAGTAGGGAAAGGCTACCTACTCCAGTATTCTTGCCTGGAGAATTCCATGGACAAAGGAGCCTGGCTGGGCTACAGTTCATGGAGTTGCAAAGAGTCAGACATAACAACTGAGCAACTTCCACTCCACTAAGCTTGACTAGATATCTGCCAGTTTGCTATCCACCTGTAGGCCCCTGGCCTGCATTTTCTTAAAGCATTTACTTTAGATAACTTGCCAACATAAACATTTTCCCTTTCCCTTTGAGCTGTAAATCTTCTTCCAGCCTCTTGCTAGTTAACCCCAGGACTAACTACCTGGGAGCCATCCCTTTAAAATGGGACTTAAAAGCTTTTGCACAGCATAGCTTAAAAAAAAACAAAAGAGCCATAAAGAAAACCCTCAGAATGGGAGAAAATATTTGCAAACAAAGTAACTGACAAGAGATTAATTTTCTAAATACATAAACTGCATGCAGTTCAAAAAAAAAATGCCCCAATCAAAAAACTTGGCAGAAGATCTAAGCAGATATTTCTCCAAAGACATCGGATGGCTAAAAAGCATATGAAAAGTTTCTCAGCATCACTAATTATTAGAGAAAAGCAAATCAAAACTACAATGAAGTATCGCACCAGCCAGAATGGCCATCATCAAAATATCTACAACAATACATGAAAGAGAGGGTATGAAGAGAAAGAAATGCTCTTATGCTGTTGATGGAATGTAAACTATTACAGCCATTATAGAGTGGAGAGTGGAGGTTCCTTAAAAAAAAAAACAACTAAAAATAGAGCCACCATAGGATCCAGCAATACCACTCCTAGGCATATATCCAGAGAAAACCATAATTTGAAAAGATACAGGCACACCAAATGTTCATTGCAACACTATTTACAATAGCAAGGACATGGAAGCAATCTAAATGTTCATCAACAGAGGAATGGATAAATATGTGGTATATCCATATATATATATATATATATGTAAATAAACATATATACAGTGGAATATTGCTCAGCCATAAAAAAGAACAAAACAATGCCATTTGCAGCAACATGGATGTAACTAGAGATCATCATACTGTGTAAAGTCAGACAGAGAAAGACAAATATCACTTATATGTGGGATCTAAAAACAGGAGTAAAAACGAACTTATCTACAAAACAGAAATAGAGTTACAGATATAGAAAATAAACTTATGGTTGCCAGGGAGTAGGTGGGGAGTATAAACTGGAAGACTAGGATTGACATATACACACTACTGTATATAAGATAGATAGCTAATAAGGACCTACTCTGTAGCAGGGGGAGCTCTACTCAACACTCTGAAATGGCCTACATGGAAAAACAAAATCTAAAAGACTGGATATATGTACATGTATAACTGATTTACTTTGTGTATATCTGAAATCAACACAACATTGTAAATCAACTAATAAAAATAAAATTTGAAAGAAAGTAAGAAAAGTAGTACCATCCCAGTCTCCTAGTCCCAGTGGAATTTTATTCCATTTGCAAACACAGTCAGGCTAATCACACTGACCAACCTCTGCCCTAATGCCCCCCAACACTTTCCTATTGGTTGATACAAAAGTTTAGGCATGCTCCTGCCTTTTGTTTCCACATAGTTCAGTCTCTCACCCTATAGCATTACTCCTGTCCTCTACTGCAATAATGTACTGCCTTCCTAAAAAGACATTTCTTCCATGTCTATTTACCCCATGCAGTGCAATTATTTTGGTCACAGATTAAGATGCATATTTTCCAAAGGAAAATTGAGAACTGATATTATAGCTCAAAAGCTCCTCATTCGTGGAATAGAGAGATGGTATGATATTAAGAAGATAATTTAAGAATTTCTTCTTTGGGGATAGCTGTAGTGTGCCTCTCATTAAGCTTCACCTATAGGGTCTGAAACCAGATCAGACCAGAGAGGGTGGCAGCAGGCACTGTGGATGGGTGAGAAGGGATTACAGAGGTACATAAGAAGACTTTAGGGGGAAATGTTCATTATCTTGATCATGGTCATGATTTCCACAAAAGTACACATACATCTGGGCTTCCCAGGTGGCGCTAGTGGTAAAGAACCTGCCTTCCAATGCTTCATTCCCTGGGTAGGGAAGATCCTCTGGGGGAGGGCATGGCAACCCACTCCGGTATTCTTTCCTGGAGAATCCCATGGACAGAGGGGCCTGGTGGGCTGCAGTCCATAGGATTGCAAAGAGTTGGACACAACGGAAGTGACTTAGTATGCACGCACACATATACCTAAACTCAAATTTTATATTTTAAATAAAAGTAGATTACTGTGTGTTGAGAATATTAAATAATTAGAAAAGAAAGAAAATTAGGAAAGAGCTAAAGTGTGAGGAGACAGAATCACCCTGTTGGCTAATTCAACACAAAGTAAGGTGAGGAATAATTGATTGCATACTTTATTTTGTTCTGACTGTTGTTATTAGAACTAAGTGACTGGAAGAAATGAGACTTGCAGAGAGGGAGACAGAATGGAATGTGATGAGTTAAAAGCAAAGATGGCGACATTCCAGACCTAGGCAGAGGGCATTTAGAGGTGTATATATTGGGAAGACATGCTGATGAAAACTGGTTGGATTTAAAAAACAAATGAATCTAGGATGTGAGGGAGAGATCTGGGCTCTTTCAAGGGAGAAATATGAAGCAAGTAAGAAAATAGTCATTTTTAAAATTAAGTTAGAACATGATTGTTAATTTTTAGATGTTTCTAAGTACAAATATAGCAATACATCTGAAATTACAATTAAGACAGAAAATGAAATAGATGTAAGCTATGTGCCAAGGGTAACAAAGTATACCTCATACATAGTCTGCTGCAAATTACTTTTGAAGCTTCATTTTTAGGTCCTTGTTGAATGCTACACCAGGAAGATCCAAATGATAAGAAAGCCATCCTTGGAATCAGACGGACTTGAATGCACATTCATGCTTCCTTACTAGCCCTGTAATTTTCAGCCAGTTTTTCCTTCTAATATTCAGTTTCCAACATCACAAAGTAGGACTAACATCAAAACTTCTATGGGCTTGTATGGATGAAATTATATTACATTAATATGTATGAGTTGCTTAACAATGCTCTGTACAAAATAAGTGTTCAAAAGTAGAATTAGTTTTTTTATAATCTCTCCTTTCCACATCTCAAAAATCAGAGCATTTCCACAGTTGTTTTTATGTATGACTTTGTAACTGGAGGATGTTATATTCATAAAACTGTTAAAAATGATAAAGCAAAACCCATGCTATGAATACATGAGAAGAATTAATAACTGAAACATGAGAAAACAATAGTTTAAAGCTCATAAAAGTCCTTTGTGTATTTTAGGAGACAATATTTTGGATTAAAATATGTTTTAGCCTTTTATTTCCCATAACTATGTATAAAAGGTGTATTTTCAAGCAATAGCATCTTGTAAAGCAATTTTATTTTTCTCAGAAATGTTTAATGTCTTCTGAACCAAAAATAGTTTTGAAGTGGTAAAGTTATAAACATATCTCTTTGCATGCATTTGGCACCTAAGACAATTGTTTCAGGGCTAACAACAGTCCCCTATGAAAGGAAAGGAATGTTACTTCTTTCTATGACATTTTTCCTTTTCTATCAGTGGACCACAATTTTGCTTTCACATAAACCACTTTCATCTTGACTTTTATAGAGAAAAATTATAACTATTCATAAAGTTTATATTCAGCAGTATTATCTTTATCTCCTAAATAATAAAAATTTGGAATCACTTAAAAATTAAGTCACATTTATCAAGTCAGTAATATATATTTTCTTTTGTAATTATTTAAGAATTTAATGGAAAAGAATCACAGTTCATAAAATATCTATAAAGTGTAATTATCTCCTTTTCAACCACATAAAGAATAGATGTTAATTTGTGATGTAATCCCAAACATGCATAAAAAATAAACAGAATCACCTGATGAAGCTGCTATAAATTTTGACTGAGTATAAAATTTATTCAATGGCCTGACAGTGTCAATGTTAAATTCATTAAATATTTAATAAAGAGTTTATTTTCTAACTTGCTATTAATAATGTGAGCCAATAGTTGTTAGTCATAGATATACCTCATTGGAGTTCATTCATTTTTTTCTGGAAAAAAGAAGATATCATTTATTTATGGACATTTTATTGCCAGGTGAAAAATATCTGTTATATAGCACCATTTAGGATTCCTCTTATTTTTTAACTTGGATGTCAGACTCTTTAAGCCTCTTGTAAATGAATAAATAGAACTGAATGTTTGATACAAGATTACATTCTCTAGTGTTTATTTGAGACATATACAGTCCCATATATTTGATATATATTTTTCCTAGTCTGTGGCTCTCTGTGCTACTAAATTATTTTCTCTAAGTGGTAATCAGCTGCTTATTTAATTTTTTATTTTGCAAAGTAATTTTGCTGCAGAGAAATGTATTCTTCATTCTTATGCCTTTCAAGGTATAAGAATCAGGTTTCGGGGTATGTTTCCAGTAGAAATCTGAAATCTACTGAGAATAATGAGAACCATGTTATCTACTTCATTCTGTTTTAATTATGTACTCTCAACTTTCTGCCATTCATCATTGAGAAATCTTTTCTTTCCCAGTGGTACATTAAAAAAATATTGAATCTAAATAATATACAATAAATAATGTAATTTATACACTGTTAGTTTGGATCATTTCCTATTATTTCTAGAATATTCAAGAAAAGTCTCATGATATTTATGTCAAATTTATTTAAGCTGTATTATTTTAACAGGTAAAACTGGCATATCATCTCACAAGGGTTGGGAAAACTATTTCAGTAAGGTTAGTTTTCCCATTATTTCAGTTCCATGGGAGATAATAATTATCCTGAAACTACAGAAAATAGAAACTCTCTCCTTCTTGATTCAAACTTCTAGATGTATGCACAGGCACTACTACCGAATTCTAAACACATCTTAATATTTATGTCTTATTGTACACTTACTGTCTTGTACATTCTAGATCATTACAAACATCTGTTTCCTTGTGTTTAAAAAGGTTACTGTACACCCATGGCTGATTCATGTCAATGTATGGCAAAACCCACTACAATATTGTAAAGTAATTAGCCTCCAATTAAAATAAATAAATTAAAAAAAAATAGAAAGATCACACGCTGGCCACCGTATTTTAAACTCCAGGCCTCTCTTCTGTAGTCTACCCACATCTTCCTTTGACTGCAGTACTGATACTACAAGTCCTTTCCAAACATCAGTTCATGTTTTCACAGCTCATTAGGCCCTTCTTCATTTTCTATAAAGAGCCTTTGGAGCACTCTCTTCATAGGCTCTTTTGTCTTACTACAACCCTACTTTTTTCTGTCACACTCAATCAACACTATCTCTGGATCAATTCTAAAAAGTAGCATCTTTACTTTTATGACTGGCCAACCAAGAAAAGTTGGGGAGAAAGAAAAATAGGAGGTTTGGGTTGATAGCACTTTAACTCTTCATTTTTATATCTACTTCAAATCAACTTAGCTCTTCAATGCTGCTCCATAAATTTATTACCAATTTATTTGTTCTTGTTTGACTATCTTTTGAATTCCCTTTCATGGCTATGCGAAAGATGGGATGCTGGTTTAAGAGGTAGATGTCATGTGCTGCCAAACCAGGCTGTCTGGAGAAGGACTGGGCCTCTGCATTTTAAAGAGGTCCTCATTGATTCTTACAGACACTAAAGCTTGAGAAGTTCAATGGTGAAAATAATAAAATGTGTAAAAATTTTAAAATTACAAGTTAAAATCTATATAAACAAAAAACAAAACATGGAGGTGGGTAAGGTACGGTTAGTATTTGTGAGTTAAGCTCTCGATCTCTCATAGTAGTATTTGTTTCAAAAAACTAACTTTCACTCTATGTTGTTATTATTATATTTACTTTCAGATGAGGGTAATCGTTAATAAGTTGTTTATTACCAACAATAAACACAGCATCGGAAGTACAAGAGAAATTAGAGCCATACAGATAGCTTTGAAATATTAAATTTTATATATTTGGAATATACTGATTAGCTAGTCCCTTCACAAAGAAGCGTTGCGGTCAGACACTTCCTGATCGAGTTCAGTTATCAGCCACTCATCCTATCCCTAGACTCATTTTTTCCCAGGCTTATTTACTCCACCTTATAAAACAAAATTGCATTTATCTGTCCTCCAAGATGCTTGCAAATCTCGTGGTCAGAGTATTTTCTCTATGTATTAGTCTTTTCAAGTAAAGTCTAGATTTCTTTTTTTTTTTTTGGACAATAAAATTCCCACAAACTTTCACTCTCCTCCTTTAGTAACTGGCACTATACCTTTGATTGTTTATTTTCCAATCTGAATCACAGATGAGTATTTTGATAGTTTTCCTCAAAGTTAATTTTGATAAAAGTGCGCTAATAAACACTGTTAGCCAGAATAGTCTAATGACATTCATCAAGGAACAAGTATTTGATGAATGGTGTTATGTAGAAAATATCTCAGAATAAATTATAATAGTCATGTTTTGCTTTACAAAGAAATGCTTTGGGTTCATTGTTTTATTGGCACACACAAAGGTAGTTTTCAACCTAATTTGTTTACCTCTTTTCCAGTGGCATTGCCCTTTACTTTAAACATCCTGGTCACAGAGCTTTAAAAATCTGTGTATTAAAAAGATATGGACCGAATAAAGTTATACCTAATACTCATTTTCACATCACTAAGAAGGAAAGACTTCCCAAATCATCCTTTTCCTCCTCAGTTGCTATTCTCTATTCAGTTCAGTTAAGTTCAGTCACTCAGTCATGTCCAACTCTGCGACCCCATGGACTGCAGCACGTCAGGCCTCCCTGTCCATCAACAACTCCTGGAGTTTACTCAAACTTATATCCACTGAGTCAGTGATGCCACCCAATCATCTCATCATCTGTTGTTCCCTTCTCCTCCTGCCTTCAACCTTTCCCAGCATCAGGATCTTTCCAACTGAGTCAGCTCACATCAGGTGGCCAAAGTAATCCCCATGCTTACTAACAAAACAGAATGACCATGAAAAATGGATGAAGGACAGCTTCCAGATGCAGGAAAAATCATATGAGTAAAGCAAATGCAGGAATTTGATTAAACACAAAAGTCTTACTTATCACACTATATACTGAAATCTAAACTATGGCCAATGGTAAGAAAACAGACAAGCATTTGTCATAATTAACTGACTTCCAATTCCTGGTCGTTTATCTAAAGGCTGTAATATTGTGGCCAGAAATTGACCACTAGATCATTTAAATGGATCTCATATCTTCCATTTAGTTCAACGGGGTTATAATCAAGATATTATTAAATGTTCCAAGTTGATATATTATACAAAAATATTATTATAGAATAATGAGATTAAGCTTACATTTATTCCTCAAGATATTTGATTACAAAATAAATGCCATTACTTTCTAATTTCCTTGGTAAACCTGAGCTATAAAGTCAGTGTTCTACAATTAACTGTTTTATGTTCAGCCTTGCATACTATGAAACTCAATTAAATCTTTGATGTTTTTTAAATTCAAGTAAATGAGTATTATCAAAAAAATTAGCATCCCACTGATTTATTATTAGTAATAATAGTTGTAAAGCTACTTTTCAACATAGTTTTGGAAGTCTTGGCCACAGCAATCAGAGCAGATAAAGAAATCAAAGGAATCCAGATTGGAAAAGAAGAAGTAAAACTCTCTCTGTTTGCTGATGACATGATCCTCTATATTGAAAACCCTAAAGACTCTACGAGAAAATTACTAGAGCTAATCAGTGAATATAGCAAAGTTTCAGGATACAAAATCAACACACAGAAATCCCTGGCATTCCTATACACTAACAATGAGAAATCAGAAAGGGAAATTAAGGAAACAATTCCATTCACCATCGAAACTAAAAGAATAAAATACTTAGGAGTATTTCTACCTAAAGAATCAAAAGACTTGTATATAGAAAACTATAAAACACTGATGAAAGAAATCAAAGAGGACACAAACAGATGGAGAAATGTGCCGTGTTCGTGGATTGGAAGAATCAATATAGTGAAAATGAGTATACTACCCAAAGCAATCTATAGATTCAATGCAATTCCTATCAAGCTACCAGAGGTCTTCTTCAAAGAATTAGAACAAATAATTTCTCAATTTGTATGGAAATACAAAAAACCTCGTATAGCCAAAGCAATCTTGAGAAAGAAGAATGGAACTGGCGGAATCAACCTACCTGACTTTAGGCTATACTACAAATCCACAGTCATTAAGACAGTATGGTACTGGCACAAAGACAGAAATATAGATCAATGGAACAGAATAGAAAGCCCAGAGATAAATCCACGCATCTATGGACACCTTATCTTTGACAAAGGAGGCAAGAATATACAATGGAGAAAAGACAACCTCTTTAACAAGTGGTGCTGGGAAAACTGGACAGCCACTTGTAAAAGAATGAAACTAGATCACTTTCTAACACCATACACAAAGATAAACTCAAAATGGATCAAAGATCTAAGCATAAGACCAGAAACTATAAAACTCCTAGAGGATAACATAGGCAAAACACTCTCTGCTATAATCCAAAGCGGGATACTCCATGACCCACCTCCCAGAATATTGGAAATAAAAACACGAATAAACAAATGGGACCTAATTAAAATTAAAAGCTTTTGCACAACAAAGGAAACTATAAGCAAGGTGAAAAGACAGCCTTCAGAATGGGAGAAAATAATAGCCAATGAAGCAACAGACAAACAATTAATCTCAAAAATTTACAAACAACTCCTGCAGCTCCATTCTAGAAAAATAAACAACCCAATTAAAAAGTGGGCCAAAGAACTTAACAGACATTTCTCCAAAGAAGATATAAAAATGGCTAACAAACACATGAAAAGATGCTCAACATTACTCATTATCAGAGAAATGCAAATCAAAACCACAATGAGGTACCACTTTACACCAGTCAGAATGGCTGCCATCCAAAAGTCTACAAGCAATAAATGCTGGAGAGGATGTGGAGAAAAGGGAACCCTCTTACACTGTTGGTGGGAATGCAAACTAGTACAGCCACTATGGAAAACAGTGTGGAGGTTCCTTAAAAAGCTGCAAATAGTCCTGCCATATGACCCAGCAATCCCACTGCTGGGCATATACACCGAGGAAACCAGAATTGAAAGAG